>CM053770.1:74067006-74082379 GCA_028658325.1 Potorous gilbertii
CTATTGTTAGCATAAGGACCTTGAGAGACAAACCAATCAACTGCCAAACCCAAATCTACTGTAACTATAGAAATATAGAAGACAAAGAGCTATGGTTAAGGGAGAAAAGACAATCATTCAATCCAAGAATACTGAGCAAACACGTACTGTGCATCCATTCTTGTTTTAGGAAGACAAGAGAAGAAGAATACAGGGCACTGATTGACAAGGATCTTTAGATCTAATGTGGGAGTCAAACTGAAGACAATGGTGTGTAATTAACAGATTGTGTGTAGCAAACTGTTTTTGACACTTAACTTCAAGGATTTAGAGTTTTAAGGTACCTCTCAACAGCCTTTTTAGGCCTTTTATGTACTTTACCTACAATTAGGAAATGTTCCCACCAGCAAACAGTGGTTAATCAGTTATAACCAAGTCATAAAAAAGCACTCTAAATTATAGATGTGTGCCAAGTTCTGTCCAGTGAATTTCAATCAATTTTTGAACCCAGGTCTTCTGACTCTTATACTCAAACCATAGCATTGACCCAAATAGCATGAAATCAAGCTTCTTAAAATAAATCAAAACCATTAAACATAAAAATCAACAAATGATGAATTAAGTGGAATACGAACAGGGACTAGACCTGTGGCTTAACTAGTAAAGAGAAGTCTGTTAAGTCAGCAGACATTTATTAGATACCTAATGTGTGCCATAAATTGGGCTTACTGCTATGGACACAAGGAAAGGCAAAAGTAGTTCCTGCCCTCAAGGACTCCACCATCTAACCAGGAGATAACATACCAGCAACTCTGCCAAATGTTATATATAGCACAAATTGGAGAGTCTCTCAGAGCAAAGGCAGTAAGATTGCAAAGAGTGGGATTTTAGCAGAAATTTGAAGGAAGCCAGGAGATGAAGAGAGAGAATTGAAGGGATGAGGGACAGTTAGTGAAAATGCAAAGAATATTTTACATAAAAAGGTAAGGATTCTAATATCACTAGTTTCTGAAGAGGATTAAGGTTTAAAAAGACTGGAAAAATAGGAAGGAGACAGATTCTGAAGGACTTCAAATATCAAAAAGAGGAATTTCGGTTTAATGCTAGAAGTAATAGGGAGCAACTAGAATATTTCTGGTAGGGGAGAGACTGACATGCTCTTTGGGTTGTGTTTGTCCTTCCTTTTTTAGGAGGACCATGACATCAGGGAAATGATGATTTTGTTTTGAGTCACTTTGATTTGAGTGAGGGAGGGATGTGCAAGGTCAGCTGTCTGACTTTCTCCTCCAGAGCCATCTGGATCCAGGGACCAGATATTCATCAGAATGACTGGAGGTGACTCAAGATGTAATGGGAGATCTTGGCCCTTTTAGGTTAAGGCCTTTTCTGTTACTCACTTAGAGTGAGGCAGCAATCATTCAATGAATAATTAAAGAGAATTCAATGAATTCTCTTTAAGAATTGAGTCAAAAGATGGCGTGTTTTAAGTACAAAAAAAAAATCAAGCTGGGAGGGGAACACCCTCAGGGTTATTGTTCTAAAGAGAAACAGTTACCATTGACATTTACTCTAAGCCAGGAGGACCCTAAATACATCCTTTAAGTGGAGCTTGTGCATAGACTTATTGTGCTTCAATCTATGAGCTTCAGAGTGAACTGCATTTAAGGTTTTGTGAAAGATGAAAGAAAGAAGGCAGGAAGGAAAGAAAGAAAGAAAACAAAGAAAGAAGGAAAGGAATGAAGGAACGTAAATTTTTTCAATCAGAAGCTGCTCAGACTAACATGGTCAGGTGTGCTGTAGGAAGATCACAGTGACTACTGAGTGGAAGAGGGAGTGCTGAGAGACTTGAAGGATAGGGGAGAATGCTCAATAGTTCAGGCTTGAGGTGAGGAAATTCTCTCTACTGATGCAAACTGGTTCTTTCTTTGCACCTCCCAGTCTTAACGTTTTGCCTAGAGAACTACAAGTAACTTGCCCAAGGTCACAAAGAAAGCATGTGTCAGAAATGGAGAGGGCTAGAACCCAGGGCATCTTGACTCCAAGGTCAGTTCTCTATTCACATTGTTTCTTTAAATGAGTAAGTACTATGCTAAATGACATGATACATTTTAAAAAGAAAGCAAAGTACGGTTGAGTGTCTTTCCAGTAATCTTTAAAAGTTATAGATTTATGCTAATGTATATATATCCATTTACAGATCTGAATGAGAAACTTTTTTTTTTAAACTCAGTCTACTTCTAAAATTGATTCAAAAGTCAATCCTAGACAATACACAACTCTGGGGTTCTGACATTTCAGTCCAGATTGGGATCAAAAGACACAGCAAATGATTTTTTTTATTTTTAATAACTAACCTTCTGTAGTTCCCACTCATAACTGTTAACCATCACATAAAGTACTGAATTTGTCAAATTTTCCCCCACAGTTCCATGATGAGGATGTGGATACTGATCAGGCCAATGTGTTGAGAATTGTCTTGGTTGGGAAAACTGGAAATGGGAAAAGTGCAACAGGGAATACCATCCTTAGGAAGGCAGTTTTTAAATCTAAAATCTCACCACATGCTGTGACCAAGACCTGTCAAAAAGAAGTTGGAACCTGGAAAGGGAAAGAGCTTATAGTTGTTGACACACCTGGGCTGTTTGACACAAAAGAAAGTCTAGAAACTACGTGCAATGAGATCAGTCGTTGTGTTATCTATTCCTGCCCAGGGCCACATGCTATCGTTTTGGTTCAGCAACTGGATCGGTATACTGATGAAGCAAAACACACGGTCTCTTTGATTAAGGCACTCTTTGGGGAATTAGCCATGAACCACATGGTCATCTTGTTCACTAGGAAAGAGGACTTGGAAGATACACTAGAGGACTTTGTGAAAGAGTCTGATGAGAACCTCCAAAGTCTTGTGCAAGAGTGTAGAGGAAGATACTGTGCCTTCAATAATAAAGCTCAGGGCAATGAAAGAGAAGCCCAAGTGAATGTGCTGCTAAAAATAATCGAGAAAATGGTGCAGGATAATCAGGGGAAATACTTTTCAGAAAAAATATACCAGGAAACTCATGAGTCACTGAAAAACAGGAGAAAGGCCCTGAAGGAAATCTATACCAAACAAAGAGAAAATGATATGCAAATTATAGAACTAGAGTATGTTAACAAAGGTCCTCTGACAGAAAAGGATAAAAAGGAAAAGCAAGACAAAGAAGAAAAGGTAGAGAGGCAATATGAAGAAAAAATGAAAAACATAAACACAGAGGCTGAGAAGTCTGTATTTGAAAAACTTTTTCAGTTCGTTAAGAGTGTGGTTTCTAAAATTTATGGATGGTTCAAGGAATGAAGTTCTACCTGGTTTGTTTGTCTTATTTTCCACTAATTTCCTTAAAAATGTTGATATTTTGAATCAGGGGTGGGAACCGTGTGTCCTTAAGGCCACATGCTGCCTTCTAAATCCTTAAGTAGATTCAGTCAAAAAGTTGGACTTAAGGATGTAGAAGGCCACAGGTTCCCATGTCTATCCTGGATATGCAGAACTATAAACTTATGAAATGGATAAAATTGAGTCTTAATTCTCTTCATTTCAGTGGAAGATAAGAGATTTTCAAAACAAGGAACACTATTTTGGAGGTGGAGCCCCACCAGAAATTTACCACATTACAAGGCTACCAGAATTGAATTAACCAGTTGTTTTTTCTGAGTCTTTACTTAGTAGTGAACTTCAAGTATAGAGTCCTTTATGGAAATAAGTAATTAGTTATGAATAGTTATGTAAATAAATGAAAATTGAGGTCCTTCAGGCATGGGAGAAATATCTATGGAATGAGGAGACCAGGAGTTGCTGATGGTTTGTTCATTTGCTTCTTAGGTCCCACCCTTATAGAATTCAAATTCCTCCCTGGGCAGCTCCCTGACTACATACTGTCCTGAGTCTGGCTCCTGGATCTCCACATGGTATGGGTCTCCAGTGTTTACTAATTCTTTCCACGTACCACCTCCACACTTCACAAATGAACAAAAACTATTCTCTCTCCTCCTAAACATTCAGCTCTACCTTCACTTTATGTCGGTTCCTGTCTAACTGCTATGATTCCTGACTTACTTTGGCGTACACAGAATGTCTCCTTGGTAGTCATTGTTTCATTCATTACACTTATATCCCTACTTCTAGCAATGTCTATCACATAGCAGATGATTAATAAATGCTTCTTGATTGTTGAACTCAGCCAAGTTGTGTCATTGACATGGGATATTCCAATAGGGACCCACTGACTGGGATTTTCGAGGATCTGAGGTCCATAAGGGTTTTTTTTCTTCTCAGATTCATTGAGTAGGATAGAATTGTTCTAATGGTGACTGGGGGACAAGAGAGGCTAGAATTATCAGAGATTTAAATTCCCTTGAGTCAGTGTTCTCCTTTTGTGAGTAGAGAAAGTAGACAGAACCTTGTGAAGATGGAATGGGGACCATCAAGGAGATAAACATTTAAATAATGTATGTGTCAGGTAGTGTGCTAAGTGCTTTTATGAATATTACTTCATTTGGTCCTAAAGACAGTCATCTATTAAGGAGCACTATTATTTTTCCCATTTTATAGTTGAAGAAATTGAGGTAAAGAGACCTTAATGGGTAGTTTCAGGAAACATGGCAAGGCCTATATGAATGATACAAAATGAAGGGAGAAGACCTGGGAGATCACTGAGCACAGTAACAGCAATGTTGTAACGATGATCAGCTGTGCAGGACTTTGCTACTGTGAGAAAATGATACAAGGCAGTTTCAATGGACTTATGATGAAAAAAATGATAACCTCCAGAGAGAATATTGAGGAATTCTGAGTACAAACTGAAATGTTTTCAATTTCTTGATTTTCCTGTTGTTTTTTGAAATATGGCCAATATGAAAATATATTTTGCATGAATTTACCTGTATAATTGATATATGGCTTACCTTCTTAGTGGGAGGGAATGGGAGGAAAAGAGAAATTTGGAACTCAAAAATTCAAAGAAAAACTGTTTAAAATAAATAAATGATAATTTAAAAATAAAAGAAAGTTTCCTGTCCATATCCTTTCACTACTTATCTATATGTTGAAAATGAGACTCTTATCAGAGAAACTTGTAAAAGATTTGCCCCATTATATTTTCCTTCAAACATGTTGTATTACATTTGTTTGTGCAAAGACTTTTAATTTTTTTGTAATAAAAATTGTATATTTTATCTCGATTCACTATCTCTTTCACTTACTTAGTTATGAACTCTTCCCTCATCTATAGATCCTTATTCTGCTAAATATGACCTTTTAACATCTGGGTATTGTAAATACTTGGAGCTTATCTTGGTATGAGGTATGATATGTTTGGTCTAAATCCAATTCCTGCCAGCCTACCAATTGATTTTACAAGTAGTTTTTGTCGAATGGTGAATCCTTCCCCTAGTAACTGATTTTTGGGGGTTTACCAAAGATTGTACTACAATATTTGCTTCTGCATGGTGAACACTTAAGCAATTCTACTGAACATCTTCTATATCTCCTTTTAAAAATCAGACCAAAATAATTTTATTCATTCTATTTTGTAATAGTTCTCTTTCATGAATTTTTCTCAGTCAATAAACATTTATTAAGCATGTACCATGTGCCAGGCACTGTACTAAGCTCCGGGGATACAAAAAAAAAGAGCAAAAGACAAATCCTGCTGTCAAAGAGCTCACAATATAATTGGAGGAAGGGTAAGGGGGTGGGCACAATAAGCAAACAAATATATAAAAACAAGATGTATATATAAAGAACAGACAGGAGATAACAGAGGGAAGGCACAAATACTAAAGAGGATTGGGAAAGGCTTCCTGTAGAAGGTAAGATTTCAGCTGGAAATTGAGGGAAGCCAGAAGGTAGAGAGGAGGAGGGAGAAGCTTGTGTCACATTTGGGATTTTGAGCCAGAAAGGTGATCCAGTGTAGTTTTTCTGTCAATTTCTTGATCAATGATCAGATTGCCTTTTTTCCTTGCTCTCTGTTACAGTTGTTGTGCTGTGAGCTGGGCTGTACCTTTTCCTCCTATTTCACCATCTTGTGAAAGGAAGCACTTCTACTGTTGAAGGCAGTACTGTCTTCTTAGTCACTTGGGCCTGTGACTAGAATTATCAGCTCCTTAATCTGACTGCTCATATCCATTCTTATCATTTAAACTTCATGACATCTTTCCTATGTATCCCCCATCTCTATTCACTAAGTCACCATCCTAATTCAGAACCTCATCAACTCTCACCTAGACTAGTGCAGAAATGCTTAGCATAGTGCTAAGTATACAGTAAATGCTTAACAAATGCTTTACTGATTGACTAATAATCCATAGCTACTTCATTCATATAACATAATCTTATGATTCTTTACAAATTTAATTGTCCCTTTCTTGGACACACTATTGTTTATCAATGTTCTTCATAAAATGTGGCATCTAAAATTGAAAGAATATTCTAGATATGATCTGACTGGAATCGAATACAAAAGAGCCACCACCTCCTTTGCTCAGTACACTATGCATCTCTGTTCAGTCTAAGATCAAATTACCATTTTCTTTTGACTGCCAACAGAATTGTAATTGGGGTAGGGTGATCAAGGCTTTGTTCTAGTATTCTAAAATTTAGAGGGTATTGTCAGTATGGATCTTTCAACAGGTAAAAAGGAGTGAACTTAGCATTTAATTAACAATTTTAATGAACTAAAATGGAAAATTATGTGATAATATATCTCTTTTTCCAAAAGCTGTAGCCCAGCTGAACTCCTTCTAGACTGGCTATGCCCTGTCTCTACCCCTTCAATAGTTTCCTATCTATCAATGTTGATCCCTTTGGACAATTTTTCCTTTTCCTTATCATCAAAATTGTTTTTCTTTTTGTCTTTGAAATTTCACTCCGACAGTCTCTCATTCCTCTTAGGATGATTTCTTTCATAGATTTCCATGTCATAAAATCCTACTTATCATTTCTCACCATCTCTAGTCATCCTAACCTATATGTTGTCAATAGACCCAGATGGCTTTGGAGGACAGAATAACACTGGTGGCTTTGCGCTACCCTCCATCACTTAAATCCAACTCACTTGTAAGTGATAACATCATCTTCCTGATCTTCCTGATGTTATGGTCCCCTTCAAGAATGAAAGACAAACAATGAACAACGAATAATTATTTCTCAGGACCCTTTGGAAACTGCTGTCCTAAAATATAGGATGGTTGTCAGACTATACTGGATTTTGACTTCTCTGTAACACAATCTAAAAGACTTCCATAATAGTCATGTTGTGTAAGACTAACTATATTTCCCTCCATCCTATCCTGCCCCCTATTTATTATATTCTCTCTTTTGACCTTGTCCCTCCTGAAAAGTGTTTACTTCTAATCACTCTCTCCTACCAATTACTCTCCATTCTATCATTGCCCACCCCACTTCTCCCCTTCTCCCCACTTTCCTGTATTGTAAGATAGATTTTCATACCAAATTGATTGAGCTTATTATTCCCTCCTTAAGCCAAATGTAAAGAGAATAAGTTTCACTTTTTTCCTTCACCTCCTCCCTTTTCTTCTCCATTGAAAAAATTTTTTCTTGACTCTTCTATGAGAGATAATTTGTCCCATTCCATTTCTCCCTTTATCCTCCCAATGCATTCTTCTATCACTCCTTAGTTTTATTTTTTTAGATATCATTCCTTCTTATTCCACTCACCCCGTACTCTCCATCTATGTGTGTGTGTGTGTGTGTGTGTGTGTGTGTGTGTGTGTGTGTGCGCGTGCGTGTGTGTGTGTGTGTGTGCGCATAATCTCTTCAACTATCTAAATATTGAGAAAATTCTCAAGAATTACAAATATTATCTTTCCATACAGGAATGCAACAGTTCAGCTTTAGAAAGTCTTTTATGAGTTGTCTTTCCTGTTTGTCTTTTCATGCTTCTCTTGATTCTTGTGTTTGAAAGTCAAATTTTCTATTCAGCTCTGGTCTTTTCATCAAGAGTGCTTGAAAGTCCTCTATTTCATTGAATGACCTTCTTTTCCCCTGAAATATTCTTCTCAGTTTTGCTGGGTAGGTGACTCTTGGTTTTAATCCTAGTTCCTTTGACTTCTGAAATATCATATTCCAAACCCTTACATCCCTTAACATAGAAGCTGCTAGATCTTGTGTTATCTTGGTTGTATTTCCACAATATTTTAATTGTTTCTTTCTAGCTGATTGCAAAATTTTCTCCTTGACCTGGAAACTCTGGAATTTGACTAGTCCTAGTAGTTTCTCTTTCCAGATCTCTTTCAGGAGGTAATAGGTGGATTCTTTCATTATTTATTTTACCCTCTGGTTCTAGAATATCAGGGCCTTGATAATGTCATGAAAGATGATTTCCAGTCTCTTGTTTTGATCATGGATTTCAGGAAGCCCCACAATTTTTCAATTGTCTCTCCTGGATTTATTTTCCAGGTCAGTTGTTTTTCCAATGATATATTTCACATTATCTTCCATTTTTTCATTCTCTTGGCTTTGTTTTGTAATTTCTTGGTTTTTCATAAAGTCATTAGCCTTCATATGTTCCATTCTAATTTTTGAGGAACAATTTTCTTCAGTGAAGTTTTGAATCTCCTTTTCCATTTGACTAATTCTGCTTTTGAAAACATTTTTCTCCTCATTGATTTTTTTGGACTTCTTTTGCCAAATGAGTTAGCCTATTTTTCAAGGTATTACTTTCTTCAGCATTTTTTAGGTCTCCTTTAGCAATCTGTTGACTCAATATCTGTTCACCAAGAAAGTGACCTTCTATCATCTTATTTGTTTTTCCCTTTTTCAGGCATTTCCCCAACCAGTTATTTGACTTTTGAGTCCTTTGTCAAGAGGAGGGTAAACTTTGGGGTCCTGTACATTTTCCATTCCTCCAAGGTAGCACAATCAAGGGAGAGGAGTTTACTTCTCTCCTGGCCTGCACACTGGTCTAGGAACAACCAAAACCTTTTCTGCCCTAATCTATGAGTGGAATTTCCTCTCCACAACTGCCTCTAGCTCCACCACACTAGTAGTCCTCCTTCTCACCCCAGAGACATGCTCAGGGCTGAGATTCAGATCAGTTGCTCAATTTCTCCAGGGGCTTTAGGTGCAGGGCAAAGCCACCCCTCAGATCAGGGACTCAATTACTCCTGAGACTTTAAGCAGATATCTTCCAGGGCTGCCTTTCAGGGTCGAGCATCTGATCAACTGCTCAGTTCCCCCAGACCTTTAGGTGGAGAGCTCACAAGTGGACACTGCCTCTACAGTGACTGCTGCCAGAGATCTAGACCATGTTCCCTTCTCCTGGGTGAAGGAGTTTTCCCACTGACCTTTGAATCTGCCTGTGGCATTTGTGAGTTGAGCAACCTGGGAACTGCTGCTGCAGTTCAGGCTCCCTTAAGCCTGTTCAGACCCTGTCCCTGCCATGTCATGTGGCCCATGCTGGACTGTGCTTTGCTCCCTGCCTGGTGTGATAGACCTTTTCTATTGGCCTTCTAGGGTATCTTGGGCTGAAAATCTCTTTCACTCTGTCGTATTGTGGCTTCTGCTGCCTTAGAATTTGTTTAGAGTAATTATTTACAGGCATTTCATGGGAGATGTCAGGGAGCTTCTACAGGGCCATCTTTCTACTCCACCATCTTGGTTCCACACTCCCTCCCTCTATTACTTGCACTTCTTTCAGCACAGAGAGCTTCAAAGGATCTCTAGATCATTGAAGTTCTTGATTACTATTATATCCAGAACTCTATGCTCAGCTTGTGATCTGTTCACCAAACTCTTCATCTATTTCTTCTCTTTGTTCTTGTGGTCTCTAGTAAACAATAGGAATATCACCTTTACTTCTTTCTCCCTTGATCTTTACCTGAATACTATCCACAAGTGTGTTTTCTGGGTTCCCTTATATGAATGCATAATCCTAATATGTAATGTTACTTCTGCAAACTCCACAGACCCATTATCTCTTCTCTTCCTTTTGAACAAGGAATACCCTTCCAGAATTATATTTTGCTCACAGATGCCATCCAGTCATGTTTCAGTGACATGTATAAAGTTATATTTGTCTCTATACATGAGAATATCTAGTTCACCTTGCTTGTCACATATGATTTATGTATTTGTCTGAATATATCTGAGGTCATGGCTTTTCTGCTTATTCTTTCCTTGGTTTTTGTCTTCAGTGAATTTCTAAGCATCGCTATAGCTTTGCTTCTTTCTATGTTGTAGCTATACTTTGTAGTATATAACTTGGTAGTTACGTATTAGATAGTTTCCCTTTCCTTCCCAACCTCTTTTCATCTTAAAACACTTTTGATTAGTAAAACTGTAGGGAAATGCATCTTTCCTAGCTATTATTAGATGTACTATGCCCCAGGCTAGAAGTTTCCTGTTTTCATATTTTAAGCCATAGTCCAGAAATCCAATTGGATTTTAGGATATCATCGTTTTAAGTAACTGTTCACTTTCCAAATCTATCTTTCTCTTTGAAAACCCTTATCTCTGATAGGCAACAGTGAGGAGAAGACCATCTATGCCTCTAAACTCTTTCAGCCTCTTCTTCAAAATGATATATTATTCTCCATTTTTTCCAGCTATTTTCTCTCAGTATCACTTTTGCCCACATGAGTCATGAGACATAAGTAGAACTAAATGACTTTGACAAATATCAGGATGTTCTCTGTCATGTCCTGGCAAGACAGCAGACATATGTCTACTATTATCAGTTCAATATGTAGCTGCCTCAATCTCACCTAATATGGCATCACCTGCCCCCCTCCCCCCTTACCACTTGTGTCTTCTTTATTGACCCAATACTAGATGATTGCTCACTTTATGCTATCCATGAAGGTAAGTTATGAGGAGGAAAATGATGTTTTGTGAATAGGAATCCTAGGGAAGATGTCATGGATGAGGTAACATTTGAGGTCCATCTTGAAGAATGGTTAAAATGTTTAATGCATAAGATAAAAGAAGAGATTCTATAAGTAGGGAATAAGTAAGTAAAGGCACAGATGTGAGGGGGTATAGGCCATCAACAGGGGAGGGCAAGGAGTCTAATTTGTCTAGAACTGGGAGTATGTGAAAGAAGGATAATATGAAATAACACTGGAAAGGGAGAGAGATACCTGATTTCAGAGTGACTTGAATGTCAAAAGGATTTAATCTCTATTCGTCAGACAATACTTTTGTTGTAGTGAGGATTCCTTTGGTACATGGATTGTATTAGATGGTGTTTACTGTTCCTTCCAGCTCTCATATTCCATAATTCTGAGTCATTGAAGGGTTTTGAGATGATCAAATTTGTGCATTTTCTACCTGTGTCACCTTCAGAAAGTTAGTTAATAAATATTTATTAAGTATCTACTTATGATTACAAAAATTATTATATTTTTAGTCAGGCACTGTGCTAAAAGATGGGGATACAAAGGAAGACAAACTATTGCTCTCAGGGAGTTCATAGACTTATGGGGGTGACAACATACAAAGAAATATGCACAAGCAAGGTATATACAGAATGAACTGGAAGTAGCCAACAGCTGGAAGACACTAGAATTAAAAGGGTTCCAGGAAAGGCTTCCTGTAGAAGAAAAAGTTTAGCTTGCACCTGGAGGTAGCCAGGGAATATTGGAGGCAGAGACAAGGAGGGAGAGCATTCCAGGCATGGGTGACAGTCAGTGAAATTACTTGAGTTTGGCATTTGAGGAACAAGGAGGCCAGTATTACTGAATCACAGAGTACAGGAAAGGCAGGAGTGGGGTATAACACATAAGAAGAATGACAAGGTTAGCAGAACGTTAGGGGGAGTTCTCAAAGTCCACAGGATATTTTACATTATATCCTGGGGGAAGTCTCTAGTAAAGTTTATTGCATGGGGTTAAGGGGGATGACATGGTTTATTGACAGCAGTTTATTGATCATCCATGCAACAGTCTGTGGTAATCTGTGTAGACCATACAGAAAAATAAATTACACAGGACCTAGAATTTAGGTTCTCACGGTCTTTCTGGGGAGATGTCTAACAGAGAAGAAACAATAGGAGACAATGTATAATCAACCACTGATTGAGGCAGTTCCTTGTACAACATACAAAAAGTATACTGCACTTTCTCTAAAGTATGGGATCAGGTAGTAAAGTAAATGTACTCAAGTTGCAAGTGATATGTTACATAAATCCCCTCATTTGACTCCGAGCACATTGTTTTTTCTTTTTGAAGCCTCCATTTTTTTCATCTAATGATGTGAGAATTGAACTTAACAATCCCTTCAGATTCCTTCCAATTATAACAATGATGGTGTCTATGGGACCGTAAGTTGTTAAAATCCATCTTTAATGCTACATCCCCTAGGAAGTGGTCCATGAATGTTCCCTCTCCTACCCCTCCAACTTTGAATAGCACTTTTGACCTCAGTTGATTGGTGAGTCATGTTTATACAGACAAACCTATGAGATCCTGACAGATCACCAAGGGAAAGAGAGGGTGAGAAGAGAGCAGGGAAAGCCCAAGTATATTTTGGAGATAATAGCCCTGTTTTTTGGTGGGTATTAACAATCTAAGGCTGGAAATTTCTTATGTGAGAGGAGAAGGGTTCATGGCCAGGAAGTGGGAGAGATGCATTTGAGCAGAGCAGGAAGTTTGCGGTTCTTGTTTCAGGTCATGCTACAGAGATCGATGTGTATTACTCTACATACAGTTAGCCACAGCCCTGGCTGCAAACTTTTGTTTTTGCTTCTTCCCTCAGTGTGAGCAGGAAATGATTATTTTTCTCATTGGCTCATTTGACCACGGAAATCATGTTCCTTCTGATAAAAGGTAATGAATGTGAAAAGTGAAAGCAAAACTGTTCATGGATTTTAGTGGTGACATGCATATAGGAAGCCACTGGGGAACAAACTGAGAACTAAGAGATCTAAACAATTGATATATTGGAGTGGGGAGTGTGTGTGTGGGGTGGGGCAAGGGGACACAAAGGGAAGAGAGGAAAAGGGCCAGTTTTTGCCTTGGACAGACAGCCCTGACAATTCCAGTGCAAAAAAGCTACAGGTGTCAAATTATAATCTGTCTTGGATAGTAAGGATGTACCAAATAAAAGGTACACTGTATTGGAAGAATGAAAAAAATATTACGTGTTGGGAATAAAAATACAAGGAAGGAGCTTCACTGTAAGGGAAACAAAACACCTATAGGAGAATGGTGGTCAAGGAGGAGTGTTTTAGAAGTGAAGTCAGAGGGAATGGAGGCTGGTTTCACAGGATGACTTATTGATTGGTATCGCCTTTCCAGGAATGGCAGTGTTAAAATGATTACTCCAAATGAGAGATAGAAAGTATGTATGAGGGCATGTATAAGTCTGGTCATGGTGGTGGTAGGAAGAGTAAAAGGAGGAATGTCCAATCAATTATATGGCTTTTCTGATGATACTTTCCTTGGACTATATCTTCTATGTATTTCCGGGGCTCTCTTTTGCTATTTACATTGTAGCTGTTCTTTATGGTATGTTGTTTTTAGTTATATTGGGTAGTTTTCCTTCCAAATTCTTCTTTTTATCTTGAAACCCTTTTGATTAGCAATAGTAGAGACAAACAAATTCTTCCAAGTGTTGCAATTTGCCCTTAGCTATGAGCCTCTTGTTCTTATGTCTTAAGCCATGGTCCAGAAATCCGATCTCATTTTCAGGTACCATCTTAACTAGCTGTTCACTTTCCAAATCTACCTTCTTCTTTGGAAGTTCTTGTCCCTCATGAGCAACAGTGAGAAGCACAGTATCTATGTCCCTAACTTCTTTCAACTTCTTCCAAACATAGTAATATTTCCCATATTTTTCTAACCACTTTTTCTTAGTATCAGTTGTGCCCAGGTGAATCATGAGATGTAGGTAGAATTTGGTGACTTTGACAAATATGGGAATGTTCTCTGTTATATCCTGGCAAGACAACAGACACCTCTCTATTATTGTTTAGCTGCCTCAGTCATACCCAACATGACATCACCAACCTTTACCTCCTCTTTTTTGAATGATCCAGCATTAAATGAACTGTCACATTATAATACCTAGGAGGGACTCCTTTGGTATAGAAGTTGTATTGGATTTTTTTCCCCATATCTTCCAACTCTCACATTCCATAATGCTGTGAGTTGCTGAAGGGTTTTATTAAGTGCCTACTCAGCATGTGTTTATCCTTCATTCTTGAAGAGGACCATGGCATCAAAATGATGACCTGACTTGCAGTTGACTTTGATGTGAGTGAATGAAGGCTGTGCAAGGTCACCATACTCACTTTCTTCTCCTGAGTCATCATTTTCTTCTCCTCAGTCATCTGGGTCAAGGGGCATGATATTCATCATGATAACTGGAAATGGCCCAGGATACAATGTGAGACCCTGGACCTTTCAGGCTTAGGTCTTATCACAATCTTACTTTGAGTGAGATACACTCATTCAATGAATGGGCTTCTTTAAGTTATTCAAGGGATGGACTCTTTCATAAAAAAAATCCAACTGGGAGGGGAAGACCTTCAGGGTTCCTGGGTAAAAGAGAAACAATTACTATTTAGTTATTAGATTCACTCTTGTACTAGGTGGGTGGGAACTTGCTGTCCAGTCTATGAGCTCCAAAGTGAATTAGGTTTAAGGCTTGATCTTTTGTGGTCAGTAAATCAAAAGGAAAAGAGGCAAATTTTGGCCATGGAGTTTACCTTTCCCTGAGCAGAACACCAGAAGAGAGGAGAGGAGAGGCGCTGCT
The DNA here is from genome assembly GCA_028658325.1 of Potorous gilbertii. NCBI lineage: Eukaryota > Metazoa > Chordata > Mammalia > Diprotodontia > Potoroidae > Potorous > Potorous gilbertii. Next base: position 74,081,738 of record CM053770.1, read on the forward strand.
ACTCACTCACGGCTTGTGTTTGTCCTTCTTTCTATAATAGTACCATGACATCAAGATTATGACCTGACTTGCAGTTGACTTTGATGTGAGTGAGTGAGGGCTGTGCAAGGTCACCATACTCACTTTCTTCTCCTGAGTGCCCACTCTATACCATGCCAAAAGCTGGGATACAAAGGAAGACAAGACATGGCTTTCAAAGAGCTCATAGTCTAATGGGGGTGACAATATACAAATGACCATGCAGAAACAAAGTACATACAGGGTAAACTGGAAATAATCAACAGAAGGAAGACAGTAGGTTAAAAGAGGACAAGGAAATGTCTTCTGTAGAAGTATCCAAGGAACAGCAAGGAGACCAGTGTTCCTGAATCTCAGAGTACATGAGAGGCAGGAGTGGAATATAACATGTAGGAAGATTGAAAAGGGAAGGGATAGGCTATGATGAGCTTCAAATGCCAACAGATTTTACATTTGATCCTGGATGTGATTGTGAGACTCCAGCAAAGCTAAGTGAGTTAAGGTGGAGGGGGTGACATGGTCATACCAGGGCTTTTTGAAGTACTCTTTGACAACATTGAGCATAGGATGAGTTGCAGTGGGGAGAGATTTGTGGAAGTGAGTTCTCTTAGGGCCTCAGTTTCT
>CM053770.1:74082879-74100503 GCA_028658325.1 Potorous gilbertii
GCAGATACATGGCTATACTGAGTGGGAAGAGAGACTGAAAGGATAGCAATTAAAGGTAGAACTTAACCCTCTCACTCTCATTACTCACATCTCAGGTTATGGAAACCAAGATCCCAGCAAAAACCAACTGAAACTTGTCCTGGTGGGTAAAACAGGAGCTGGGAAAAGTGCAACAGGGAACAGCATCCTGGGACAAAGAATATTTGAGTCAAGAATAACAGGAACGTCAGTGACCAAGAACTATGAGAAAAGAAGCAGATTGTGGAAGGAGAGAGAAGTTGTAGTTGTGGATACTCCTGGGATTTTTGACACTATTGTGTCTCATGTGGATACATCAAAGGAGATCAGCCGCTGTCTTATTATGTCCTCCCCTGGGCCTCATGCTATCATCCTGGTGGTGCCACTCAGTCGTTATACTAAGGAGGAGCAAGATGCAGTAAAGAAGATCTTGGGAATTTTTGGTTCCAAAGCCAAGGAGCATATGATCCTCTTATTGACCCAGAAGGATGATTTGGAAGATACTGATTTGATTCGATACTTATGTGAAACTAGAAATGAAGCTTTGAAAGATCAGATAGGCCAGTTTGATTGGAGATACTGTGCATTCAACAACTGGGCAACTGCAAATGAGCAAGAGGCCCGGCTAACAGAACTTCTGAGCTAAGTGGACCAAGTAATATGGAAGAATGGAGGCTCTTACTACACAAACCAGATGTATCAACTGGCAGAAAAGGAGATTCAGAAATGAACTGAAGCATTGAAAGGATCCCACATGCAAGATCTGGAAAGAGTGAAAAATAATATAAGAAAGGAATATGAAGAGGAAATCAAAAACTTAAAAGAGGAACTGGAGAAAAAAGAAAAAATGGATAGAGAACTTGCAGAAAAATATGGATTCTATGCAATTAAGCAAAGAGCTGCCAGAGAGGAGGCTGTGAGTCAAAATAAATTCCTCAAAAGAATGGTGGATATCTTGAAATCAGCAGTTTCTACCATTCAAGACTTATATGATTTTTAAGGAACTTAGTGAAAACCATCTTGTACTCTATACGCTAACTTCTTCTATTAATCCTCATTTAACACTCAGCTATCCTGAATCAGTTGTACAACTCATGTCTTCAAGAATAAAGATAATTGTCAATCATTTATTGTGAGAAATTACCAGATTGATCTGAAAATGAAGGAATCGGTCCTCTTTTGTATGAAAATACAGGAAAAAAGTTCTGTTACTACATTGGGAACTCTTCTACCAAGATTATGAGGAAAGGAAGGATTATAGAGCAAAGCTTGTACTGGAAATTCAGCATCACTCCCCATTACTTTTCCTTAAAAGCTATGTACCAAAATGGACAATCTTACTTACGTAAAATTTTAAAGTTTTGTGCAAGCAAAAACAGTGCAACTGACATTAGAAAAGAATCAGTAAATGGGGAAAAAGATCTTTGCACGACATTTCTCCACTATCAGTCTCATTTTTAAGATAGATAGTGAATTAATTAAAATATATAAGAATAAGAACAATTTCCGAAGTAACGTATTCAAAGGAAATGGGAATTTTCCAGGGGAAAAATGTCCAAGCTATTAATAGTCATTGTTGTTGTGGTGGTGGTTGTGGTGGTTTGCTTATTCTTTGTTCTTGAAGAAGACCATGACATCAAGATGATGACATGACTTGCACTTGACTTTGATTTGCATGAGGGAGGGCTATGCAAGGTCACCAACCTCCCTTTCTTCTCCTGAACCATCTGGATCCAGTCACCCAATATTCATCAGGATGGCTGGAGATGGTGCAGGATGGGATGTAATACCCTAGTCCTTTCAGGTTAAGGCCTTATAGCATTCTCACTTTAAGTGAGACACATATGCCCTAAATTACTAATAATTTTAGAAGTGCAAATTGAAACAACTCTGAAGTTCTATTTCATACCTATCAGACTGCAAAACTGACAAAAAAAGAATGAAAAATGCTGGAAGGGCTGTAGGAAAACATGTACATTAATGCATTCTTAAGGAAACTCAGGTCAGTCTAGAAAGAAAATTGGAATTATGCCACCAAAGCTATGAAACTGTTGATATTCTTTGACTCCACAATATCATCACTATATTTATACCCCCAAAGAGATTTATAAAAAGGAGAAGGACACAGATATACCAGAAAACATTATAGCAATTTTTTTGTGGTGCCAGGGAATTAGAAACTGAGAAAGTTCACATCATTTGGGAAATGACTAGGGAAATTGTTGTATATGAATATACATGGTACTATAAGAAATTATGAAGGGGATAGTTTCCTAGAAAACTGAAAAGACTTGTAGGAATTGATTCAAACTGAAATGATTAGTACTAGGAGAACAATTTATACAATGACAACACTACTGTAAAAAACAAACACCTTTGAAATATTTAGGAACTCTAAACAACACAATGATTAATCACACTTGAAAAAGTGATAAAACATGTTCCTCCCCTCCTAATCACAGATGTGATGAATTCAGAGCACATACTGAGATGAGTCTCACTTTTTAAAATTTGGGCAATGTGCAAATAAATTTCACCTAACTATGTATGTTTATATAGGATTTGTTTTTCTTTATTTCTCAGTGGAGATGAAAAAGAGAAGAGGTGGGAAAGAGAGAAAGTATACTTTCATCCACTGAAAGAAATAAGTTTTCTACTAAAAGAGAATTAGATTCCAAATGGATGCTGGACATCTTTCACATTTCTATTACTATTGACATCAAAAAAACATTCCATATTACTTATTCTCATTCTATTTATAAATTCTCTAAATACCTCAGACCAAAACCTTAGTCATTATAACATGCATTTATAAAAACATGTTGCTTGTATGATGATGGGAAATTAACCTCACTCTTTCATCTACAATTCTTCTCATTCTGGTAAGTATATATATGCCTGCCAACCAGTGGAATTCTGATTTGCAGTGGGCCTGAACTTCATGTTTCTCCCTCCCCTTCACCTTGTTTTGGTGCTTCCTTAGCCCAAGAACCATATAAGCAACAATTTGGGATAAACTAGATGATTTCAAAGCCTTGCCTGCTGGTTTTTCAAGCCAACTCTTGATGGCATGATTGTGAATGACTTCAGGATCATGCTATAAGATGATCATCAACTGGTGGACCAGAGGTTATTTGGTCTGAAGAACAAAAGATTTGAGGTTTCATTGGATTGGACCTAATAAGTGTCTCCAGGTTTATGAAGTTTATAATATGGAAGACAGATTAGACATGTAGTTATTCTTGGCACCAGATGGCAGAATTAGAAATAATGAGTGGATTTTCCAGAAGTAGATTCTAGTTCAATGTAAAGAAATGTTAAAAATTCATTCTAAGAGTAGAATGGACTGCCTCTGGAGCTGATAGACTTCTCTTCACTTGAGGCCTTCTAAAGGACTTCTGGAGAAATATTTTGATGAGATGACATAAAAAGATTGTTGGTCAGGTTTGGATAAGTTGTGTCCCCTCCCTGCATCCCTAGGAACTCAAAACCACATCCCAAGAACCTTTCAAAGAATCCTTGAAGTCAAAAGTTATTTTCACAATAATGCTGACATTTTCATTTCCAATATGTTAAATATTGCTAGATAGAACCAACAAAAACAAAAGCTTATTGAAGTCCTCAATAATCTTTAGAATGTAAAGCAGTCCTGAGGCCCACATGTTTGACAACTCCAGTTATGTTACATTATACACCATAGCCACAGCTGGCACCAAGTTGGATGTCTCCTCCCCTTGCCACACTTCCAGGAACTATGGGGTTACCTAGAACACTCCAGAAAGATCTAGTACCCAAGAGATGGAGCCAAGATGACTGAGTGAAATCAAGGACTCACCTGTACTCATTCACAAGTTCCTTCAGACACCTTTAAGAAGTGAATCTGAATGACTTTTAGAGTGGCAGAAAATCCACTGGAGACAGACTGTGGTAGATATCCAGTCCAGAACAGCCCAAACGATCAAGGGAAATGATCTGTTACACTGGGCTAAGGGAACAGAGAGATACAGGAGGTACCAGGGCAGATGTGGCCTAGAGGAGTAGGATTGGCCCCAGGTGGGCTGAATCACTAGCAGCAGTTTGGGTTCCCAAACCACTCAGCACAGGATGGGAGTGCAGCAGAACTGGATAAGAGAGAAGTACAGGGACCATAGGAACTGCAGCAGCTACTCCTGGGGCTATCACTCCACAGACTAAATGTTTGAAAGTCATCTACTTGTACTTCCAGTAGCAAAAATGGTGAAATAAGCTGTAAGTATGCTCACCCTTCTTGGTCAACCTTGAAAAACCCAGAGAATATTGAACCAGGAAAAATCTTGGAACAGTGGAGTCAGAAAAATGGGTACAACAGTTTTTTAGCTTGGAAGACTAGGGAGACCACTGGGAAGGGTCCCTCTTGCTGTGGCTGAAGGGGACCAGTGCAGGAAGGGAAACATCCCAGCAAGCTGAACCTCAGAAGACAAGTAGGAGAACTTGAGTCCAAGGGAGGTGGAGCAGGTAAGCACCAACATCAGGATTCCAGGCATGCCTTAGCACAGCTAGGGGAATCGGACAGACACCAATGCAGATGGAGTCAGTGCAGGTCTAGGAGAGGAGGAGACCTACAATGGTAAAAATACCCCTCCCCAACACTTCATGCCATGAGCTTAAGTGCAACCCCAGGGAATCTCAGTCTTCACCTTGTCTCCATCTTGGCACACACCAGCCAGTTCAGCACAAATAAGCTGCAGCATTATATAGATACTAGTTGAAAGAACCAGAAGTCACAGAACACAAAGTCATTAACCATGACTCAAGTTTACCACACAAGAAATGTAGGTCAGAGCTCCCTCTGTCCCAGAAGGAGAGAAACACTTTAAAAGCCAGGAAAAAGGTAATACCATTAGGAGGATGCAAATTAGAAAACCAAAGACCATAGAATCTTATTACAGGGACAGTAAAGAACAAAATATTAATTCAAAAGAGGATAGCATTGACATTATACCCACATCTGAAACCTCAAAAAGGAATATAAACTGCGCTCAAACCCAAGGAGCATTCTTGGAAGAGCTCAAGAAGGATTTTAAAAGTCAAATTAAAAGAAGTAGAAAGAAAAATGATAAATTATTTTAAAAATGCAATCAGTTCATTAAAAGTAAAATAGGTCAAATGGATAAGAAGACACACCAGCTAAGTGAAGAAAATAACTTTTCAAAAAAGGAGGTACAAAAGTTATGTGAAGAAAACAATTCATCAAAAATTAGAATTGAGCAAGTAGAAACTAATGACCCTATGAGGCATCAAGAATTAGTCAAACAAAATGTATAGAATGAAAAAACAGAAGAAAATGTAAAATATCACATTGGAAAAACAACTGACCTGGAAAATGGATCCAGGAGAGAAAATGTAAGAATTATTGGTATACTGGAAAGTCATGATGAACAAAAGGGCCTAGATATTATCTTCCAAAAAATCATACAGGAAAACCATCATGATGTTGTAGACCAGAGGGCAGAATAGTCATCAAAACAATCCACCAATTACCTCCTGAAAGAGATCACAAATTGAAAACACCAAGGAATATTGTTGTCAAATTCCAGAATTATCAGGTCACAGAGAAAATACTGCAGGTAGCTGGAAAGAAATAATTCAAATATCAAGGAGCTACAGTCAGGATCACACAGGACCTTGCAGCTTCTACATTAAAAGAAGGGAGGGATTGGAATAAGATATTCTGTAAGGAAAAGGAACTTGGACGACAACCAATGATCAACTACCCAGCAAAATTGAGGATAATCTTTCATCAAGGACATGGACATTCAATGAAATAAGGGATTTCCAGACCTTCCTAATGAAAAGGTCAGAACTCAAAAGAAAATTTGATAATCAAATACAAGACCCAAGAGAGGCATAAAATGATAAACTGGGGGGAAAAAGAAAAAAACTTGTTATTCATTATGGACAAACTGTTTATATCCCTATATGGGAGGATGATATTTGTAAATCTTGAGAAATGTATATTTACAACATTTAAAACGGTTGTGCATATATCTATGCATATAGAGAGTGTGAGTACAAATTAATTGATGTGATTATAAAAAAGGTAATTAGGGGAGGAGCCAAGATGGTGGAGTAGAAAAATACACATATGCTACCTCCTACTCAACAGCCCATAAAATACCTGTAAAGAAGAACTCTCAACAAATTCTGGAGCAGCAGAAGCCACAGAACAACAGAGTGGAGGAGATTTCTATCCCAGAAAGACCTGAAAGACCAACGGGAAAAGTGTGTCATGCACTAGACCAGGAGGAGAGCCCAGTCTTGCCTTGGCCACACAGCACTGACAGGAGCAGATCCAAAAAGGTTTCAGGGACAGAATCTCCAGCAACTACCCAGATCCCTCCACCCACAGGCACCAAAGGTCAGTGAAAAGGTCTTTTCAGCTGGCTGAGAGGGAGGTGAGGTTTCCCCATAACTCAGGCCCCCTCAGGAAGCAGCAGTGGAGGTGGCAGCAGACAAGGGCTCCCAAAGCAGGCAGGAGCTCAGATCCATTGTTGAAGGTCTCATCAGAAAGCCCTAGAGGGAACTGAGCCCAGTGTGACAGCCCTGCCCCCACCTAAGCAGCTGAACTTAATCTCACACTGAATAGCAACCCACCCCTGCCAAAAGCCCTTGAGGTGTGGGAGCAGCTCATTTCAATCTCAGCCCCCAGTGCTGGCTTGGTGTAACTGGAAGCCAGGAGGTTGTGGAGAGGAAACTCAGAAGTCAAGTAACTGGTTGGGAAAATACCCAAAAAAGGGAAAAAAATAAGACCATAGAAGGTTACTTTCTTGGGGAATAGGATCCCTTAGGATGAGGAATAACAAGGCATACTGTCAGAGGAAGTCAAAGGCTCTCTCTCCAAAGGGGACTTAAAGTGGGCTCAGGGAATAGAAGACCTTAAAAATCAAGTTAGCAGCTTACTGAAGGAGAACTAAAAAAACACTGAGGAAAGTAGCAGCTTTAAAAGGAGACTAATGCAATTGGAAAAAGAGGTCCAAAAAGCCAACGAGGAGAAGGGGGTTTTAAAAAGCAGAATTAGCCAAATGGAGGAGAAGGTTCAAAAGCTCACTGAACAAAATAACTCATTGAAAGAGAGAATTGAGTCCAGGGAAAAGAATGACTATGAGTTAAACCAAGAAGTTAGTAAACAAAACCAAAAATTTAAAAAAAATAAAAGCTGATGTGAAAGAACTCATTGGAAAAACAGCTGACTTGGAAAGTACATCCAGGAGAATAATTTAAAAATTATTGGGCTACCTGAAAGCCATGATCAAAAAAAGAACCTAGACACAACCTTCCATGAGATTATCAAGGAAAACTGCCCTGATGTTATAATATCAGAGGGCAAAATAGATATTGAAAGAATTCACTGATCACCTACTGAAAGAAACCTGAACAGAGAAACTCCTAGGAATATTGTAGCCAAATTTCAGAGTTCCCAGATCAAGGAGAAAGTACTGCAAGTAGCTATAAAGAAACAATTTGAGTACTGTGGAAATACAATCAGGATAACATGGGATCTGGCAGTTTCAACATTAAATGAACAAAGGGCTTAGAGAAGGATATTTCAGAAGTCAAAGGAACTGGGATTGAAGCCAAGAATCACCTGCCCAGCATATCTGAATATAATACTTCAAGGGAAAAAATGGTCATTCAGTGATAGAGACAAATTTGAAGATTTCATGTTGAGGAAAAGGCCAGATGTGTATTTAGAATTTTGACTTCCCAAGACAAGAATCAAGAGAAGCATGAAAAGGTAAACAGGGAGGGGAAAAGAAAAATCATAAAAGACTCTCTAAAGCTGAACTGTTTCCATTACTACACGTTTTTAATTCTTGAATCTATTATCAGTATTTGGGTAGTTGGAGAGATTGTACATACACATACACACACACACACACACACACACACTCAAACATACACATAGATAGAGAGTACTGGGTGTGTTATATCAGAAGAGATGATTTCCACACGCAAAAAATCAAATCAAATCAAAATTAAGCAGTAAAGAAGGAAAATTATGGGAAGAGAAAGGGAGTAATTGAACAGGGCAGGCTATAATTCATAAAAGAGATAAGAAGAATCTGATTCATTGGAGGAGATAAGGGAGAAGGGGAGAGGGGGGAAAATAAAGCTACTCTCCCCACATGTGGCTGAAGGAGACAATAACATACTCACTAAATTTGATATGAAAATTTATATCACACCACAGGAAAGTAGGAGAGGAGGCAACAAGTGGAGCGAAGGGAATATTAGAAGGGAGGGCACATGGGAGAAGGGAGTCACTAGAAATAAACACTTTTGAGAAGGGACAAGGTCAATTGTAGGAGGAAAAAATAAGGGGGGATAGGGTGGGACAGAGGGCAATATAATTAATATTACACAACATAATTATTATGGAAGTTTTCTGCAAAAGAACACATATTTAGTCTGTATTGAATTGCTTCCCTTCTCAGTGGGGCTAGGGAGGGGGGGAGTAGAGAAGCTGGAATTCAAAGTATTAGAAATGAATGTTGAGAATATTTATTGCATGTAATTGGGAAATAAGAACTACAGAGAATGGGGTATGGAAATTTATCTTGCCCCGCAAGGAAAGAGAGAAGATGGAGATAGGAGAGGGGTGGAGTGTGATGGAGGGGAGGGTACATTGAGGGAAGGAGTAATCAGAATGCAAGATATTAGGAAGTGGGGGGAGGGGAGTGATGGGGAGAAAAATTGGACATGTTACAAAGTGAGGTAAAAGCAATTTGTATTAAAACAATAGATTGAATTAAGTACTGAGAATAAATCAATGACATCTTTAGTTTGGAGAAAAAATTTCAGTCTAAATTTCCTAGAGGAAGGTGAACTGAGGTAAAATTTGGCATTGATGGAAAAGTCAAGGTTTTAATGGTAAATTTGATTTTATGACATTTAATCAGGAACTAGAACATGTATAGAAAGGCATGTAAGCCACTTAAGACTTGCCTCAAAAGATGTTCCTTAGTCAAAGTGAAAGTACAATCATATTTGAAACCTGGTTGTTGGAACTTGCCATTTTTAGATGCTATGGGTATTAAGTGACTGTTCTTCTAACCCCAGGTATGTGTAGCAAGAAAGGTGATCTGAGCCTCCAATACATGATGCCAGTAAGGTGATGAGATGCTGGTATGAACTGCATAAGGTGATCTCAAGGGAAGGGTGGAAGAGTGGCTGTTCAGCATGGGCTGAGGTGGGATTCTCCTGACTACATTTCCCCTCTGACACCTGGCAGATTTTAAGACTGACTGAATGCAAGTGGATAATCTAATCCTGCCTGGAATTGACATGAAGTTGGGGAGATATTATATCCCTGCAATGTCCCTACTCTTGGTGGCAATTTTCTATAATCAAAAAGTTTGTAAGCTTAATACCAGATCTATTCAATTATAGATTATTGGTAGGGGAACATCCAAGGTTGTCTAAAATTAAGCAATTAGGCATAGGACTTTAGACCAACAACAGTAAGTTAGGGTCCTTTAATTCTTAGTAATACTGTGGAGACGATTAGGTCAAGAGCTTGTGAAGTTAGCAACATAAATATTATTTATGTCTCAGTTGGTTAATGTTTAAAAAAAATTTTTTTGTGGTCCATATTGTAAATGCTTTAAAAAGAAGTACCACCTAACCAGGATTTTGAATTGTTTTATCTGTTATAAACTGTGTTAAAAAAATAAATAATAAAAAGGTAATTAAAGGGTTCAAAGGGAGAAGAGGAAAGGAGGAGGAAAGAAAGGTAAATGACCACATAAAGAGGCATAAAAACATATTATAGTAGAGGGCAAGAAGGGAGGGAGATGAGAATTGTTTGCGCTTTACTCTCATCAGATTTGATTCAAGGAGGGAAGGATATTCTCAGTTAAGTACAGAAATCTAACTTGCCCTGTAGGAAGTAGGAGGAGAAAGAGGTGGTTAGAGGGAAGAAGGTTGGGGGGGAGGGAGGGATGGAAGAGATGGAAGAAGTGGTAAGAAAAAAGGAAATATAAAAGAAAAGGGAAGGGGCTGAAAGAAGGGAGAGAAGACTGAGGGAGGTGGTAGTCAAAAGTAAACCTTTTGAAGATGGGAAGGGAGAAAGGAGAAATACAAACATGAACAGGGGTGGGGTTAGAACAGGCTGGAGAAAAGACACAGTAATAACTCTGAGTGTAAATGGGATGAACTCGCCCATAAAATGGTGGGGGATAGAAGAATGGATTAAAAACCATAATCCTACAATATATTGTTTACAAGAAACATATTTTATAAAGGTGATACACACGGAGTAAAGGTAAAAGACTGCAGCAGAATATATTATGCTTCGGGGAAGGGAAGGGAAGGGATAGCAATCCTAATCTCAGAAAAAGCAAAAGCAAAAATAGATCTAATTAAAAGAGATAAGGAAGGAAATTATATCCTGCTAAAAGACACCATCAAAAATAAAATGATATCATAACTAAACATATACGCACCAAGTGGTATAGCATCCAAATTTTTAGAGGAGAAGTTAATGAAATTATAGGAAGAAAGAAACAGCAAAACTACATTAGAGGAGGACCTCATCATCCCCCTCTCTGAACTTGATAAATCTAACCTCAAAATAAACAATAAAGAAGCTAAGGAGATGAATAGAATTCTGGAAAAGGCAGATATGATGCACTCTGGAGAAAACTGAGTGGGATAGAAAGGAATACATCTTTTTCTCAATGGCACATGGCTCATACAGAAACACTGACCATGTGGCATGGCATAAAAACCTCATAAATCAGTGTAGAAAGGCAGAAATAGTCAATGCATCCTTTTCAGATTATGATGCGATAAAAATTACATGGAATAAAGGGTCATGAAAAGATAGACCAAAAATTAATTGGAAATTAAATAATCTAATCCTAAAGAATGAGTGGATCAAACAAGAAATCATAGTAACCATCCATAACTTCATTCAGGAGAATGACAATAATGAGAAAACCTACCAAAACTTATAGGATACAGCAAAGGGGAACTAGATTGATAGATAGACAGATGTAGATAGATATAGATACATAAGAATGCTTACATGAATAAAATAAAGAGGAGCTCAATGAATTGGGCAAGCAACTGAGAAATCTAGAAAAAGAACAAATTTTAAATCCTCAATTAAATACCAAATTAGAAATATTGAAAGCCAAAGAAGAGATTAATAAAATTGAAATTAAGAAAATATGGAACTAATGAATTTAACTAAGAATTGTTTTATTAACAGAAACAATAAAATTGATAGATCTTTGGTCAATCTGATTTTTAAAAAGAAAGAAGAAAACCAAATTACCAATACCAAAAATGAAAAGGGTCAATCTACATCCAATGAAGAGAAAATTGAAACAATAATTAGAAATTACTTTTGCTCAACTGTATGATCACAACTTTGACAATCTTAGTGAAATGGATGAATATTTATGTAAATACATATTGCCCACATAACAGAAGAGGAAGCAAAATCCTTAAATAACCCCATCTCAGAAAAGAAAAGGAATAAGTCATCAATGAATTCCCTAGGAAAAAGTCTCCAGAGCCAGATGGAATTGCAAGCAAATTCTATCAAACATTCAAAGAACATTTAACTCCAATACTGCATAGATTTTTAGTAATATTGTCAAAGAAGGAGTCCTGCCAAATTCTTTTTATGACACAAATATGGTGCTGATAACTAACCCGGAAGAGCCAAAAGGAAAGCTGTAGATCAATTTCCCTAATGAATACAAATGCAAAATTTTAAATAAGATATTATCAAAAAGATTACAGCAACTTATCACAACAATAATATAATTTGATCAGGTGGGATTTGTACAAGGAATGCAGGGCTGATTCAATATTGGGAAAACTACCAGCATAATTGATCATATACACAACAAAACTAATAGAAACCATATGATCATCTCAATAGATTCAGAAAAAGCTTTTGACAAAATAAAACATTCATTCCTGTGAAAACCCTGGAGAGCATAGGAATAAATCGAGTCTTCCTAAAAATAAGAAGTAGCATCGACCTAAAACCATCATCAGCACTAGGTGTAATGAAGACCAGTGTTACTTAATATGATACTAGAAATGTTAGCTTTAGTAACAAGAGAAGAAAAAGAAATAGAAGAAATTAGGATAGGCAAAGAAGAAACTAAGTCTTCACTCCTTGCAAATGATATGATGATAACTTAGAGAATCCCAGAGAATCAAGAAAAAAAGAACTTGAAATAATACATGACTTTAGCAAAGTTGCAGGATACAAAATAAACTCACATAAATCATCTTCATTTCTATATATTACTAACAAAGCCCAACAGCAAGATATAGAAAGAGAAATTCCTTTTAAAGTTACTGCAGAAACTATAAAGTATTTGGGAGTCTAAATGCCAAAACAAACCCAAGGACTATATGAACACAATTACAAAACACTTTTCACACAAATAAATATCTAAGTACCTGGAAAAATATTAGTTGCTTGTGGATAGGCTGAGATAATGTAATAAAAATGGCAATTCTACTCAAGTGAATTTACTTATTCAGTGTTATACCAATCAAACTACCAAAGAATTATAGAGCTAGAAAAACTATCAAAATTCATCTGGAAGTACAAAAGGTCCAGAATATCAAGGGAATTAATGAATAGAAATGCTGGGGAGTGTGACCTAGTGGGATCAGATCTTAAATTGTATTATAAAGCAGCAATCATCAATATCACTTGGTACTGGCTAAGAAATAGAGGGATAGATCAGTGGAATATGTTGGGTACACATGACACCATTTATTGTTTGATAAACACAGGGACCCCAACTTCTGGAATAAGAACTCACTGTTTAACAAAAACTCCTGGGAAAACTGGAAAACAGTGTGGCAGAAACTCAGCATAGACCAATGCCTGATACCATATACCATATAGCAGAATAAAATACAAATGGGTACACAATGGAGGTATAAAAAGGTATAAAAGTTGATACTGAAAACAAATTGAGGGAGCAAGGAATAGTTTATTTGCCAGATTTGTGGAGAAAGAACAATTTATGATAAAATAAGAGATAGAGAACATTATGAAATGCAAAATGGATAATTTCAATTGCATTAAATGGAAAAGGGTTTGCACAAACAAAACAAATGCAACCAAGGTTAGGAAGGAAGCAGAAAACTGAGGAAGAATTTTTATGACTAGTGTCTCTGGTTTCTAAAATATATAGAGAACTGAGTCAAATTTATAAAAAGTACAAATCATTCCCCAATTGACAAGTGGTCAAAGGATATGAACAGGCAGTTTTCAGAGGAAAAAAGTAAAACTATTTCTAATCATATAAAAAAATGCTCTAAATCACTGTTGAATAGAAAGATGCACATTAAAATAACCCTGAAGTAACCACATCAATTCTATCAGATTGGCTAACATGATAAAACAGAAAAATGACCAACACTGGAGAAGATGTGGGAGAGTTGGAACACCAAGGCATTGTAGGTGAAGCTGTGAGCTACTCCAACCATTCTGGAGAGCAGTTTGGAACTATACTCAAAGAATTATAAAAATGTGCCTTCCCTTTGATCCAACAACACCACTTCTAAGGTTGTAAACCAAAGAGATAATAAAAATTGGAAAAGGACCCACATGTACAAAATTATTTTTACCAGCTCTTTTAGTGGTAGCCAAGAACAGGAAATCAAGGGAATACCCATCAACTGGGGAAGGGCTGAGCAAGTTGTGGAATATGAATGTAATGGAATGCTGTTGTTCTATAAGAAATAATGAACAGGTGGACTTCAGAAATACCTGGATAGACTTATATGAACTGATACTGAGTGAGATGAGCAGGACTCAGGAGAATATCATACACAATAACAGCTACACTATTTGACAATACTTAGTCCTTCACATCAATACAAGAACCTAAAAGATTTCCAAAGGACTCATGATGCAAAATGTCATCCACATCCAGAAAAAGAACGATAGAGTCAGAATGCAGAATGGAACTGACTATTTTCTCTTTTGTTATATTTGCTTTTGTTTAATTTTACTCATGCTTTCTCCCATTCATTTTACTTCTTCTATGCAACATGACTAATGTGAAAATGTGTTTAATAAAAGTGCATGTGTAGAGCCCATATAAGATTGTATGCCATCTTGGGAAGGCAAAGGAGAGGAAGGGGAACAAAATTTAAAACTTATGTAAGTGATGGTTGAAAATTGAAAACAAATAAATAAATAAATTTAGAGGAAAAAACCAAAAGAACTGGTGCCCAGAAAAACTGCCCTGCCCCTTAACTGCTCCTACCACCCTTCCTTCCAATGTCTCCCTTTCCTCTTCTGGTGATATATCACATCAACCTTTATCAGAGGGGCTTGAGAACTCCCTTTCTAGTTAAACCTTTAGGTACATTGTACAATTTTCAATGGTGGTAGGTCAATTATGGAATTCCCCTGAAATGTTAGTTAAAAAGAGGCAGCAGTGTGGCTTGGCCTTGGGAGCAGGAAGATCTAGTTTCAATACGTATTTCTGTCACATCTTTTCTAGTTTTAAGTAAGTTCCCAATGCTATAGGCAACTCAGTAAGACTGTGCATCCCAGAGAAAATGATAACCAAACAATTCAAATCTACGGGCAACACCAATGTAGCACTTGGAGAACAACAGACGGATCCATCAATACTCCAGCTGGAGTCTTCAGAACAGCCTGGAGGAGGAATGCATCTGCCTCTGGAACCAAGTCCTCCTTTTTTTAGGGTAAGATGAACATGTCAAACACTGAGAGATCTGGACGTTGAAACTAATGCCAGAACAAGAATGTCCATGAATCCTGCCTCCATGCCAGTCACCTCAGAATCCCCTGATCCACCACACCTTTCTGAAAAAGATCTGGATTATCAGATAGAAAACTAGCATGTGCCCACACTTAGGTCTTCATTGACTGACTCTCATACTGGAGTGAAGGCTGCTCCATTGCAGCTCCTTGCTCAACACTGGACCCAGGATGATCCCAGGATGAGAATGAATATGGGTAATTAAGCAAGCAACACCTATTTTCCAAGTTGAGACTACAAGGATTATTTTGCATCCTCTTCTTTCCCTTATGTTCTTGATAATTCAGGAAGTGGATGTGTTCCAGACCCAGAAAAATGAAACTTCATTACAAATTCAGATATACAGTCTTTGGAGACCTACAGTTTGGCTTCATCTCATTCTAGGAGCTGTTTCAACTGCCTATCTTTTCAGAGTCCTTCTCCAGCTTGGTAACTGGGTTTGGAGAAGATTATCTCAACATTGTTTCTGTTGTTTAGTGGAGGTAAGAACTATAGATTGGAGCATAGCCATAGCCTAATTGCATTCTGGCCAATAGCAGTGACCCTGACATGGGGCCTGACAGCACTCATTCTTTACCAGCCAAGATGCACAACTCCAACTCTGGAGGCAATTTGCAGGAAAGCCCAATGGGTACTGGCTTTCTGCACAGACAGATTTGGTCTTCCCTGTCCAGGGCCTTGGCTATTCCCAAGGACACAAGGGACACATTAGCACATTTACTAGCAGATGGTGAGGTAGAGGGTTGCCCTACTGAGAAGCTATTTTTCCTCAGGCATATTATTTTTTATCTGAAAATACTTTTCTTAGCTGCAGTGTTAGACAGCAGTACAACAGCCTTAAATAATGTTAATTCAACAAGAGCTTTATTTTTTATGTGGAAAAGGGTCTTTTATAGGATAGTTTAAAAAAACACACAACCTCACACACACACACAAAAAAAACCACCTTGGCTTAAATTCATGCTGTTCTGAAAGCTAGATCTCCTGACTCAACAACTTCAGATTCTGGTGAACAATTTTATTTTTCATTTTTGCAGTTATTTATTTAAACTTGGGGACAAAACCATTTTATGACCATAGTGCAGATCTTCTGAACTATGAACATTTATATTTTTATTTTGTAAGTTTGGACCAACTTTTACATAAAAATAAAGTTTGCCCAGAATAAGAAAGGGCACGCACTTATTGGCTAGCTTTCTTTTTATAAAACTGCATTTATCTGAATGTCGCTGTCAGTCTTTGCTCCTTTTGTCGGTGAGATTGTGAAAGGTGAATTTTGTACTCATTTCATAAAACAGAACGCAATCTTTCTCTTGATGCAACAATTTTGTAAAAAGAAAAAAAAAGTCCATGTTATTTTTCGTTTGAATTTCCATATTACTGCATAACCTAGCAAATTGTTAAAATGACACAATGAGCTTTATATACAAACTATGTTGGAGTGGGAAGGGAAAGTAAGTGCCTTGACAGGTAAGCTTAAATTCTGAAAAAATAGTCTTTACAACCCATTTTTTTGTAAGGAGATCTGTGCCCTGAATGAAGAGAGCACACTCTCAATTTACCTAATGCTCACCCTCCCCTGCCCATCACCTCTAATTCTTGGCTCCATTCTTCACCTACCTGCCTCCCCTTGGGTTGGGTCACTAGTCACTATCAGCTTCATTAACAAAAGGTGAGACTAAGAACAGGGAGGAGAACTGAGGCTCCTCTCAGTACATTTTGCTACTTGTCAGAAGTTCTGCTCAAAGTGTTTTGTGAGGGATCTGCTAAAAGTTTTAAGGAGGAGAATTTTTGTTTTATTTTGCCATTCCCATGGACAATTCAGAGTTGACCACAAAAACCAAGGTCAATAACAGAATGGTAACAGTCCTGTTAGAACAGATAAGTTATAGAAAGAACATTGTGAACTTGTCTAATTACCATTTATTCATTCCCTATCAGCCTGCTCCATGTATTTCCTTGGTTAAATGAGATCCATTGCCCAGAATGATTGCAGAGGTGGCAAAAGAGGGAAACATTCTGAAAACATTCCATTGACTCCCACTTCTTCTAGATAAAATTCATATGATGTCCTGAGTTCTTCTGTCAAGTGTTTATAAAGTTTTAGTTGATATTAACATTGTTATTCTTTCGTGAATAGAAGAGAATGATGGAATAATCCTTATTTAAGCTGAAAGTGCTGCCAGTTTTAACTCTTTGCTCACAAACAATCATTTAAAAGGATAGCCAAAGGTAAATAGCTAAGTGTTCAATTATAACTAAATAGAAAATGTCATCTGGAGTTTTAAATTGGAAACATTATTGAATCCAAACCACCCCTGGTGGAAGTTAATTTCCATTTCCAAATATACTTTCTTCACTCTTACAATTTTAGGACTTTTCCTTCAGGAAAAAAAAAAACTTCCATTTCATGGAAAAGGACTTCAGAGTAAAATGTGGAAATTATCTGATAAATTAAGATAACTTAAATTTTTTTTAAATAAATTTATTTAATGTTTTACATTCATTTTCACAAGATTTTGGGTTCCAAAATTTTCTCCCCCTTTGTCCCCTCTCCCCTCCCTGATACACTGGACATTCTAATTACCCATATCACCAATCTGCCCTCTCTTCTATCATCCCTACCTTCCCTTACCTCACCTTCTCTTTTGTCCTGTAGGGCCAGATTACTTTCTATTCCCCATTACCTGTATTTCTTATTTCCTAGTAGCAAGAACAATACTCAACAGTTGGTCCTAAAACTTTAAGTTCCAGTTTCTCCCCATCCCTCCCTCCCCACCCATT
>CM053770.1:74101003-74116053 GCA_028658325.1 Potorous gilbertii
ACTTGTCCTGGTGGGTAAAACAGGAGCTGGGAAAAGTGCAACAGGGAACAGCATCCTGGGACAAAGAGTATTTAAGGCAAGCCTAGCACC
Source organism: Potorous gilbertii (assembly GCA_028658325.1). NCBI lineage: Eukaryota > Metazoa > Chordata > Mammalia > Diprotodontia > Potoroidae > Potorous > Potorous gilbertii. The sequence continues at coordinate 74,101,094 of CM053770.1, forward strand.
AAAGTCAGTGACTAAGAACTGTGAGAAAAGAAGCAGATTGTGGAAGGAGAGAGAAGTTGTAGTTGTGGATACTCCTGGGATTTTTGACACTAATGTGTCTGATGTGGATACATCAAAGGAGATCAGTCGCTGTCTCATTATGTCCTCCCCTGGGCCTCATGCTATCATCCTGGTGGTGCCGCTCAGTCGTTATACCAAGGAGGAGCAAGATGCAGTAAAGAAAATCTTGGGAATTTTTGGTTCCAAAGCCAAGGAGCATATGATCCTCTTATTGACCCGGAAGGATGATTTGGAAGATATTGATTTGATGCAATACTTATGTGAAACTAGGAATGAAGCTTTGAAAGATCTGATAGGCCAGTTTGATTGGAGATACTGTGCATTCAACAACCGGGCAACTGGAGATGAGCAAGAGGCCCAGCTAACAGAGCTTCTGAGCTTAGTGGACCAAGTAATATGGAAGAATGGAGGCTCTTGCTACACAAACCAGATGTATCAACTGGCAGAAAAAGAGATTCAGAAACAAACTGAAGCATTGAAAAGATCCCACATGCAAGATCTGGAAAGAGTGAAAAATAAAATAAGAAAAGAATATGAAGAGGAAATCAAAAACTTGAAAGAGGAACTGGAGAAAAAAGAAAGAAAAGAAAAAATGGATAGAGAACTTGCAGAAAAAGATGGATTCTATGCAAATAAGCAAAGAGAGGCCAGAGAGGAGGTTGTGAGTCAAAATAAATTCATTGAAAGAATCATGGAAATCTTCAAATCAACAGTTTCTAAAATTCAAGACTTATTTGATTTTTAGGGAACTTAGTGAAAACCATCTTATAAAACTTCTTCTATTAATCTTTATTTAATACTCAGCTATCCTGAATCAGTTGTACAACTCACATCTTCAAGAATAAAGATAATTGTCAATCATTTATTGTGAGAAATTACCAGATTGATCTGAAAATGAACGAATTGGTCATCTTTTGCATGAAAATAGAGAAAAAAGTTCTGTTACTATATTGGGAAATTTTCTACCAAGACTATGAGGAAAGGAAGGAGTACAGAGCAAAGCTTGTACTGGAAATTCAACATCACTCCCCATTACTTTTCTTTAAAAGCTATGTACCAAAATGGACAATTTTACTTACATAAAATTTTAAAGTTTTTGTGCAAGCAAAAACAGTGCAACTGACATTAGAAAAAAATCAGTAAATGGGGGAAAATGCTGGAAGGACTGTGGGAAAATATGTATATTAATACACTGTTGAGGAAACTCAGGTCATTATGGAAAGCAAATTGGAATTATGCCACCAAAGCTATGAAACTCTTGATATTCTCTGACTCAGCAATATAATGCTGTATTTATACCCCCAAAGAGATTTATAAAAAGGAGAAGGACGCAGATTTACCAAAAAAACATTATAGCAATTTTTTTTGTGGTGCCAGGGAATTAGAAACTGAGAAAGTTCACATCATTTGGGAAATGACTAAGGAAATTATTGTATATGAATATGAAGGAGTACTATTGTACATAATACTATAAGAAATTATGAAGGGGATAGTTTCTTAGAAACCTGGGAAGACTTGTAGGAATTGATTCAAACTGAATGATTAGTACTAGGAGAACAATTTATACAATGACAACACCACTGTAAAAAACAAACATCTTTGAAAGATTTAGGAACTCTAAACAACACAATGATTAATCACACTTCAAAAAGTGATAAAACATGATAAAACATGTTGCCCACCTCCTAATCACAGATGTGATGAATTCAGAGCACTCATGAGATGAGTCTCACTTTTTAAAATTTGGGCAATGTGCAAATAAGTTTCACTCAACTATGTATGTTTATAATAGGATTTGTTGTTCTTTATTTCTCAGTGGAGATGAAAAGGAGAAGAGGTAGGAAAGAGAGAAAGTATATTTTCATCCATTGGAAGGAATAAGTTTTCTAATAAAAGAGAATAAGATTCCAAATGGATGCTGGACATCTTTCACATTTCTATTACTGTTGACATCAAAAAACATCCATATTAGCTATTCTCATTCACTTTTGGCATTTATCTCCTTGTATTAACAAAATGATATTCAAAGGGTGAGGAGATGAAATAATATTCACATATATCATATATATATATATAAAATGATCCAAGCTAAGGTTGGAGGTGCCCAGAGAGTTCCTGCATTATAACGAGATGACATGTCTTATTATTCCTTTACTGAAGTTTACACAATTCTACTATTGTTTGTTAATGATACTAAGAATAGCAGTGATGATGATGGTGATGGTGATAACTCATTTATACAGCTTTTTAAAATTTACAAAGTCTTTCCTCCTAGAAATCTTTTGAGAATATGGCAGGTGTCATTCTCATTTTACAGATGAGGAAACTGAGGCTCAGAAGACTAAATGAGCTACTCATTATCATATGCTTACTAAGTGTACCAATTAGTATTCAAATTGGCATCTCTTCTCACTACAAGTCCAACACTTTTTCTATTGTAGTGTCACCTTTCCTGCTAAATTACTGCTAGCTAAATAATTCAGAATTCAATCCGCTTAGTACAGATGATTTGCAATATATAATCGTGGGATAAATGGAGTAACCAAACTGTAATGGCCAGAGAAGGTGAAAGAAAGACATTGACTCAGAAGATAAGACAATGTAGCTCGATGTATTAATTCTCATGCTACTACATTATGTGTATTAAAATAATAAAAGTTCACATTTCTTATTTTTCAGGAGTTATTTCTGTGGTGTGTTTGCATGAGGAGAATTAGGGAAAAGAACATTGCCATATTATCTAGCCAAATGTAGGAAGATCTTTTCCAGGTAAAATTTCAAGTTTTCTTAAGGGCAAGAGGGGTTTATTCCCCATGGTAATGGCCATTGCTTTGCAGTTCTTCATGGTCAGTGCCAATGGACCTTCTTTGGAACCATTCTCTGCTGATCATACCCATTCTCAAGGGTTCTTCTCTCTGGTTTCAGGATCTTGGTTTTTTAAAAAGGTATTTATTAATTTTCACTCACATTGCTTGGGTCCTTGTTTTGGATCAGAGCTCCAGTTATCTGCAATATCATGTTCCCCTGATGTCACATCCTCATATTTGAATGACAGAACCTCTTAATTCAGAACAACATCCTGGAGAAAATTTCCTCAGACCCTTTGTCCTCCCAAGGCCATTTTCCCAACTTCTACTTCATATCAAGATTTAGGGATCTGATAGCATGTCTCTTTACAAATTCTAAAAATACCTCAGACCAAAACCTTGGTCATTATAACATGCATTTATAAAAGCGTGGTGCCTGTATGATGATGGGAAATTATCCTCACTCTTTCATCTACAATTCTTCTCATTCTGGCCAGCATACATACATACATACATACATATATATATATACACACATATATATGTATATATGTATATATGTATACATATATACATATATATGTGTGTATATATATATATATATATATATATATATATATATGCCAGCCAGTGGAATTCTGATTTGCAGTGGGCCTGACCTTCATGTTTCTCCCTCCCCTTCACCTTGTTTTGGTGCTTTCTTAGCCCAATAACCATATAAGCAACAATTTGGGATAAACTAGATGATCTCAAGGCCTTGCTTGCTGGTTTTTCAAGCCCACTGTTAATGGCATGATTGTGAATGACTTCAGGATCATGCTATAAGATGATCATCAGTTGGTGGACCAGAGGTTATTTGGTTTGAAGAACAAAAGGTTTGGGGTTGGATTGGATTGGACCTAATAGGTTTCTCCAGGTTTATAAAGGTCTGTAATATGGAAGACAGATTAGACATGTAGTTGTTCTTGGCACCAGATGGCAGAATTAGAAATAATGAGTGGATTTTCCAGAAGTAGATTCTAGTTCAATGTAAATAAATGTTAAAAATTCATTCTAAGAGTAGAATGGACTGCCTCTGGAGCTGATAGACTTCTCTTCACTTGAGGCCTTCTAAAGGACTTCTGGAGAAATATTTTGATGGAATGACATAAAGAGATTGTTGGTCAGGTATGGATAAGTTGTGTCCCCTCCTTGCATCCCTAGGAGCTCAAAACCACATCCCAAGAACTTTTCAAAGAATCCTTGAAGTCAAAAGTTATTTTCACAATAATGCTGACATTTTCATTTCCAATATGTTAAATATTGCTAGATAGAACCAGCAAAAACAAAAGCTTATTGAAATCCTCAATAATCTTTAGAATGTAAAGCAGTCCTGAGGCCCACATGTTTGACAACTCCAGTTATGTTACATTATACACCATAGCCACAGCTGGCACCAAGTTGGATGTCTCCTCCCCTTGCCACACTTCCAGGAACTATGGGGTTACCAAGAACACTCCAGCAAGTTCTGGAACCCAGGAGATGGAGCCAAGATGACTGAGTGACATCAGGGATTCACATGTACTCATCCATAAGTTCTGTCAGACACCTTTAAGAAGTGAATCAGAATGAATTTTAGAGTGGCAGAAAATCCACTGGAAGCAGATTGTGGCAGATATCCAGCCCAGAACAGCCCAAAAGATCAATGGAAATGATCTGTTACACTGGGCTAAGGGAACAGAGAGATACAGGAGGTACCAGGGCAGATGAGGCCTAGAGGAGTAGGATTGGCCCCAGGTGGGTTGAATCACCAGCAGCAGTTTGGGTTCCCAAACCACTCAGCACAGGATGGGAGTGCAGCAGAACTGGATAAGAGAGAAGTGTAGGGCCCATAGCAACTGCAGCAGCTACTTCTGGGGCTGTCACTCCACAGCCTAAATGTTTGAAAGTTATCCATTTGAACTTCCAGTAGCAAAAATGGTGAAATAAGCTGTAAGTATGCTCACCTCCCTTGGTTAGCCTTGAAAAACCCAGAGAATATTGTACCAGGAAAATTCTTGGAACAGTGGAGCCAGAAAAATGGGTACAACTGTCTTTTAGCTTGGGAGGCTAGGGAAACCACTGGAAAGGGTCCCTCTTGCTGTGGCTGAAGGGGACTAGTGCAGGAAGGGAAACATCCCAGAGAGCTGAACCTCCGAAGATGAGTAGGAGAACCTGAGCCCAAGTGGAGTAGAGCAGATGAGCACCAACATCAGGATCCCAGGTGTGCCTTAGCATAGCTGGGAGAATTGGACAGACACCAGTGCAGATGGGGTCAGTGCAGCTCTCGGAGAGGGGGAGACCTCCATTTGTCAGAATACTCCTCCACAACACTTCATGCCATGAGCTTAAGTGCAACCCAGGGAAACTCAGACTTCACCTTGTTTCCATCTTGCCACATACCAGCCAGCTCAACACAAATAAGCTGCAACATTATATAGATACTAGTTGAAAGAACCAGAGGTCACAGAACACAAATGACTCAAAGCTCACAGCACAAGAAATGTAGGACAGAGACCCTGTGTCCCAGAAGGAGAGATCCACTTTAAAGCCACGAAAAAGGCAATAACCATTAGCAGGAAGCAAATTAGAAAACCAAAGACCATAGAATCTTATTACATGGACAGGAAATAACAAAATATTAATTCAAAAGAGGATAGCATTGACATTATACCCATATATGAAACTTCAAAAAGGAATATAAACTGCGCTCAAACCCAAGGAACATTCTAGGAAGAGCTCAAGAAGGATTTTAAAAGTCAAATTAAAAGAAGTAGAGGGAAAAATGATAAATTATTTTAAAAATGCAATCAGTTCATTAAAAGTAAAATAGGTCAAATGCATAAGAAGATACAACAGCTAAATGAAGAAAATAACTCTTTAAAAAAGGAGGTTCAAAAGTTAACTGAAGACAACAATTCATCAAAAATTAGAATTGAGCAAGTAGAAACTAATGACCCTATGAGGCATCAAGAATTAGTTAAACAAAATGTAAGGAATGAAAAAACAGAAGAAAATGTAAAATATCACATTGGAAAAAAACTGACCTAGAAAAAAGATCAGGAGAGAAAATACAAGAATTATTGGTTTACTGGGAAGCCATGATGAAAAAAAGAGCCTAGATATTACCTTCCAAAAAATCATACAGGAAAACTGTCATGAGGTCTTAGATCCAGAGGGCAGAATAGTCATCAAAACAATCCACCAACTACCTCCTGAAAGAGATCACAAATTGAAAACACCAAGGAATATTGTTGTCAAATTCCAGAACTATCAGGTCACAGAAAAAATACTGCAGGCAGCTGGATAGCAATAATTCAAATATCGAGGAACTACAGTCAGTTTCACACAGGACCTTGAAGCTTCCCCATTAAAAGAAGGGAAGGATTGGAATATGATATTCTGTAAGGCAAAGGAACTTGGACTACAACCAAGGATCAACTCCCTGGCAAAATTGAGGATAATCTTTCAGCAAGGAGATGGAAATTCAATGAAATAAGGTATTTCCAGACCTTCCTGATGAAAAGGTCAGAACTCAAAAGAAAATTTGATAATCAAATATAAGACCCAAGAGAGGCATAAAATGGTAAATTGGGAGGAAAAAGAAAAAAATTTGTTATTCATTATGGGCAAACTGTTTATATTCCTATATGGGAGGATGATATTTGTTAATCTTGAGAATTGTATATTTACAACATATAAAAGGGTTGTGCAAATATCTATGCATATAGAGAGTGTGAGTACAAATTAATTGATGTGATTATAAAAAATCACATATAAAAAATATGTGAATATAAAAAATATAAAAAAATTAGGGGAGGAGCCAAGATGGTGGAGTAGAAAGATATACATATGCTACCTCCTACTACATAGCCCATATGATACCTGAGAAGAAGAGCTCTCAACAAATTTTGGAGCAGGAGAAGCCACAGAACAATGGAGTGGAGGAGATTTCTATCCCAGAGAGACCTGAAAGACTGGCAGGAAAGATCTGTCACACACTGGACCAGGAGCAAAGCCCAGCACTGCCTTGGCCACACTGCACTGAGAGGAGCACATCTGAACAGGCTTCAGGGACAGAATCTCCAGAAATTGCACAGATCCCTCCACCCACAGGCACCAAAGGTCAGTGAGAGGGTCTTTTCAGCTCACCATAAGGGGAGTGGGGTGTCCACATAACTAAGGTCTCCTCAGGACGTAGCAGTAGAGGTAGAAGCAGACAGGGCTTCCAAAACAGGCAGTAGCCCGCATCCATTGTTGAAAGTCTCATCAGAAAGCCCCTGAGAGAACTGAGCCCAATGTGAAAGCCCTGCCCCCACCTTAGCAGCTGAACTTAATCTCACATTGAATAGCAGCCCCACCCTGCTGAAAGCCCTTGAGATGTGGGAGCAGCTCATTTCAATCTCAGCCCCCAGTGCTGGCTTGGTGGAACTGGAGGCCAGGAGGTTGTGGAGAGGAAACTCAGAAGTCAAGGAACTGGTTGCAAAAATACTCAAAAAAGGGGAAAAAAATAAGACCATAGAAGGTTACTTTCTTGGGGAACAGGTGTCTCCCCCCATCCCTTAGGATGAGGAAGAACAAGACATACTGTCAGAGGAAGTCAAAGGCTCTCTCTCCAAAGGGGACTTAAAGTGGGCTCAGGCAACAGAAGACTTTAAAAATCAAGTTAGCAGCTTACTGAAGGAGAACCAAAATAACACTGAGGAAAATAGCAGCTTTAAAAAGAGGCTAACTCAATTGGAAAAAGAGGTCCAAAAAGTCAATGAGGAGAAGGAGATTTTAAAAAGCAGAATTAGCCAAATGGAGGAGAAGGTTCAAAATCTCACTGAACAAAATAATTCATAGAAAGAGAGAATTGAGTCCAGGGAAAAGAATGACTATGAGTTAAACCAAGAAATGAGCAAACACAACCAAAAATTAAAAAAAATAAAACATGATGTGAAAGAACTCATTGGAAAACCAGCTGACCTGGAAAATAGATTCAGGAGAAATAATTTAAAAATTATTGGGCTACCTGAAAGCTATGATCAAAAAAAGAGCCTAGACACTATCTCCCATGGGATTATTGAGGAAAACTGCCCTGATGTTATAGAATCAGAGGGCAAAATGGATATTGAAAAAATTCATTGATCACCCCCTGAAAGAAACCTGAGCAGAGAAACTCCTAGGAATATTGTGACCAAATTTCAGAGTTCCCAGATCAAGGAGAAAATACTGCAAGCAGCTAGAAAGAAACAATTTGAGTACTGTGGAAATACAATCAGGATAACACAGGATTTGGCAGCTTCAACATCAAATGAACAAAGGACTTGGAGTAGGATATTTCAGAATTCAAAGGAACTGGGACTGAAGTCAAAAATCAGCTATCCAGCATATCTTAATATAATACTTCAAGGGAAAAAATGGACATTCAGTGACAGAGACTAATTTGAAGATTCCATGTTGAGGAAAAGACCAGATCTGTATTTAGAATTTTGACTTCCCAAGACAAGAATCAAGAGAAACATGCAAAGGTAAACAAGGGGGAAAAAAAGAAAAATCATAAAAGACTCTCTAAAGCTGAACTGTTTACATTACTACATGGTTTTAACTCTTGAATCTTTTCTCAGTATTTGGATAGTTGGAGAGATTGTACATACACACATACACATAGAGAGAAAGAGAGTACAGGGTGTTTTATATCAGAAGAGATGATATCCACACACATAAAATAAAATAAAAATTAAGGAGTGAAGGAGGAAAATTGTGGGAAGAGAAAGGGAGTAATTGAACAGGGCAGGCTATAACTCATAAAAGAGATTTTAAAAAATCTTATTCAATGAAGGAGATAAGGGAGAAGGGGAGAGGGAGAAAATAAAGCTACTCTCCCCACATGTGGCTGAAGGAGAGAACAACATGCTCACCAAATTTTATATGAAAATTTATATCACACTTCAGGAAAGTAGGAGCGGATGAGACAAATTGAGTGAGGGGAATGTCAGAAGGGAGGGCAAATGGGAGAAGGGAGTCACTAGAAATAAACACTTTCGAGAAGGGACATGGTCAATTTAGGGGGGAAAATAAGGGGAGATAGAGTAGGACAGAGGGCATCATAATTAGTATTACACAACATAATTAGGAAGGATGTCTTTTGTAAAAGAACACATATTTAGTCTGTATTAAATTGCTTCCCTTCTCAGTGGGGCTGGGGAGGGGAGGAGAGGGAGAGAAGTTGGAATTCAAAGTAGTAGAAACAAATGTTGAGAATTTTTATTGTATGTAATTGGGAAATAAGAACTACAGGGTTAGGAGTATAGAAATTTATCCTGCCCTGGAAGAAAAGAGAGAAGATGGGGATAGGAGAGGGGTGGGGTGTGATGGAGGGGAGGGTGCATTGAGGGAAGGAATAATCAGAATGTAAGGTATTAGGAAGCGGGGGGAGGAGAGTAATGGGGAGAAAAATTGGACATGTTACAAAGTGAGGTAAAAGCAGTTAGTATTAAAACAATAGACTGAATTAGTTACTGAGAATAAATCAATGACATCTTTAGTTTTGAGAAAAGAATTTCACTCTAAATTTCCTAGAGGAAGGTAACCTTGGGTAAAATTTGGCAGTGATGGAAATGTCAAGGTTTTAATGGTAAATTTTATTTTATGATTGTCATTTAATCAGAAACTAGAACTTGTATAGAAAGGCATGTAAGCCACTTAAGACTTGCCTCAAAAGATATTTCTTAGCCAAAGTGAAACTAGTCATATTTGAAACCTGGTTATTGAAACTTGCCATTTTTAGATGCTATGGGACTATTAAGTGACTGTTCTTCTGAGTCTAACTCCAGGTTAGCAATAAAGGCGATATGAGCCTCCAATCCATGATGCCAGTAAGCCGATGAGATGCTGGTATGAACTGCATAAGGTGATCTCAAACGAATGGTGGGAGAATGGCTGTTCAGCATGGACTGAGGTGGGATTCTCCTGACTCAATTTTCCCACTGACACCTGGCAGACTTTAAGCCTGACTGAATGCAAGTGGATAGTCTAATCCTGCCTGGAGATGACATGAAGTTGGGGAGATAGTGTATCCCTGCAATGTCCCTACTCTTGATGGCAATTACCTATGGTCAAAAGGTTTGTAAGCTTAATACCAGATCTATTCAATTATAGACTATTGGTAGGGGAACATTCAACGTCATCTAAATTTAAGCTATTAAGCATAGGACTTTAGACCACAACATTAAGTTAGGGTCCTTTAGTTCTTCGTAATAGTGTGGAGACAATTAGGTCAAGAGCTTGTGAAGTTAGCCAAATAAATCTTATTTATGTCTCAGTTGGTTAATATTTTAAAAAATATTTTTTTATGGTCCATATGGTAAATGCTTTGAAAAGAAGTATCACCTAACCAAGACTTTGAATTGCTTTATATGTTATAAACTCTGTTAAAAATAAATAATAAAAAAGTTAATTAAAGGGTTCAAAGGGAGAAGAGGAAAGGAGAAGGAAAAAAGGGCAAATTACATCACATAAAGAGGCACAAAAACATATTTTTCTAGAGGGCCAGAAGGGAGGGAGATGAGAATTGTCTGAGCTTTACTGTCATCGGATTTGATTCAAGGAGGGAAGAATATTCTCAGTTAAGTATAGAAATCTAACTTGCCCTGCAGGCAGTAGGAGGGGAAAGAAGTGCTTAGAGGGAAGAAGGTTGGGGTGAGGGAGGGGTTAGAAGAGATGGAAGAAGTGGTAAGGAAAAAAGGAAAAGAAAAGAAAAGGAAAGAGGCTGAGAGAAGGGAGAGAAGAATGAGGGAGGTGGCGGTCAAAAGTAAAACCCTTTTGAGAAGAAGGGAGAAATACAAGCATGAATAGAGGTGGGGTTAGAATAGGATGGAGAAAAAGGCACAGTAATAACTATGAATGTGAATGGGATGAACTCTCCCATAAAATGGTGGGGGATAGAAGAATGGATTAAAAACCATAATCCTACAATATATTGTTTACAAGAAACATATTTATAAAGGTGATACACACAGAGTAAAGGTTAAAGCCTGGAGAAGAATATATTATGCTTCAGATGAAGTTAAAAAAAAAAACATGGGTAGCAATCCTAACCTCAGACAAAGCAAAAGCAAAAATAGATCTAATTAAAAGAGATAAGGAAGGAAACTATATCCTGCTAAAAGACACCATCAAAAATAAAATGATATCATGACTAAACATATATGCACCAAGTGGTGTAGCATCCAAATTTTTAGAGAAGTTAATGGAATTATAGGAAGAAATAGACAGCAAAACTATACTAGTGGAGAACCTCATCATTCCCCTCTCTGAACTCGATAAATTTAGCCCCAAAATAAAAAAGAAAGAAGTTAAGGGGATGAATAGAATTCCATAAAAGGCAGATATGATGCACTCTGGAGAAAACTGAGTGGGATAGAAAGGAATATATCTTTTTCTCAATGGCACATGGCTCATACAGAAACACTGACCATGTAGTAGGCATAAAAACATCATAATCCAGTGCAGAAAGGCAGAAATAGTCAATGTATCCTTTTCAGATCATGATGCAATAAAAATTATATGTAATAAAGTGCCATGGAAAGATAGACCAAAAATTAATTGGAAATTAAATAATCTAATCCTAAAGAATGAGTGGATCAAACAACTAATCATAGTAACCATCTATAACTTCATTCAGGAGAATGACAGTAATGAGAAAACCTACCAAAACTTTTGGGATGAAACAAAGGGGAACTAGATAGATAGATAGATAGATATAGATATGAATGCTTTCATGAATAAAATAAAGAAGAGATCAATGAACTGGGCAAGCAACTGAGAAATCTAGAAAAAGAACAAATTTTAAATTCTCAATTAAATACAAATTAGAAATACTGAAAGCCAAAGAAGAGATTAATAAAATTGAAATCAAGACAATATTGAACTAATGAATATAGCTAAGAATTGTTTTATGAACAGAAACAATAAAATTGATAGGTCTTTGGTCAATCTGATTTTTAAAAAGAAAGAAGAAAACCAAATTACCAATATCAAAACTGAAAAGGTGAAATTCACCTCCAGTGAAGAGAAAATTGAAACAATAATTAGAAATTATTTTGCCCAACTATATGACCATAACTTTGACACTCTTAGTGAAATGGATGAATATTTATGTAAATATAGATTGCCCACATAACAGAAGAGGAAGCAAAATCTTTAAATAGCCCCATCTCAGAAAAGAAAATAAATGTCATCAATGAATTCCCTAGGAAAAAGTCTCCAGGGCCAGGTGGAATTGCAAGTGAATTCTATCAAACATTCAAAGAACACTTAACTCCAATACCGTATAGATTTTTTAGGAAAATTGTCAAAGAAGGAGTCCTGCCAAATTCCTTTTATGACACAAACATGGTGCTGATAACTAAACTGGGAAGAGCCAAAAGGAAAGCTGTAGCTCAATTTTCCTAATGAATATAAATGCAAAAATTTAAATAAGATATTATCAAAAAGATTACAGTAACTTATCACAACAATAATATACTTTGATCGGGTGGGATTTGTACAAGGAATGCAGGACTGATTAAATATTAGTAAAACTACCAGCATAATTGATCATATCCACAACAAAACTAATAGAAACCATATGATCATCTCAATAGATTCAGAAAAAGCTTTTGACAAAATAAAACATCTATTCTATGAAAACACTGGAGAGCACAGGAAAAAATATAAAATAAGAAATAGCATCGACCTAAAACCATCATCAGCATTATGTGTAATGAAGATAAGCTAGATGACTTTCCAATAACATTTGTGATGAAACGAGGATTCCATTATCACCACTGTTACTTAATATGATACTAGAAATGTTAGCTTTAGTAACAAGAGAAGAAAGAGAAATAGAAGAAATTAGGATAGGCAAAGAAGAAACTAAGTCTTCGCTCCTTGCAGATGACATGATGATATACTTAGAGAATCCCAGAGAATCAAGAAAAAATAGAACTTGAAATAATACATGACTTTAGCAAAGTTGCAGGATACAAAATAAACTCACATAAATCATCTTCATTTCTGTATATTACTAACAAAGCCCAACAGCAGAAATTCCTTTTAAAGTTACTGCAGAAACTATAAAATATTTGGGAGTCTACATGCCAAAACAAACCCAAGGACTATATGAACACAATTACAAAACACTTTTCACACAAATAAAGATCTAAGTACCTGGAAAAATATCAGTTGCTTGTGGGTAGGCTGAGATAATATAATAAAAATGGCAATTCTACCTAAGTGAATTTACTTATTCAGTGTCATACCAATCAAACTACCAAAGAATTATTTTATAGAGCTAGAAAAAATAATATCCAAATTCATCTGGAAGAAGAAAAGGTCCAGAATATCAAGGGAATTAATGAAAAGAAACGCTGGAGAGTGTGGCCTAGGCATACAAGATCTTAAATTGTATTATAAAGCAGCAATCATCAATACCACTTGGTACTAGCTAAGAAATAGAGGGGCAGATCAGTGGCATAGGTTGTGTACACATGACACCATCTACTGTTTGATAAACACAGGGACCCCAGCTTCTGGAATAAGAACTCACTGTTTAACAATAACTCCTGGGAAAACTGGAAAATAGTGTGGCAGAAACTCAGCATACACCAATGACTGAAACCATACAGCAGAATAAAATATAAATGGGTACACAATGGAGGCATAAAAGCTGATACCGAAAACAAATTGAATTTGTCAGATTTGTGGAGAACGGAGGAATTTATGACAAAATAAGACATAGAGAACATTATGAAATGCAAAATGAATAATTTGAATTACATTAAATGGAAAAGGGTTTGCACAAACAAAGTAAATGCAACCAAGATTAGGAAGGAAGTAGAAAACTGAGAAAGAATGTTTATGACTAGTATCTCTGATAAAGGCCTCATTTCTAAAATATATAGAGAACTGAGTCAAATTAACAAAACGTATAAGTCATTCCCCAATTGACAAGTGGTCAAAGGATATGAACAGGCAGTTTTCAGAGGAAGAAAGTAAAGCTATCTCTAGTCATATAACAAAAATGCTCGGGGGGAGGAGCCAAGATGGCAGAGTAGAAAGATTCACATAGGCTAGCTCCAAACCCACAGCCCATGGATTTCCTGTAAAAAGAACTCCCAACAAATTCTGGAGCAGTGGAAGTTGCACAGAATAGAGTGAAGGAGATTTCCGTTCCAGAGAGCCCTGAAAAACTGATCCCAAAGGTCTGTTGTGCATTGGACAGGAGCAGAGCCCAGCCCTTCCCTAGCTGCACAGCCCGGGAAAAGCAGATCTGAGCAGGCTTCAGGAATGGAATCTCCAGTGACCACGAAGGTCACTCCACCCACAGGTGCTACAGGTCAGTGAGAGAGACTTCTAGGCTGGCTGAGAGGGCAGGGGGTGTCTCCATAACTCAGGTGCCCTCGGGAGGCAGCAGCAGAGGCAGCAGGAGGCCAGAGGCTCCCAGAGCAGGCAGGACCTCAGATCCATTACTGAAGTTCTCCACATAAACCCCCTGAGGGAACTGAGCCTGGGAGGTGGCCCTGCCCCCACCTGAGCACCAGAACTTAAGCCCATGTTGAATAGCATCCAGGCCCACTGCTGAAAGCCCTGAGGCTAGGGAGCAGCATTTGAATCCCAGACCCCAAGCACCAGCTGGACGGATCTGAGCTGGGGTGGAGAGGAATGTCAGAAGTCAAGTAACTGGCTGGGAAAATGTCCAGAAAAGGGAAAAAAAATAATACCATAGAAGGTTACTTTCTTAGTGAACAGATGTTTCCTCCCTTCCTTTCTAATGAGGAAGAACAATGCTTACCATCAGGTAAAGACATAGGAGCCAAAGCCTCTATATCCCAAACATCTGAAATAGATATCCAATGGGCTCAGGCCATGGAAGAGCTCAAAAAGGATTTTGAAAATCAAGTTAGACAGGTGGAGGGAAAACTGGGAAGAGAAATGAGAGAGTTGCAAGAAAAGCATGAAAAACCTTGCAAAAGGAGACCTAAAAAAATGCTGAAGAAAATAGCACCTTGAAAAATAGGCTAACTTAATTGGAAAAAGAGGTTCAAAAAG
>CM053770.1:74116553-74138852 GCA_028658325.1 Potorous gilbertii
GACACCATGATGAGGGTGAAGGAGATCTTTGGAAATGATGTCATGAAGCACCCAGTCTTTGTCATCACCTAGGAGTGACTCCTTGCACAATTACATCCAGTTCACAGAAAACAAAGCCCTGAAAAAGCAAGTTGCGCATTGTGGGGACTGGGTCTGTGCCTTCAATAGTCATGTCAAAGGGAGGTAACATGAAGAGCAAATGAAGGAGATAATAGATATGGTGGAGAGCCTAGTACCAAGGAATAGAGGCATGTACCGCACCAATGAGATATACAGCCTAGTGGGAGAACTTCAGTGGACCAGCTGGGAGGAGAAGCTCAGGAAAACTGCAAAGATACTGACTGAGTATAAGAAGCAGGCTAAGAGGTTCCAGGCATTACAGGCAACAATCTTCCTGATGTGAGCAGTCACAGATTTGTGTGCATCAAGAAAATGCCACCAGTATTATGGGCATTCAGCATTGCCATCTTTAGAATCTTCTTCCTGTGGCTAGGAATCCCCAGGAGGTTTTATAAGGGTTGGTTTGTTATAGTTATTGTATCTCTTGTATTATTGATGCCCGTTAGTGATTAGTGCTTCATTATCATTTAACAAATTAATATCATCTAGTTATTATGAAGAAATATTTATAGAGAAGACATAGCAAAGGCAGAAGTTACAAGGCCTTTCCTCCCAATAATTTGAGGGGGCATACTATCCCTTCTAACAACTTTTGAGATTCACCTCAAAACAGTTTCTATCAAACGTTTTTACCACTGTGTTCTCTTCTGAATGTAGAAGCCAATGGATGAATCATATCACTCTCTCTTTGGTGTATTACATTACCTGCTGTGCAAGTCAAACATTTATCACTCAGGACTCTGATCCCCCACTATGTCAGCTGTCTGCAAAATGTGGCATGGACTCCAGATCCCAGACCTTTGATGGCTCCTTCTCCTAGCCTTTCAAATTTCACGAAATTGCCACCTACTCTGAAACTCTTTCACCCAAGACCAAGAAAGGACAAAGTGGCAAAGAATGTGAGCCCCATGAGATCAGGAGAGGAGCAAGGTGTGTTCCTATTGCTATACCTTCTCTTGGGAATAGTAGGGCCATGCACTCTTAGGTTCGTGAATCAGAGATGGGCTCAGGACCCTCTCTTATGTAGAGGAAGCTTATACCAACTCATCAAAAATGAAAGAGCAAAAGGACTAAACTGCCCAGTCAGCAGTCTTTTGTACACACTCTCATAAACACCTCAGCAGCATATGAAAAATTTATCTCTTCACCACATGGTTAATGGACCAGAAACAGAATTCCTAAACATGCTCCAAAGTCCATTTGGGGAATTATCTGATACAGAACATACTACACAGGTTCACAAGGACTGGGCTCTCACTGACATATCTCCATTACAAAACCATTAGTGGTCTTTTATCTTCAGAGATACAAATTGAAACCTACATGCTTCCAAGTGCTGTTGACACATGTGTTCTTTCTACATGTGTTCTCTATGTATATCCAATCTTCCTATGGCATGTGTCTGTTGGAGAGCATGCCACAGGTTCATGGACAACATTATGTTTTGTTGCCACTTTTGTTATCAACCATTTCATTAAATATCTTTGCTTTGTACGAATTAGATCATCCAGCTATTATGGTGATGGTAGTGTGAAGAGGGTCATGAGCTACAATTTTAGGGGTACAGACGCACCAAATACCAGGAACATGGCCTAGCCATTTGCTGTGAGTTAGCAGATGCTACAATGCTTTGAATCAGCTTTTATTTTTGTTAGCTTCAGAGAATCTAGGGACAAACAAATTTAACAATCTCAGAGCTGTTTTAATTTGCATTAATTTTGTTATTAGTTATTTGGAACATTCTTTCATACATTATTGATTACTTTTATTTCTTCTCTTGATACCTATTTGTTTCTATCCTTTGACTCCTTATCTTTCGGGGAAATTCTTTTATATCTTCATCAATTCTCTAGATGTAGCGGATAGTAAAATGTGAGATCGTATTTGATTGCAAACTCTTCATGAGCATGGATTGACTTATTCTATGTTCTTATATCCTGTAAAATGTGGCATGGCGGATAGTATCAGAGTGCCATGAGGCTGGCAAGTTTAAGTAGGCTTAGGATGGAAATAAAGCAGGTCAATACTCTTTGTGTAGATCAGTAATGAGGAGTGGGAACTTGTAAGTATCCTTTATGCTTCCAGACTGGATGAGACAAGGAGACTGAGTCTTCAAAAAATAAACTTTATAGTCTGTTAGTTTATATTAGTCTTTAGTAAAGCTGAAGAAACAAGAAAAGTAATTATTAGTTATTAATTTCATTACTTCAATAAAAGGAAGGATGAAGGAACAAACTTGTGTGATTCATTCTGAAAGGGATAGGCATAAGACCTTCATGTCTCTCAGTCCTAGACATAACCAAATGATATTTTTCACCTTTCTTTTTTGGTAGTTTTAAAAGTTGTTTCTATTTTTCAATTAAGAAACATTTATCTTTTTTCCTGCCCTCTTACTGTCTTGACCATTTTGAAAAAGAAAACCAAACAAAGCCCTTAAAACAAATACTTACAGTCAAGCTAAACAAATTCCTACATGTAGCCTCTTTTCAAAAATGTATGTCTAATTCTGTATCTTGAACCCACCATTTCTCTGTCAGAAGGTGGATAGCACATCCCATCTCTGGTCTTCTGGAATCTAATTGGTCATTGCATTAATCACAGTTCTTAAATTTTTCAAAGTTGTTCATCTCTACCATGTTGCTCGTACTATACATTGTTCTCCTAGTCTAGCTCACTTTGTTTTATATTGATTTGTATAAGTTTTTCTTTTTTATTATTATTTTATTTGTTTTCAGTGTTCTACAATCATTTCCATATAACTTAGATTTTCCCTCCCCTCCTCATCCTTTCCCTCTCCTTCCCCCACTCCCTACCCAAGTCAGCATATAATTTTATGTGGGTTCTACACATATATTCCTATTAAATACATTTTCACCTTAGTCATGTTGCATAGAAGAATTAAAATGAATAGGAGAAATCATAAAACAAACTAAAATGTAATACAAAAGAAAATGATCTGTTTCATTCTGTGATCAAATTCCATAGTTCTTTCTCTGGATGTGGAAAGCATTTTCCCTTAAGAGAACATTGGTAATATTTTTAAGTCTTTGCATTGCAATGAAGTTCTAAGTCTACTAGAAAAAAAAATCCTTGCACACTATGGCTGTTACTTTGTATAAAGTTCTCCTGATTCTGCTCCTTTCACTCAGTATCAGTTCATATAAGTCTTTCCAGGCCTCTCTGAAGTCTTTCTGTTCATCATTTCTTACAGCACAATAGTGTTCTATTACATTCATATACCACAACTTATTCAGCCATTCCCCAATTGATGGGCATCCCCTTGATTTCCAGTTTTTGGCCACCATCAGGAGTGCACCTATAAATATTTTTGTATGTGTGGGATCCTTTCCCATTTTTATGATCTCTTGGGGATAGAGTCCTAGAAGAGATATTGCTGGGTCAAGGGGTATGCCTGTTTTTGTAGCCTTTTGGGCATAGTTTCAAATTACTCTCCAGAATGGCTGAATCAACTCACAGTTCCACCAACAACAAATTAGAGTTCCAACTCTCCCACATACAAGTTTTTCTTCCAAAGTTTCTAGGAAATCATCCACTTCATCACTACTCATTACACAAGAATATCCACATGCATTCATAATTTGTTTAGACATTCCTTAATTGATGTTGATGTTATTATTGCTGCTTAGTTGTGTTCAACTGTTCTTGACCCCATTTGAGGTTTTCTTTTCAAAGACATTGGAACCTAAAACAATCAGCAAGCATTAGTTGTAATGGCAATAAGCTAAAAGTCTTCCTAATAATAGCAAGTATGAAGCAAGGATGCCCCCATCATCAATATTATTCAATATTGTGTTATCATCATCATGAGCAAGAAGCAAAAGAGAAAAGATAAGACCATAGAATGTTCCTATGGGGACAAGGACCAAAACATGAACACCAAAGAGGTCATCATAGAGACTGCACTCCCATCTGAAATTTCAGAATGGATTATGAACTGGATGCAAGTCCAAAGAGCACTCTTGGAAGAGCTGAAGAAGGATTCTAAAGGCCAAATTAGAGAAAAAGAGAAAAAACTGGCCAATGATTTTAAATGTTTGAAAAAAAGAATTCACTGAAGAGAATCTTCTTTCCCTTAAAAAGGAAAATTGGACATATGGAAAAGGAAGCACAAAACCTAACTGGGAAAATTGGACAAATAGAAAAGGAAGTTGAAAAACTAACTGGAGAGTATAACTCCTTAGAAGAAATAATTGGACAGATGGAAAAGAAGATGCAAAAGATAACTGAAGAAAACAATTTGATAAAAATTAGAACTGGATAAGTAGAAGCTAATGACTCTAAGTGACATCAAGAATCAGTCAAACAGAATCTAAAGAAGAAAAAGATAGAAGAAAATGTAAAATATCTAACTAGATAAATAACTGATCTGGAAAGTAAGTCCAGGAGAGAAAAGTCTAAGAATTATTGGCCTACCAGAAAGCCATGATGAAAAATAGAGCCTGAAAAATATCTTCCAAGAAATCATCAAGGAAAACTGCCCAGAAGTCCTAGATTCAGTGGGCAAAAGAGTCACTGAAGGAATCTACCATTCACCTCCTGAAAGGGATCCCAAACTAAAAACAACAAAGAATATCATTGTCAAATTCCAGAACTATCAAATGAAGGAGAAAATACTGCAGCCAACCAGAAAGAAACCATTCAAATATAGAAGAGCAACAGGATCACACAAGACACTGCAGCTTCTACATTAAAAGATAGAAGGAATTGAACTATGATATTCCATAAAGCAAAGGTCCTGGGACTGCAACCAGGGATCAATTACACAGTAAAGTTGAGCATAACATTTCAGTCAAGGAGATGAATGTTCAACGAAATAAGGGATTTCTAGACCTTCCTGATGACAAGGCCAGAACTCAATAGAAAATTCGGTCTTCAAATGCAGGTCTCAAGAGAGGCATAAAAAGGTAAACAGAGGAAAAAGATTTGTTACTCAACACTGGCAAACTGTGTGCATTCATATAAGGAAGATGATAATTATTCATCTTGAGAACTGTACATTTATTGTGAAATATAAAATGGATACATACATACATACATACATAGATACATTAGATGATAGATAGATAGATAAATAGATAGAGGGAGCAGGGGCAAAATAAATGATGTGAGGATAAAAATGTGATTTAAGCATATGAAGAGATTATAACAGGAGATGTGAAAAAGAGGAGGCAGAAAAGGGTAAATTATATCACAGGCAGAGGAATAAAATTAAATTACAGCAGAGGGAAAGAGGGGAGGGAGATGAGCATTGTTTGATATTTACTCTCATCTGATTTGCTTCAAGGAGGTAACAACAAACTTAATTAAGTATATAAATCTAACTAGCTCTATGGACAGTAAGAGGGGAAGGAGAAAAATGGAGGGGAGAGAAAAAAGGGTGAAAGAACTACTAAGGGTAAAGGGGATAAAAGGGAGGGAAGCTGAAAGAAGGAAGGGAAGACTGTGGGAAATGGTGGTGAAAAATTAGCACTATTATGGAAGGGAAGGGAGAAGGGAGAACAAAAAACACAAATGGCGTGAAAGAGGGTGGAGGGAGAGACACAAATAGTAATCATAACTGTGAATTTGAATGGGATGAACTCTGCCATAAAATGGAGACAGCAGAATGAATTAAAAATCATAATCCAAAAAAATGTTTACAAGAAACACATTTGAAATGAGGGGATGCACACAGGGTAAAGGTAAAAGATTGGAGCAAAATATATTGGGCTTCATCTGATATAAAAAAAGCAGGGGTAGCAATCTGAATCTCAGACAAAGCAAAAGCATAAATAGATCTAATCAAAAGAGATAAGGAAGGAAAGTATATCTTGCTAAAAAGTACCATAGACAATGAAGCAATATCATTACAAATCATATATACTCCAAGTGGTATAGCATCCAAATTCTTACAAGAGAAGTTAAGGGGGTTACAGGAAGAAATAGACAGAAAAACTGTACCAGTGAGGGACCTCAACCTCCCCCTGTCTGGACTTTAGAAATCTAATCTCAAAATAAACAATAAAGAAGTTAAAGAGGTGAATAAAACTCTGGATAAGGTAGATATGATAGATCTCTGGAAAAATTAAATGGGGATAGAAAGGAATATACCTTTTTCTCTGTGGTACATGGCAAAAATACAAAAATTGACCATGTACTAAGCCATAAAATTTTACAATCCAGTGCAGAAAGGCAGAGATAGTGAATACATCATTCTCAGATCATAATGCAATAAAAATTATATGTAATAAAAGGCCATGGAAAGATAGACCAAAAATTAAAAGGAAATTAAATAATCCAATCCTAAAGAATGAGTGGATTAAACAACAAATCATAAATACAGTCAACAACTTCATTCAAGAGAGTGAGAATAATGAGACAACCTACCAAATCCAATGGGATCGCACAAAAGCAGTTCTTAGGAGAAGTTATACATCTTTGAATGACTACATGAATTAAATAGAGAAAGAGGATATCAATGAATTGGACATGCAGCTGAAAAAGTTAGGAAAAGAACAAATGGAAATCCCCAAGTAAATACCAAATTAGGAGAGATCAATAAAATTGAAATTAAGAAAATTATTGAACTAATAAATAATGCTAAGATTTGATTTTATGAAAAAACCAATAAAATTTTTAAACCTTTGGTGAATTTGATTAAAAGAAAGAAATAAGAAAAAACAAATTACTAATATCAAAAATAAAAAAGGGTGAACTCACCTCCGAAGAGGAGGAAATTAAAACAATAATTAGAAATTACTTTATCCAACTGTATACCCATAAACTCAACCATCTAAATGAGATGGATGATTATTTAAAAAATATAAATTGCCCATATGAACAGAAGAGGAAGTTGTAAACTTAAATAACCCCAGCTCAGAAAAATAAATTGAAGAAGCCATCCATGAACTCCCTAGGAAAAAAATCTCCGGGGCTGGATGGATTTACAAGTGAATTATATTAAACATTTAAAGAACAGTTAATTCCAATACTATATAGACTGTTTGGGAAAATTGGGGAAAGAGTCCTCACAAATTCTTTTTTATAATTCAATCATGGTTTTCATACCTAAACCAAGAAGAGTCAAAACAGAGAAAGAAAATTATAGAACAATTTCTCTAAATAATATAGATGCAAAAATTTTAAATAAGATTTTAGTAAAAAGAATACAGCAACTTATCACAGGAATAATACGTTATGATCAAGTAGAATTTATACCATGAATGGAGGGTTGGTTCCATATTAGGAGAACTATTAGCATTGTTGCTCATATCAACAACAAGCCTAACAGAAACCATATGATTATCTCAATAATTGCAGAAAAAGTTTTTGACAAAATACAATGCCCATTCCTATTAAAAACCCTGGAGAGCATAGGAATAAATGGAACTTTCCAAAAAATAATAAGCATTATCTACCTAAACTCTTCAGGAAACCTTACATGCAATAGAGATAATCTGGATGCATTTTCAGTACTATCAGCAGTGAAACAAGGATGTCTATTATCATCACTGTTACTCAAAATGGTACTAGAAACATTAGCTGTAGCAATAAAAGAAGATAAATAAATTGAAGGGATTAGAACAGGCAAAGAAGATCCTGAGTTATCACTCTTTGCAGATGATATGATATACTTAGAGTATTCCAGAGATCAAGTAAAAAACTACCTGAAATAATAAACAATTTTGGCAAAGTTACAGGTTACAAAGTAAACCCACACAAATCTTCCACACTTCTAAATATTACTAACAAAACCCAATAGCATGAGATAGAAAGTGAAATTCTATTTAAAGCTATGGTAGACACTATAAAATATTTTAGTGTCTATCTGCCAAAACAAACCCAGGCACTACAGGAACACAATAATAAAACACTTTTTGCACAAATAAAGTCAGGTCTAAATAAGTTGATAAACATCAGTTGTTGGTGTGTAGGTCAAGTCATTGTAATTAAAATGACAATTCTGTCTTAATTACTTTACTTATTTAGTGCAATACCAATCAAACTATCAGATAGTTATTTTCTGGAGCTAGAAAAATAATATCAAAATTCATCTGGAAGAACAAAGTGTCCAGAATATCAAGGAAACGGATAAAAAAAAATGCTAGGGAAAGTGGCCTAGCTCTCAGATCTCAAATTGTATTATAAAGCAGTAATTATGATGGCTACTTGGTACTGACTAAGAAACAGAGGGGTAGACTGGTGGAATAGGTTAGGTACTCAAGACACAGTAGTCAATGTATATAGCAATCTACTGTTTGCCAAACCCAAGGACCTCAACTTTTGGGATAAGAACTCACTGTTTGACGAAAATTGCTGGGAAAAGTGGATAACATTGTGGCTAAAACTAGGCGTAGACCAGTGCCTGTCAGTGTACATGACAATAAAGGACAAATGAGTACTTGATCTAGGTATAAAGATTGATACTATAAACAAATTAATGGAGCAAAGAATAGTGTATCTTTCAAATTTATGGAGAATTGAAGAATTTTTGACTAAACAAGAGACAGAAAACATCATGAAGTTCAAAATAGACAATTTTGATTACAATAAACTGAAAAGTTTTTGCACAAACAAACCCAATACAACCAAGATTAGGAGGAAAGCAGAAAACTGGGATAGAACTTTTGCAACTACTGTCTGTGATAAAGGCCTCATTTCTAAAACATATAAAGAACAGAGTCAAATGTACAAGAATACAGGTCATTCACCAGTTGATAAATGGTCAAAGAATATGAACAGGCAGTTTTCAGAGGAAGAAATTAAAGCTATCTAGAGTCATATGAAAAAATGCTCTAAATCACCATTGATTAGAGAGATGTAAATCAAAACAACTCTGAGATGCCACATCACACCTACAAGATTGGCTAACATGACAGAACAGGAAGATGATAAATGTTGGAGAAGATGTGGGAGAGTTGGAACACTAATTCATTGCTGGTGGAGCTGTAAGTTGATACAACTATTCTGGAGAGGAATTTTGAACTATGACCAAAGAGTTAGGAAAGTGTGCATACCCTTTTAACCAACAGTACTGTTTCTAGGACTGTATCCCCAAGAGATCAAAAAAAATTGGAAAGAGTCCCACATGTACAAAAATATTTATAGCAACTCTCTTTGTGGTGCCCAAAACCTGGAAATCAAGTTGGAGTATATGAATGTAATAGAATACTATTGTGCTGTAAAAAATGATGAACAGGAAGACTTCAGAGAGGCCTGGAAAGACTTATATGAACTAATACTGAGCAAAAGGAGCAGAGCCAGGAGTACTTAATACAAAGCAACGACCATTGTGTGCAAGGATTTTTTCTGGTACACTTAGAAATTCATTGCAAGGCAAGGACTTAAAATATTACCAATGGTCTCTTAAGGCAAAATGCCTTCTATATTTAGAGAAAGAACTATAGAATTCAATCACAGAATGAAGCTGACCGTTTTCTTTTGTATTATGTTTTGTTTTCTGATTTTTCCCATTCATTTTAATTCTTCTATGCAACATGACTACAGTGAGGGTGTATTTAGTAGAAATGCATGTGTAAAACCTGTATGAATTTTGTATGCTGGATCGGGGAGGGAGTGAAGAGATAAGGATGAGGAGGGAGAGAGAGGGGGAAAAAATCTAAGATATATGGAAGTGGTTGTAGAACACTGAAAACAAACAAAATAATAATTTACAAAATAAAGAAATAAAAGATTTCGTTTAAAAAAAGTTATATGAACAGTCTGGAGTTATAAAACTAGGGTTGGAAATCTGCAGTTCTGTAATGACCGGGATATGTTTTCTCTTACTAGTTTAAGAGCACTGTGTTGTGAGAACAAATTGTTGTCTGCAGAGAAAAGCTTGATTTGAGAGTATTGCTGTCCAGTGGACACATTGTTTTATGTCTCCAATTTGGCTATGTAAAGTGATAGTTAGAAGAGCAAAAAGACAACTGCAAATTTTATACCTTTGATGTAACGTATTCAATGCTATTTTCTTTTGGAAGCAGATAATACGCTATTGTCACTTAACAATTTCAACACTGTACAAAATTATTTCCATGAACAAATGGTTGCACTATGCTAAGTGGCTGATTTGAAATAGTGTTTTCCTTATTCATCCTTAGTCCAAATTCTTCTCTTTTTGTTTTCAGTTTCATGTCCAATGTCATCTGGAAATTTTTAATTAAATTATTTTCATTTGTTTTGATGCTAGGAGAATTGCAGAAACAGTTTGGTTGAAATAGTTTATCCCTTATTTTTAATGTTCCTTGGCAAGTTTACACATGCTGAAGTGATTCTTCAGGAGTTAGAAAGTGACTGTGTACGTAGAGACATCCTGCAGTTCAGAAGTCATTCACAGCTTTTCAGTACAAGTATTTGCTCCTTCCACTCAAAGATCACCTCACCCATTACCACAAGCCCCAGGAATCTGGGTTGTTAAATAGCAGCAAGAACAGATAGCAAATTTAAAGGAGTCAACAGTGTGTGTGTGGGGGGATCCTATAAAAAATTCCAATTGCTTTGTGTGCAAAATTCATAAAAAATTATAATACTATGTAATTTCTGTGTTTATTTTTTAATTTTTAAAATTTTATTTATTTTCAGTGTTCTACAATCACTACCATATAGCTTAGTTTTTTTCCCCTCCCTCCCCCTCCTTCCCTCATCCATATCCCCTCCCTCCCTGAGAGGGCACACAATTTATGCTGTTTCTACACATATATTCCTATTAAATCCATTTTCAACACAGTTATGTTGCATAGAAGAATTAAAATGAATGGGAGAAATCAGAAAACAAACCAGCACATAATACAAAAGAAAATGATGTGCTACATTCTGCAATTGAATTCCATAGATTTTTTTCTGAATTTGGAAGGCATTTTGCCTTAAAAGATCATTGGGAATTTTTCAAGTCCTTGTCTTTCAATGAAGTGCTGAGTCAACCAGAAAAAATCCTCACACACTGTAGTTATTGCTGTGTACAAAGTTCTCCTGGTTCTGCTCCTTTCACTAAGCATCAGTTCATATAAGTCTTTCTAGGCCTCTCTGAAATCTTCCTGTTCATCATTTCTTATAGCACAATAGCATTCCAAACTGGTTGAACTTTAACAGGGACAAATGTAAATTACTTCTGGGTTCAAACAATCAGGTTCACAAATCTTACATGGAAAAGCATTAACTACATAGAAGTTCATCTGAAAAAGATTTGGGGTAAGTAATATATTGCAAATTTAATATGTCAACATTGTCAATTAGCTAACATCTTCTTACACTTCATTAAGAGAAAAATAGATCTAAGGTATATGGATGCAATAATTGTCTGTCTCTCTATTTTGTTGCTTATAGCCATGATAATCATAGTTTTATCAAAAGCAAATGAGAGCTTATCCGTACTTACATTTCTTATGGGCTAATATGTTCTTAAGACATGAGGAAATGCTACTGTGGAGTAGAGCAGTGCTGTCAAACTCAAATAGAAACAGATCTTTCATCCCTAAGGACTGCTTAATGATTTAGAAAACCACAAATTTACACATGTATGTGGTATTGTATTTTTGTTTATTTTCTTAATTTTCCCAACCATATTTTCATCTGTTTTAGGTACACTTGGTGATTTGGGGCCATGAATTTGACACCTCTGGAGAAGATTAGAAGTGGGAACATTCATAATACTGATTT
Organism: Potorous gilbertii; assembly: GCA_028658325.1. Classification (NCBI taxonomy): domain Eukaryota; kingdom Metazoa; phylum Chordata; class Mammalia; order Diprotodontia; family Potoroidae; genus Potorous; species Potorous gilbertii. Next base: position 74,128,335 of record CM053770.1, read on the forward strand.
CTGAGTCATTGCAAAAAAATTTAGTCTTTACTAACTCTACCTGCTTTCTAGGTGGTAGATATACATAGCATGCTTTAAGTTTTGCTTTTTTGTTTAAGTTTCTCTCCCTAGTGTTTTTCCTCCTTTAGTCTCCACCTTTCTGACCAAAGATAAAGATGTATGTACTACTTGCCCTGACCTCCTGATTCTCCCTTATTTGTAGTTTGCTCTAAGGTTCCTTGAGAAGGTTTTATTTTAAACTAGTGATAAAGTCCTAAGTTCTGAGTAACAGACTTGGCTTCTCTCTTTTACTCTATAGGAACTACCCTTGAAGGGGTAAAAACCTGTATTTCAGCACTTTTATACTAGACCCTTGAGGATATAAGAAGCTATGCCCTGAGGGAGAACCTTTGAATCACTCAGAGATACTAGTGGTTCTGACTGCCAAAGTACATTCCTAAGAGCCCACAAAACTCCTAAGAATCAGGAGTCTAGGGTTGAAGGTGACTGTTTGTACTCTTGTTCAGTGACCTGCAGTGAAATGGATTCTCTGCTTATGGGTTAATACCTGTTCTTACTTATGTTGGAATTCAACCTTCATTTGCTCTATGATTATAAGTGATTATTAGTAGAGGTACTTTCTATACATCTTAAATCAAACTCTAATGCTGATCAGGCTTGTCTGTCATGCCAAAGTAACAAAGGTGCTGTATTGCAGTGAAAGAAAAATATACTTTTTCATGTTCCTATTAAATAATTGTGATAGGTATATCAAATTTGGGGTTGTTCAACATTGTTCAGATCTATATTTCCTTTCCTTTTTGTTGGATTTACCGAGTCCTGAAAGAAGAATGTTAAAAATCACCTATAATTATTGTTTCCCTGTCAAGGTCTTTTTGCATCTTAGTTTTTTCCTTTAAGTACTTAGATTCCAAATGTTGTTCCATTAATTATGATGATTTGAAGCATAATATTGTTTTCCTATTTCTAGTTGCTTTATTTGGAATTATAATTACAATGCCAATTATTGCATATCCATCTGATACAAAATGCCAGTTCTTCATTCTGATGCTGTATGTAGTCTTTATGTGTTAAATGTTTTTCTTGTATGGAGCAAATTGCTGAATATCTGCCTTCTAATGTATTCACACTTTTTATTTCATGTTATGGCAGTAATATATTAATATTCAAAGTTATTAATTTCATGTTCTCCTTCCCCATCAAATTCTGTTATATTCATCTAATTTTCCTTCAGACCCCCAGGTCCCTAAGGTTTGTTATGCTTATACTAAATTTCCCATTCTGTTCAGATTATGCAAAACCCAATTTTCTGTTTTACTTTTCATCATGACTATATTGTTTTTGTCTGTGCCAAAAGTTTTGAATTTAATGTAATCAAAATGATACATTTTACATATTGTAATATGTTTTATTTCTGGTCCAAAATTCTCCCCTTATTCATAAATTTGACAGGTAAACTATCTCATGCATCCCTTATTTGTTCATGGTATGACCCTTTATGTCTAAATCATGTATTCATTTTGGTCTTATCTTGGCATATTGTGTGAGATATTGACCTATATCTAGTTTTGACTCAACTGCTTTCCAGGTTTCCCAGAAATTTTTTATCAGGTCATGAGTTCTTGTCCACAAAGCTGTATCTTAGCGTTTGTCAAACACTATATTACTATGGTCTTTACCTGCTGTATATCATGTACCTAATGTATTCCACTGATGCACCACTATCTCTTAGCCAATACCAGATTGCTTTGAGGATTATCAGTTTATACTATAGATCTGGTATGGCTAGACCACCATTATTTACATTTTTTCATTAATTCCCTTGATAGCTTTTACCTTTTGTTCTTCCAGATGAATTTTGTTATTATTTTTTCTAGTTAAATAATATAATTTTTCATACTTTGATTGGTATGGCACTGAGTAGGTAAATGGATTTAGGAAGGATTGTCATTTTTTGTTATATTGACTTGGTCTACCCATGAGCAATTAATATTTTTCCAATTGTTCAGATCTGACTTTATTAGTGTGAAAAAGTGTTTTCTGTGTTCATATAGTTTCTGGGCTTGTCTTGGTAGACTTTCAAATATTTGATTGTCTATAGTTATCTTAAGTGGAATTTCTTTTTCTGTCTCTTGCTACTGGACTTTCCTGGTAATATATAGAAATGCTGACAATTTATATGAGCTTATTTCATATCCTGCAGCTTTGTTAAAGTTAGTAATTATTTCAATTAGGTTTCTTAGTAGATTCTCTAAGATCCTCAAAGTATACCATCATATCATCTGCAAAAACTCATAGTTTTGTTTTCTCATTGCATATTCTAATTCTTTCAGTTTACTCCTGATCTTTTCATCCCAAGTTAGAAGGCTTCATTAAAGCAGAATTAATTGATTATGGCCACTTCCTGAGCTTTCTGAAGTGACAACAACTTTGAGGTTTTGAAGCAAAGGTGAAACACTTCAGATTGCTTTGTCACCTCAGTGAAGAGGACAGTTTCTGCTTCTCTAGAAGAAAGTGAGCCTGGTTAGGGGCTGGGAAATAGCAGTGGATGTTGGAAGAGATGTAATGGGTTAGAGGAGTTGGGGGCCTGAACACAGGAAGAAAAGAAACAGGGGTTTCAGGTCTTGAGATTGTGAGAGAGAAAGTGTGAGTTAGTTTAATGCACATATTTAGCTAATTTCTCTTCCCTTTAAGGGATTGCCAGTATGCTTGTATTCCATTTAATAACTTCCTTTCACACAGAACACTAAGAAAGAAATAGTTCTTATTATAACAATATTTAGAAAAAAAAATTCTCCCCTGTGATTGTCCCACCCCTGAATACTGCACGTATTCACTGGTTCCCTGCCCAGATGAAAAGTATGGATAGAATTTCGGAGTAGGAAGAGATGGATTCAGATTCTATCCCAGGTATTTACAAGTTGTATGAACTCTTGGTCTCAGTTTCCTCATTTTAAAAATAAGGAATTTGATTATCCCCCCACCCTTAAATCTATGCTTCCTTGATGCATAACACAGGTGAGTATCATATGAATCCTGGCTTGCCCAGCTCTATCTCAGCTACTAAATGGCATCTTTGTGCACAGAGGAGCCATGAAGCCAACCTGTGTTGGCCAGGAGAGCAAGCTTGCCTTCTTCTCCATGGGTCAACTTTGCCCCAACCACCTGAGTGCTTCAGGAATAAGAGCATTAAAAGGAGAAAGGCTGACTGGTTGCCTGACTTCTTAGACTGAATCTCATAGGGTGCCTAAATGTTGATGGGGTGATAGCTGATCCAGAGCCTGGGGGAAAGCTCAACTTTCCATGTTAAAAACCAGAATTTTATCAATATAAATGAGATGTAATTGGGCCTGGGTGTGGGACTGGAGACTGTTTCTACAAACTAAGCTTGTAATAGATTAATTACTTAGTTAGAATGATGAAAAATAACAAATAGGAATCCTCAGAGCTGACAATCCCAGTAAACAGTCTCACTCAAAAGAGGAAATTATGAATTAAGTGAAAAGAAGAAGGGGATTCTTTTAAAAAGATGTTTCTATTGATATCTTTTGTGTTTTTGTCACCTAGATTTCTCCTCACCTACAAACCTACTTTCTCCTCTTCCATTCCAGAGAACAAATCCTTATATTAAATACATTAAAAAAGAAAAAAACAGAGGAAGGAGGAATGAAAATCATCAAAACCAATGGACACATTGGGGGAAAAATGATGTGTGAATTCTGAAGTCTTTTTTTAAGGTAAAAATTGTTAGTCGATATTTCATATCATTCGGTTTTAATTGCTTTGTAGTGGTTGCTATTCATATGTATTTTGGTGTTGTGTCCCTTTGTGCATATTTCCTGTTTGTGGCAGCTTATATATTTTCATGCTACTCTAGATTCATTATGACCATTGCTTTTTTTCTAATGAAGCTGAAGTCAAAGCATTTATAAAGAGTTATTTTGCACAATTATATGCTAATATATTTAACAATTTAAGTGAAATGAAAGAATATTTACAAAACTATAAATTGCCTAGATTAACAGAAGAGGAACTATAATATCTAAACAGACTCATTCTTGAAAACAAATTTGAACAGGTTATAAATGAACTTCCTAAGAAAAATTGCCAGGGCCAGACAGATTTACAAGTGAATTCTATCAAATATTTAAAGATCAGCTAATCCCAATATTAGATAAATTATTTTTAATAATAGGCAAAGAAGGGATTCTACCAAACTCCTTGTATGAAACAAATATAATGCCAGTACCTAACCCAGGAAATGTAAAAAAAAAGAGAAAGAAAATTATAGACCAATTTCATTAATGAATATGATGCAAAAATCCTAACTAAAATACTATGTAAAAAATTATAGCAATATATTACAAAGTCCAGGATTGCAGGGACGGTTTAGCATAAGGAAAATCTATTAACATAATTGATTATACCAATAATAAAAGAAAAATAAATCATGATTATATCAATAGATGTAGAAAATTTGATAGAGTACACTTCTCATTTTTATTAAAAACACTTGAAAGTATTAGTATATATGACTTTTTCCCTTAAATTGATAAAAAGTATTTATCTAAAAATTTCAGCAAGGATTATTTGTAGTGGAGATAACCTAGAAACCTTCTTAGTAAGATCATATGTGAAAATAAGATGCCGACTGTCACTAGTATTATTCAATATTGTAATGGACATCCTAGCAAAAGCACTGAGAGAAGAAAAAGAAATTCAAGGAATCAGAATAGGGAATGAGGTACTAAAACTATTTCTTTTTGTTTATGATATGATGATGTGTTTGGAAAATCCTAAACACAGAACCAAAAAATTAGTTGAAATAATTAATAATTTTAGCAAAGTAACACGATAAACAATAAATCATCAACATTCCTATGTATCACAAACAAAATCCAGCAAGAAGAAATAGTAAGAGATACTCTATTTAAAATAATTTTAGACTGTATAAAATACCTGGGACTGCATCTACCAAAACAAACCCGAGAGCTATGTGAACAAAACTGTTTTTAAAAATTAAAGAAAATATAATCAGATTTAAATAACTAAAAATATTAATTATTCATGCATAGGCAGGGTGAATATAATAAAAATGACAATTTTGCCAAAACTGGTTTACAAATTGAATGCCATATCATTTAAATTAAAAAAAATCATTTTATTGAGTTAGAAAAAAATAACAAAATTCATTTGGAAGAACAAAAAGTCAAGATTTTCAAAGGAAAAAATGTAAAGGAAGGAGGTTTAGGATTACCAGATCTTGGAAACTACAAGGCAGTAAATATCCAACTGGTTCTGACTAAGAAATAGAAAGGTAGATCAATGGAACAAAGTGAACATGAAATTTATAGCAGCAAATAAATATACTAATCTTGTATTCAACAAATATAAAGACAAGAATTGGGCATAAGAATTCATTATTTGATTTAATTGATTTTTTTGGTAAAACTAGAAAGGCGTATGGTGGAAATTGGGCATATACTGATTTCTTAGACCATTTATCAAATAATGTCAGAATGAATACATAACCAGTGCAATTGAAAGCATAGTTTTATTTCCTTATATTCGCGTACCACAATTTGTTTAGTCATTCCTCAATTAATGGGAAACTTCTTATTTCTAGTTTTTTACTACTGCAAAAAGTAGTGGAATGTTCATTAAGGAAATTTCCCTTTCTGATTGCTGGAGGAATTGCCCTTTGGTCTATGGATATTTCTGTCTAGTAATTAGTGTTAGTCATTGCAATATTAGGATCATAGAATTTAGAGCTTAGCTCAGGGTCACAAAGTATGTATGCAGGATGCCTGGTTGAACCCAGTTTTCTTTATTACAAATTCAAATCTTTTTCCATTCTAGCACCTGACGTTATGGAACAATAATGAAGAAGCAATATATTCTTCTCTTTAGTTTCTCTCTTTTTTTTAGATTCCATGTAAACCACTAACTTTCCTTTGCTTGTGTTTGTTATTTACAAGTTTAGGTTTCTTTCATTAGTGTAGTAATAGCCCTTAGCACCTGCCCACTTAAATAAAATTTCAGGTGAAGTAAGCTAAAGTCACTCAGACTAACTGCAGAACTAAATTGATAGCTATCGTACAAGTTCTTTGAGGGCAGGAACTGTTTCATTTTGGCATTTGTATCCTCAACACATAAAGCTTCCTTCTGGAGACTCTGCATCATCAAGTTGCTTGATACCTTCTCCAAATCTAGCTGTTCATTGTCTCATGTCCCAACAGACTTGGCAGAGCAGAGGAGTGATATTTCCCTGGCTCCTCAGTCATACTTTCAGAGCTTTTTTCTGTCATCATCACTTAACAAACATCTTTCCTCCATGCTAGTTCCCTTCATCCTCATCTAGCTCTTTGTGGTTGCACTCCGTAGACCTCGAATCTTTCTACCAACACCCCTTGTCTCCTTAATACACTCAGTGCCCAGACTTAGAGGCTTCTTCCCCTACTCAACCTTCAATCCCTTCAAATTCACTGCTCTACTGGGTCCTGAATCCCCTAAGCTCCCATAACCTCTGCTTCCAGTCTACTAAAACTTTTAAGATCACCCCTTTCTCTGCTCTCCACTCCTTCCCCACCCCATTTAACCAAATTGATCCCATGTACCAGAAGTCCTAGTTAGGACTAATGAAATACTTTCATCCCAGGAAGAACACAAAGGACATCTTAGTATTTCTCCCTCTTTTGTCTAGATTCTATGCAAACCATTCAGTAATCACTAATATACACTTTACAAATAAATGAAAAAAGGTATTTTTCCTTAATGTAGTGGATAAAGATGTCATATACCTAGAAAAGGAAAACATCTGAGTCATAGAGCAGTCAGTGATACAAGCAGGTAGGCTTGGATGTGGAGTTGTGCCTGGCAGGGGCCATGATATGTAGAATACTCTTTCTTTCCTTTGCCTACTGTAATCTAGCCAGTCTTTCTAGACCTAGTCACACATTTCTTGTTTATAAACAATGTGCTAGGCTCAGTAGGAGTGCAGAGACGGAGGAGGCAGGGATATGTAGGACCCAGAGCCTGCACAAGATTTAGCCAGATGACTACAAGAAAAGTCACAATAGATCCTCTACAAAGCAGACAACATGGGTTATAAAAGGCAGAAGAGGGGCAGATCATTCCCAGGGAAGATGTTCTGGGCAGGCTTCATGGAAAATGTACTTCCTACTATATTGTTAATGTATTTTTGCATAAAGGAAAAATCTTTCCCATTCATTAATAGACATATGGAACCTGCTTGAGGCACATGGAACCCTGAGTCACATGAGTATATGGTGGGAGTAGCTTGCTGAACAGGTGGAACAGGAAGGGGTGGAGGAGGAAGGATGAAGCAGAGCTGAGAAGAAATGAGAGAGCCTAGTCAGATCTGAGGGAGAGAGAGAAAGCAGGAAGCTGGCTGTGAGTGAGAAAAGGAAATTTTGCTTGAGGGTGTTTGTTTGTTGGAAGGTCTGATAATGTGTATAGACTTCTTGTTTATTATGATGGATTTCATTGTTGCTATGATGACTTTGGTTTTCTGATGTCTGAATAAAGGTTTTTCTTTTGTCTTCTGTGTGGAGAGTTTGTTAAACTTTGTAATTAAGAACTATGCCAGCATATTCATAGACTCCGTTGGTCCACTGGTGCTGTGAATATTGCCTTGGTGATATACCTACCCACTAGTTGAATAGGGCACTAGAAATTTTCTGATTAATTATGACTATTTTTCTAACTGCCTAAACTTAAACTTTTTTTCTTTGTCTCCCTCCCAATCCCTCTAAGATGGCTGCTACATGGAGTCAACCTGCTACCTCAGTGAGTATCTCTTTCCTCAGCTCCCTCAGCACCCAGAGTTAGATCCAAGTTCATTTTCTCTTGCTACATAAAAATGCTACCAAATAGATGGATGTTAGGGATTTCTGCCCATGAGGGATCATGGAAAGTCTTTTCCCTGCTCTCCCCACACCATGACATGGGTATTTTGCTCCAAAAGGAGCATTCTACTTTACTGTCAATTAAACTTCTTTTAATCCACAGATTTAAAAGCACAGTAATCACTTCCAAAGAATGCATTAGCAACCTAGAGTTGAACTCAAAATGAAATACAAAAATAAAATTCTGAACATAGAACATTTAATACCATATCATCATCTTGGACTTCAGTTCAAATGTGGAGTAAGAGGACCCTGGCATCCTTGTTGTTCCCTTCTTTCACCAATCCCCCTTCCTGTGCTTTCCTACTTCTTACTGCTCCCTATCTGCTTTCAACCCTCCTTCTAAAGAGCCTTAGAAATCAAGTGTCCCTCCATCTTGAGCCCCTCTTTGTTCTCTTTTCTGCTGTCCACACTTGGACATCATAGGTAGCTCCCCTTCAATATCCTATTCTCATCTAACAGTTCATCTGACCAATTTATCCCTTCCTAGGATCAGGTAGGTAGGAGGTTCGGTGGTTAGAGCACTGGACTGAAATCAGGAAGACCTGAATCAAAATCTTCCTCAGACACCTACAAGCTATGTTATCCCTGGTAAGTCACTTATCTTTGCTTTCCCCAATTTCCTCATCTCTAAAACAGGCATAATAATTATACATACCTTCTATGGTTATTGTAACGATTAAGTGAGATAATATTTGTAAAGCAGGGTATAACTGATAGCTAGTATTATTAAATAAGAAATGAATGTTTTATAATGACTTTATTAGACCTTGTTTCCGGAAAAGATTCTTGGCATTTTAATAGAATGTCAACTGAGCCCAGAAGAATCATTGATGAAGGAATTATCTTAGAGTAAGAGGAGCCTTCTCTTCCATTCCACAGCTGATCATTTCCCCAGTAAAAAAGCCCTCTTTCAACAAATTCTGTTTCTTAATCTGCCCAGATAAAAGGACAGTGCTATGTGCCAATACACTTAAATCATAGGTCTATAGAACTAGAAGGTTCTACAGAGATTGTTTTGCCCACCCTACTCATTTTATGGAATTCATTGGTACCCAAAGTGAGAGATAAAATCTCCCGGGGGGCACTGGAAAGATCTTGGAGTGGTAGTAACTATGGATGCAATAGTACACTTAATTTTGAGACTTCTTTCCTAGTTTCTAAGATATCTGGAGGGACACTGAGTAATTTCATTTGAAAACAAGGTGGCAGACCAAACAAGTTTGGGAACCTACAGATAGCTGAAGACATCAAAACTCAGAAAACTGGGGCATATTCAGAAATGACAGATAAGAGGTAGTACTAGATAAGGGCTATTCAAGTGATATATAAAAAATTCTGGGCTGATTCAGTGGGAAGAGAATCACTTTTAGCCAAGGTGACTAAGCTTTGAAGAATGGGTAAGATTCTGATAGGTGAAGTCTGGGGAGTATATTGTCTAGATATAAAAAATAACAGGAACAAAGGATTGGGGTCAGGAAAAAGAAGTCATTTGGGGGAGGAGTGTCATTCACTTTCGTGTACTATGGAGTATGGGGACATAGTCTATCAGTATGGATTTTTAAGCACAGTTGCTGTGTGCCAGATATTGTGAAAACCCTCCAAAACCACCATATGTGCCCCAGAGGAGTTCACATTTTAAGGGGAAAGATGAGATGCAACTCTGTGCATATAAGATATGTATGGTACAAACAGAAGGTAATCTCAGAGGAATGCACTGGGGTTGGGAGATTGGGAGTTGGCAAAGTCTTCTACAGAATGTGGGGCCTGAGCTGAGTCTTGAAGGAAGCCATGGCAGACAAGAGTCTTTTGTGAAGAAGAGCTTACCATGCAACAGCTAGTGAATAGGAAAGGGAGGCAGGAGATGGAGCATCCTGTTGGAGAAACAGCTAGAAAGAAGACCAGTGTCACTGTGTCACAGAGCCCATCTGGTGGAGAAAAATATAACAAGTCTGGAAAAGGAAGGAGGTGTAAAGTTGTCAAGGATTTTAATGTCAAGGGGAGGGTCTTATATTTGATTACAGCTTATTGAGTAAAGGAATAGGACAGTAACACCTGCAATTTAGAAAATTCAATATGGCAGTTGAGTGGAAGCGGTATTAGAGTTAGCAACAACTTGAAGCCAGGGGACTAATTAAAAAGCTATTACAATAACTGAGGCCTGGGTGGTCGACATGAGCCTGCCATGGGCTTGTGGCTGTGTGAGCAGAGAGAAGGTGACATTTAGGAGATGTTGTGGTCTGGGTACAGAGAGCCTTGGTATTGAATTCTGAGAGTGATAGAGAATGCAAGGTGTGTTGAGGGTCACTCCTAGGTTGCGAGCCCAGGCGTTGTAGAGTGCTTTAGAGAAGTCTGTAAAAATCCATTGGGACTAGACTAAGGCAGGCTTTGAATTTTAGACTTTGTCCTATAGGCAATGAATTATTGTTATTGGTCTTTTGGCCACAATAGCCCCCAATTTCTTCATAACAATTAATGTCCTCGCTATTCACAATGTCCTTGTGAAGGCTGAAATAAAATAATTACTTCAGAAGTTATTTGAAATAGTAGTAGTCATCATATAAACATGAGGGATTATTCCTCACTCCCT
>CM053770.1:74138952-74151808 GCA_028658325.1 Potorous gilbertii
AGGCAGAAGTTACAAGGCCTTTCCTCCCAATAATTTGAGGGGGCATACTATCCCCTCTACAAGCTCTTGAGATTCACCTCAAAACAGTTTCTATCAAACGTTTTTACCACTGTGTTCTCTTCTGAATGTAGTAGCCAATGAATGAATCATATCACTCTCTCTTTGGTGTATTACATCACCTGCTGTGCAAGTCAAACATTTATCACTCAGGACTCTGATCCCCCACTATGTCAGCTGTCTGCAAAATGTGGCATGGACTCCAGATCCCAGACCTTTGATGGTTCCCTCTCCTAGCATTTCAAATTTCACAAAATTACCACCCACTCTGAAACTCTTTCACCCAAGACCAAGAAAGGACAAAGTGGCAAAGAATATGAGCCCCATGAGATCAGGAGAGGAGCCAGGTATGTTCCTATTGCTATACCTTCTCTTGGGAATAGCAGGACCATGCATTCTTAGGTTCATGAATCAGAGAGGGGCTCAGGACCCTCTCTTATCTAGAGGAAGCTTATAGCAACTCATCAAAAATGAAAGAGCAAAAGGACTGAACTGACCACTCAGCAGTCTTTTGTTCACACTCTCATAAACACCTCAGCAGCATATGAAAAATTTATCTCTTCATATGGTTAATGGACTAGAAACAGAATTCCTAAACATGCTCCAAAGTCCATTTGAGGAATTATCTCATACAGAACATGCTAGACAGGTTCACAAGGACTGGGCTCTCACTGACATATCTCCATTACAAAACCATTAGTGGTCTTGCATCTTCAGAGATACAAACTGAAACCTACATGCTTCCAAGTGCTGTTGACACATGTGTTCTTTCTACATGTGTTCTCTATGTATATCCAGTCTTCCTATGGCATGTGTCTGTTAGAGAGCATGCCACAGGTTCATGGACAACATTATGTTTTGTTGCCACTTTTGTTATCAACCATTTCATTAAATATCTTTGCTTTCTACTAATTAAATCATCCAGCTATTATGGTGATGGTGGTGTGAGGAGGGTCATGAGCTACAATTTTAGGGATACAGACTCATCAAGTACCAGGAACATGACCTGCCATTTACTGTGAGTTGGCAGATGCTACAATGCTTTGAATCAGCTTTTATTTTTGTTAACTTCAGAGAATCTAGGGACAAACAAATTTAACAATCTTAGAGCTGTTTTAATTTGCATTAATTTTATTATTAGTGATTTGGAACATTCTCTAATACATTATTGATTACTTGTATTTCTTCTCTTGATACCTCCTTGTTTCTATCCTTTGACTACTTATCTTTCGGGGAAATTCTCTTATATCTTCATCAGTTCTCTAGATATATTGGACAGTAAAATGTAAGATCGCATTTGAATGTGAACTCTTCATGAGCATGGATTGACTTATTCTTTCTTATATTCTGCAAAATGTGGCCTGGCAGATAGTATCTGCCTCTGGGATCAGGGTGCCATGAAGTTGGCAAGTTCAAGTAGGCTCAGGATGGAAACAAAACAGTTCAATACTCTTTGTGTAGATCAATAATGAAGAGTGGGAGTTTGTAAGTGTCGTTTGTACTTCCAGATTGGATGAGACAAGGAGACTGAGTCTTCAAAAAATAAACTTTATAGTCTGTTAGTTTATATTAGTCTTTAGTAAAGCTGAAGAAACAAGAAAAGTAATTATTAATCATTAATTTCATTACTTTAATAAAAGGAAGGATGAAGGAACAAATTTGTGTGATTCATTCTGAAAGTGATAGGCATAAGACCTTCATGTCTCTCAGTCTTGGACATAGCCAAATGTTATTTTTCACCTTCCTTTTTTGGTAGTTTTAAAAGTTGTTTTTATTTTTCAATTAAGAAACATTTATCTTCTTTCCTGCCCTCTTACTGTCTTGACCCTTTTGAAAAAGAAAGCAAAACAAAGCCCTTATAACAAATATTTATAGCAAAGCTAAACAAATTCCTATATGTAGTCTCTTTTCAAAAATGTATGTCTAATTCTATATCTTGAACCCACCATTTCTCTGTCAGAAGGTGGATAGCGTACTCCATCTCTGGTCTTCTGAAATCTAATTGGTCATTGCTTTCATCACAGTTCTTTAGTTTTTCAAAGTTGTTCATCTTTACAATGTTGTTCTTAGTATACATTGTTCTCCTAGTCTAGCTCACTTTGTTTTATATCAATTTATACAAGTCCTTTTTTATTGTTATGTTATTTGTTTTCAGTGTTCTACAATCACTTCCATATAACTTAGATTTTCTCTCCCCTCCCCATCCTTCCCCTCTCCTTCTGCACTCCCTACACAAGTCAGCATACAATTTTATGTAGGTTCTACACATATATTCCTATTAAATACATTTTCACCTTAGTCATGTTGCATAGAAGAATTAAAATAAATGGGAGAAATCATAAAACAAACCAAAATGCAATACAAAAGAAAATGATCTGCTACGTTCTGTGATCGAATTCCATAGTTCTTTCTCTGGATGTGGAAGGCATTTTGCCTTAAGAGAACATTGGTAATATTTTAAGTCCTTGCATTGCAATGAATTTCTAGGTCTACTAGAAAAAAAATCCTTGCACACTGTGTTTGTTACCTTGTATAAAGTTCTCCTGGTTCTGCTCCTTTCACTCAGTATCAGTTTGTATAAGTCTTTCCAGGCCTCTCTGAAGTCTTCCTGTTCATCATTTTTTATAGCACAATAGTATTACAGCACATTCATATACCACAACTTATTCAGCCATTCCCCAATTGATGGGCATCCCCTTGATTTCCAGTTTTTGGCCACCATCAGGAGTGCTCCTATAAAAATACCCTTTCCCATTTTTATAATCTCATGAGCAAGAAGCAAAAGAGAAAAGATAAGACCATAGATTGTTCCTATGCGGACAAGGACCAAAATATGAACACCAAAGAGGTCAGCATAGAGACTGCACTCCAATCTGAAACTTTGGAATGGATTATGAATTGGTTGCAAGCCCAAAGAACACTCTTGGAAGAGCTGAAGAAGGATTCTAAAAACCAAATTAGGAAAATAGAGAAAAAACTGGTCAATGATTTTAAGAGTTTGAGAAAAGAATTCACAGAAGAGAATTTTCTTTTCCTTAAAAAGGAAAATTAGACAAATGGAAAAGGAAGCACAAAACCTAACTGGGAAAATTGGAAAAATGGAAAAGGAAGTTAAAAAACTAACTGGAGAATATAACTCCTTAGAAGGAATAATTGGACAGATGGAAAAGAAGATGCAAAAGATAACTGAAGAAAATAATTTGATAAAAATTAGAACTGGGTAAGTAGAAGCTAGTGACTCTAAGTGACATCAAGAATTAGTCAAACAGAATCTAAAGAAGAAAAATATAGAAGAAAATGGAAAATATCTAACTGGAAAAACAACTGACCTGAAAATAAGTCCAGGAGAGAAAAGTCTAAGAATTATTGGCCTATCAGAAAGCCATGATGAAAAATAGAGCCTGAAAAATATCTTCCAATATATCATCAAGGAAAACTTCCCAGAAGTCCTAGATCCAGAGGGCAAAAGAGTCATTGAAAGAATCCACCATTCACCTCCTGAAAGGGATCCCAAACTAAAAACAACAAAGAATATCACTGCCAAATTCCAGAACTATCAAGTGAAGGAGAAAATACTGCAGGGAACCAGAAAGAAACCATTCAAATACCTAGGAGCAACAGGATCACAGAGGACATTGCAGCTTCTACATTAAAAGACAGAAGGAATTGAACTATGATATTCCATAAGGCAAAGGTCCTAGGACTGCAACCAAGGATCAATTACCCAGTAAAGTTGAGCATAATATTTCAGGCAAGGAGATCAACATTCAATGAAATAAGGGATTTCTAGATCTTCCTGATGACAAGGCCAGAACTCAATAGAACATTTGATCTTCAAATGCAGGTCTCAAGAGAAGCATAAAAGGGTAAACAGAGGAAAAAGATTTGTTACTCAACATTGGCAAACTGTGTACATTCTTATCAGGAAGACAATAATTACTCAACTTGAGAATTGTATATTTATTATGAAATATAAAATGGATATATATATATATATATATATATCCATAAATGGATATCTATCCATAAAATGGATAGCTAGAGGGAGGGAGCAGGTACAAAATAAATGATGTGAAGATAAAAATGTGATTTAAGCATGTGAAGAGATTATAACAGGAGATGTGAAAAAGAGGAGGCAGAAAATGGTAAATTATATCACAGGCAGAGGAACAAAATTAAATTACAGCAGAGGAAAAGAGGGGAGGGAGATGAGCATTGTTTGATATTTACTCTCATCTGATTTGCTTCAAGGAGGTAACAACAAACTTAATTAAGTACATAAATCTAACTAGCTCTGTAGACAGTAAGAGGGGAAAGGGAAAAAGGGAAGGGAAGGGAAAAGGGAGGGGAGGGAAAAAAGGGTTGAAAGAAGTACTAAGGGTAAAGGGGATTAAAAGGGAGGGGAGCTGAAAGAAGGAAGGAAAGACTGTGGGAAATGGTGGTGAAAAATTAACGCTATTGTGGAGGGGAAGGGAGAAGGGAGAACAAAAAACACAAATGGTGTGAAAGAGGATGGAGGGAAAGACACAAATAGTAATCATAACTGTGAATTTGAATGAGATGAACTCTGCAATAAAAAGGAAACAGCAGAATGGATTAAAAATCATAATCCAAAAAAATGTTGTTTACAAGAAACACATTTGAAATGAGGGGATACACACAGGGTAAAGGTAAAAGATTGGAGCAGAATATATTGTGCTTCATCTGATATAAAAAAAGCAGGGATAGCAATCTGAATCTCAGACAAAGCAAAAGCAGAAATAGATCTAATCAAAAGAGATAAGGAAGGAAAGTATATCTTGTTAAAAAGCCCCATAGACAATGAAGCAATATCATTACAAATCATGTATACTCCAAGTGGTATAGCATCCAAATTCTTACAAGAGAAGTTAAGGGGGTTACAGGAAGAAATAGACAGAAAAACTGTACCAGTGAGGGACCTCAACCTCCCCCTGTCTGGACTTTATAAATCTAATCTCAAAATAAACAAGAAAGAAGTTAAGGAGGTGAATAAAACTCTGGATAAGGTAGTGATGATAGATCTCTGGAAAAATTGAATGGGGATAGAAAGGAATATACCTTTTTTCTCTGTGGTACATGGCAAAAATACAAAAATTGACCATGTACTAGGCCATAAAAAACTTACAATCCAGTGCAGAAAGGCAGAGATAGTGAATACATCATTCTCAGATCATAATGCAATAAAAATTATATGTAATAAAAGGTCATGGAAAGATAGACCAAAAATTAAAAGGAAATTAAATAATCCAATCCTAAAGAATGAGTGGGTTAAACAACAAATCATAGATACAATCAACAACTTCATTCAAGAGACTGAGAATAATGAGACAACCTACCAAATCCAATGGGATCGCACAAAAGCAGTTCTTAGGAGAAGTTATACATCTTTGAATGACTACATGAATTAAATAGAGAAAGAGGATGTCAATGAATTGGACATGCAGCTCAAAAAAGTTAGAAAAAGAACAAATGGAAATCCCCAAGTAAATACCAAATTAGAAATACTGAAAACCAAAGGAGAGATCAATAAAATTAAAATAAGAAAACTATTGAACTAATCAATAAAGCTAAGAGTTGGTTTTATGAAAAAAAAATAAAGTTTTTAAACCTTTGGTCAATTTGATTAAAAGAAAGAAATAAGAAAAGCAAATCACCAATATCAAAACTAAAAAGGATGAACTCATCTCCGAAGAGGAAGAAATTAAAACAATGATTAGAAATTACTTTGTCCAACTGTATGCCCATAAACTCAACCAACTAAATGAGATGGATGATTATTTTAAAACTATAAATTGCCCATATGAAAAGAAGAGGAAGTTGTAAACTTAAGTAACCCCACCTCAGAAAAAGAAATTGAACAAGCCATCAATGAACTCCCTAGGAAAAAGTCTCCAGGGCTGGAGGGATTTACAAGTGAATTATATCAAACATTTAACGAACAGTTAATTCTAATACTATATAGACTGTTTGGGAAAACTGGGGAAAGAGTCCTCCCAAATTCTTTTTATGATACACTCATTATTTTGATACCTAAACCAGGAAGAGTCAAAACAGAGAAAGAAAATTATAGAACAATTTCTCTGAATAATATAGATGCAAAAATTTTAAATAAGATTTTAGTAAAAAGAATACAGCAACTTATCATAAGAATAATACGTTATGATCAGGTAGAATTTGTACCAGGAATATAGGGTTGGTTCTATATTAGGAGAACTATTAGCATTATTGATCATATTAACAACAAACCTAACAGAAACCGCATGATTATCTCAGTAGAGGCAGAGAAAGCTTTTTGACAAAATACAACATCCGTTCCTATTAAAAACACTGTAGAGAGCATAGGAATAAATGGAACTTTCCAAAAAATAATAAGCATTATCTATCTAAAATCTTCAGGAAACCTTACATGTAATAGAGATAATCTGGATGCATTTCCAATACTATCAGCGGTGAAACAAGGATGTCTATTATCACCGCTGCAAGGATGTCTATTATCACCGCTGTTATTCAATATGGTACTAGAAATGTTAGCTGTGGAATAAGAGAAGATAAAGAAACTGAAGGGATTAGAATAGGCAAAGAAGATCCTGAGTTATCACTCTTTGCCGATGATATAATATACTTAGTGTATCCCAGGGAATCAAGTAAAAAACTACTTGAAATAATAAACAATTTAGCAAAGTTACAGATTACAAAGTAAACCCACACAAATCTTCAGCATTTCTAAATATTACTAACAAAGCCCAACAGCAAGAGATAGAAAGAGAAATTCTATTTAAAGCTGTGGTAGACACTTTAAAATATTTGGGAGTCTATCCGCCGAAACAAACCCAGGCACTACACGAACACAATCACAAAACATTTTTTCCACAAATAAAGTCAGATCTAAATAAGTGGATAAACATCAGTTGTTGGTGGGTAGGCCAAGTCATTATAATAAGAATGACAATTCTATCTTAATTACTTTACTTATTTAGTGCAATACAAAACTATCAGATAATTATTTTCTAGAGCTAAAATAAATAATATCAAAATTCATCTGGAAGAACAAAATGTCCAGAATATCAAGGGAACTGATGAAAAGAAATGCTAGGGAAGGTGGCCTAGCTCTATCAGATCTCAAATTGTGTTATAAAGCAGGAATTTTGAAGACTACTAGGTACTGCCTAAGAAACAGAGGGGTAGACCAGTGGAAAAATTTAGGTACTCAAGACATAGCAGTCAATGAATATAGCAATCTATGGTTTGCCAAACTCAAGCACCTCAGCTTTTGGGATAAGAACTCACTGTTTGACAAAAATTGCTGGGAAAATTGGATAACACTGTGGCTGAAACTAGGCTTAAAACAGTGCCTGTCACTGTACACAAGAATAAAGTCCAAATGAGTATTTGATCTAGGTATAAAGATTGATACTATAAACAAATCAGTGGAGCAAAGAATAGTGTATCTATCAAATTTATGGAGAAAAGAATTTTTGACTAAACAAGAGATGGAAAACATTATGAAATTCAAAATAGATAATTTTGATTACAATAAACTGAAAACTTTTTGCACAACCAAATCCAGTTCAACCAAGATTATGAGAGAAGCAGAAAACTGGGATAGAACTTTTGCAACTAGTGTCTGTGATAAAGGCCTCATTTCTGAAACATATAAAGAACTGAGTCAAATGTTGTTGAGGGCCAGGGTGGAGTGTGGTTGACGAGATCAGGATAGATCTTAGGGGAAATTGATCTTTGAGACTGTGCTCATTATCTTCCAGAATGGCTCTCCATGCCCCCCAGATGTTGTTGTCTCTGTGAGACAAACAAGAGAATTACAGAAAACAAGGGATATGTAAAATAGATGCTCCTAGGCTCATGGTCTGATTTAATCAGAAGACCGATTTAATCATCCTGATTGATTTAATCACTGGGACAGAATAGCAGAATGTCACCTAGACTTATAGTACCTTGTCTATATAAACCCTAACCCTCAGATCAACAAACGGAACTGGTCTATCTTTTCCCTGCCTCCTCTGACTCTTTTCTTTCAACCACATCACTGAGCCATGTAGGGATGTGGGCCATCCACTACAAAATGTACAAGAATACAGGTCACTCACCAATTGATAAATGGTCAAAGGATATGAACAGGGAGTTTTCAGAGGAAGGAATTAAAGCTATCTAGAGTCATATGAAAAAATTCTCTAAATCAGTATTGATTAGAGAGATGCAAATCAAAACAACTCTGAGATGCCACATCACATCTATCATATTAGCTAACATGACAAAACAGGAAGATGATAAATGTTGGAGAAGACATGGGAGAGTTGGAACACTAATTCATTGCTGGTAGAGCTGTGAGTTGATACAACCATTCTGGAGAGGAATTTTGAACTATGACCAAAGAGCTAGAAAACTGTGCATACCCTTTGACCCAGTAGTACTGCTTCTAGGATTGTATCTCCAAGAGATCAGAAAAATTGGAAAGGGTCCCACATGTATAAAAATATTTATAGCAGCTCTCTTTCTGGTGGCCAAAACTTGGAAATCAAGGGGATGTCCATCATTTGGGGAATACTGAAAAAACTGTGGTATATGAATGTAATGGAATGCTTTTGTTCTATAAGAAATGATGAACAAGAAGATTTCAGAGAGGCCTGGAAAGACTTATATGAACTGATGCTTAGTGAAAGGAGCAGAACCAGGAGAATTTTGTACACAGCAACAACTACAGTATGTCAGGATATTTTCTGGTTGACTTAGCACTTCATTGCAAGGCAAGGACTTAAAAAATTCCCAGTGACCTCTCAAGGCAAAATGCCTTCTACATTCAGAGAAAGAACTACGGAATTCAATCACAGAATGTAGCAGATCATTTTCTTTTGTATTATGTTTTGCTTTCTTTTTTCTTTCATTCATTTTAATTCTTCTATGCAACATTACGGTGAGGGTGTGTTTGGTAGGAATATGTGTGTAGAAACTATATGAATGTTGTAGGCTGTGTCAGGGAGGAAGTGGGGAGATAGGGATGAGGAGGGAGAGGGGGGGAGAAATCTAAGATATGTGGAAGTGATTGTAGAACACTGAAAACAAACAAAATAATAACTTTTAGAAAAATAAAGAAGTAAAAGATTTCATTTTTAAAAAAAAGGCATATGAACAGTCTGGATTTATAAAGCTAGAGTTGGAAATCTGCAGTTCTGTAATGACCGGGATATGTTTTCTCTTACTAGTTTACGGGCACTGTGTTGCGAGAACAAATTGTTGTCTGCAGAGAAAAGCTGGATTTGAGAGTATTGCTATCCAGTGGACACATTGTTTTATGTCTCCAAGTTGGCTGTATAAAGTGGTAGTTAGAAATGCAAAAAGACAGCTGAAATTTTATGCCTTTGATGTAACGTATACCATGCTATTTTATTTTGGAAGAAAATAATACGCTATTGTCACTTAACAATTTCAACATTGTACAAAATCGTTTCCATGAACAAATGGTTGGACTATGCTAAGTGGCTGATTTGAAATAGTGTTTTCCTTATTCATCCTGAGTCCATATTCTTCTCTTTTTGTTTTCAGTTTCATGTCCAATGTCATCTGGAAATTTTTAATTAAGTCATTTTCATTTGTTTTGATGTTAGGAGAATTGCAGAAACAGTTTGGTTGAAATAGTATATCCCTTATTTTTAATGTTCCTTGGTAAGTTTACACATGCTGAAGTGATTCTTCAGGGGTTAGAGAGTGACTGTGCACTTAGAGACATCCTGCAGTTCAGGAGTCATTCACAACTTTTCAATACGTATTTGCTCCTTCCACTCAAAGATCACCTCACTCATTACCACAAGCCCCAGGAATCTGGGTTGTTAAATAGCAGCAAGAACAGATAGCAAATTTAAAGGAGTCAACAGTGTGTGTGTGTGGGGGGGGGTCCCATAAAAAATAATACTGTGTAATTTCTGGATGTGTTTATTTTTTAATTTTTAAAATTTTATTTATTTTCAGTGTTCTACAATCACTACCATATAGCTTAGATGTTTTCCCCTCCCTCCCCCTCCTTCCCTCATCTGTATGCCCTCCCTCCCTGAGAGGGCACACAATTTTATGTTGTTTCTACACATACATTCCATTTAAATACATTTTCACCATACTTATGTTACATAGAAGAATTAAAATGAATGGGAGAAATCAGAAAACAAATGAGAATGTAATACAAAAGAAAATGATCTGCTACATTCTGTGATTGAATTCCACAGTTTTTTTTTTTCTAGATTTGGAAGGCATTTTGCCTTAAAAGACCATTAGGAATTTTTTAAGTCCTTGCCTTGCAATGAAGTGCTAAGTCAACCAGAAAAAATCCTCACACACCATAGTTATTGCTGTGTACAAAGTTCTGGTTCTGCTCCTTTCACTAAGCATCAGTTCATAAAAGTTTTTCTAGGCCTCTCTGAAATCTTTCGTTCATCATTTCTTATAGCACAGTAGCATTCCAAATTGGTTGAACTTTAACAGGGACAAATGTAAAATCTTACTTCTGGGTTCAAACAATCAGTTTCATAAATCTTACATGGGAAAAGCATGACTACATAGAAGTTCATCTAAAAAAGATTTGGGCTAAGTAATAAATTGCAAATTTAATATGTCAACATTGTCAATTAGCTAACATCTTCTTACATTTCATTAAGAGAAAAATAGATCTAAGGTATATGGATGCAATAGTTGTCTGTCTCTATATTTTGTTGCTTATAGCCACAATAATCATGGTTTTATCAAAAGCAAATGAAAGCTTATTCATACTTACATTTCTTATGGGCTAATATGTCCTTAAGATATGAGAAAATGCTACTGTGGAGTAGAGCAGTGCTCAAATAGAAACAGATCTTTCATCCCTGTGGACTGCTTAATGACTTAGAAAACCACAAATTTACACTATGTATGTGGTATTATAATTTTGTTTATTTTGTTAATTTTCCCAATCATATTTTAATCTGTTTTAGGCTACACTTGGTGATTTGGGGCCATGAATTTGACACCTCTGGAGAAGATTAGAAGTGGGAACATTCATAATACTGATTTGTGAGTCATTGCAAAAAAAATTTAAAGTCTTTAATAACCCTACCTGCCTTCTAGGTGGTAGATATATATAGCATGTTTTAAGTTTTGCCTTTTTGTTTAAGTTTCTCTTCCCTAGTGTTTTTCCTCCTTTAGTCTCCACCTTTCTGACCTAAGACAAAGAAGGTATGTACTACCTGCCCTGACATCCTGATTCTCCCTTATTTGTAGCTTTCTCTAAGTATCCTTAAGAAGGTTTTATTTTAAACTAGGGATAAAGTCCTAAGTTCTGAGTAACAGGCTTGACTTCTCTCTTTTACTCTATGGGAACTACCCTTGAGGGGGAAAAACCTGTATTTCAGCACTTTTATACTAGACCCTTGAGGGTATAAGAAGCTATGCCCTGAGGGAGAACCTTTGAATCACTCAGAGATACTAGACTCTCATGGTTCTGACTCCCAAATTACATTCCTAAGAGCCCACAAAACTCCTAAGAATCAGGAGTCCAGGGTTGAAGGCAAATATTTGTACTCTTGTTCAGTGGCCTGCAGTGAATTGGATTCTCTGCTTATGGGTTAACACCTGTTCTTATTTATGTTGCATAGAGCAACCTTCATTTGCTCTATGATTATAAGTGATTAGTAGAGGTACTTTCTACACAGCTTAATTCAAACTCTAATGCTGATTGGCTTCTCCATCAGGCCACAGTAACAAAGGTTCTGTGCTGCAGTGAAAGAAAAATATACTTTTTGATGTTCCTATCAAATAATTGTGATAGGTATTTCAAATTTGGGGTTGTTCAACATTGTTCAGATCTATATTCCTTTTCTTTTTGTTGGATTTACCAAGTCCTGAAAGAGGAATGTTAAAAATCACCTATAATTATTGTTTCCCTGTCAAAGTCTTTTTACATCTTAGTTTTTTCCTTTAAGTGCTTAAATTCCACATGATTTAGTGCATAGATAATTAACAATAATCTTGTTTCATTAATTATAATGACTTGAAGCATAAAATTGTTTTCCTATTTCTAGTTACCTTATTTGGAATTATAACTACAATGCCAATTATTGCATATCCATCTGATACAAAATGCCAGTTCTTCATTCTGATGCTGTCTTTATGTGTTAAATATTTTTCTTGTGTTTGGCAAATTGCTGAGTTTCTGCTTTTTAATGTATTCACACTTTTTCTTTCACAGTATGGCACAGTAATCTATTAATATTCAAAGTTATTAAGTTCACGTTCCCCTTCACCATCAAATTCTGTTATATTCGTTTAATTTTCCTTCAGACCAGCACTAGGTCCCCAAAGTTCCTTATGCTTATACTAAATTTCCTATTCTGTTCAGATTATGCAAAGCCCAATTTTTCTGTTTTACTTTTCATCATGACTGCATTGTTTTTGTCTGTGCAAAAAGTTTTGAATTTAATATAATCAAAATGATACATTTTACATTGTGTAATATGTTTTATCTCTGGTCCAAAATTCTCCCCTTATCTATAAATTTGACAGGTAAACTATCTGATGCTCCCCTGATTTGTTCATTGTATGACCCTTTATGTCTAAATCATATATTCATTTTGATCCTATCTTAGCATATTGTGTGAGATATTGGCCTATATCCAGTTTTATTTTTTTTATTTTTTTTATTTTATTTTATTTTATTTATTTATTTTTTTAAATACATTTATTTAACTTTTTACATTCATTTTCACAAGATTTTGGGTTCCAAAATTTTCTCCCCATTTGT
>CM053770.1:74152308-74166029 GCA_028658325.1 Potorous gilbertii
CAGCCTCAGGGCTTTTGGTGGCAGGCCTGGCTGCTATTCAATGGAAGCTTAATTTCTGGTACTCAGGTGGGGGCAGGGTCGCCTCCCAGGCTCAGTTCCCTCAGGGGGTTCATGCAGAAACCTTTTGTAATGGAGCTGCTGCCCAGCTCCTGCCTTCTCTGGGAGCATCTGGCTGCCTGCTGCCTCTGCCACTGCCTCTGCTGCTGCCTCCTGAGGGGGCCTGAGTCCCGGAGACACCCCGCTCCCCTCTCAGCCTGTCTCTCTCACTGACCTGTGCGTCTGTGGGTGGAGGGACCTTCGTGGCCCCTGGAGATTCCGTCCCTGAAGCCTGCTCAGATCTGCTCGCTCCTCTCAGTACCACATGGCCAGGGCAGGGCAGGGCTCCTCTCCCTTCTGGTGCGCGATGGACCTTTGGGATCAGTTTTTCAGGGCTCTCTGGAACGGAAATCTCCTTCACTGTGTTGCTGCGTGGCTTCCACTGTTCCAGAATTTGTTGGGAGTTCTTGTTAGAGGAAATCCATGGGCTGTGGGTTTGGAGCTAGCATATGTGAGTTTTATACTCCAACATCTTGGCTCCACCCCCCAAAAGATTATTTTCTTGGTGAGCAAATATTTCCTTCTATCCTTGTGGATGAAGAGGAACAATTTAGTATTTAGAGGAAGACTATAAGTCAAGGCTTCCACATGCAAAACCTCCAAAAATAAATATGAAATGGTCACAGGCCATGAAAGAGCTCAAAGGGGATTTTGAAAATCAAATAAGAGAAATGGATGAAAAATTGGGAACAGAAATGAGAGAGATGCAAGAAAATCATGAAAAGCAAGTCAACAACTTGCTAAAGGAGACCCAAAAAAATGCTGAAGAAAATGAATCCTTGAAAAATAGGCTAACTCAATTGACAAAAGAGGATCAAAAAGCCAATGAGGATAAGAATGCTTTAAAAAGCAGAATTAACCAAATGGAAAAAGAGGTTCAAAAGCTCACTGAAGAAAATAGTTCTTTAAAAATGAGAATGGAACAGATGGAGACTAATGATTTTATAAGAAACTAGGAAATTACAAAACAAAACTAAAAGAATGAAAAAATAGAAGATAATGTGAACTATCTCATTGGAAAAACAAATGACCTGGAAAATAGATCCAGGAGAGATATTTGTAAAATTATAGGACTACTTGAAAGTCATGACCAAAAAAAGAGTCTAGACGTCATCTTTCATGATATTATCAAGGAAAACTACTCTGATATTCTAAAACTAGAGGGGAAAATAAATATTGAAAGAATCCACCAATCACCTCCTGAAAGAGATCTAAAAAGAGAAACTTCTAGGAATGTTGTAGCCAAATTCCAGAATTACTAGGTCAAGGAAAAAATATTTCAAGTAGCTAGAAAGAAACAATTTGAGCATTGGGAAATACAATCAGAATAATACAAGATCTAGCAGCTTCTACATTAAGGAATCAAAGGGTTTGGAATATGATATTCCAGAAGTCAAAGGAACTAGGACTAATACTAAAATCACCTACCCAGCAAAACTGAGTATAATACTTCAGGCGAAAAAGATGGTCATTCAATGAAACAGAGAACTTTCAGTCATTCTTGATGAAAAGATCATAGCTGAAAAGAAAATTTGACTTTCAAGCACAAGAATCAAGAGAAGCATGGAAAGGTAAATAGGAAAGAGAAATCATAAGGGACTTACTAAAGTTGAACTGTTTACATTCCTATATGGAAAGACAATATTTGTAATTCTTGAACGTTTTTTTATTATCTGGGTAGTTGGTGGGATTACACATACACACACACACACACACACACACACACATATATGTGTGTGTGTATATATATATATATATATATATAAAGCGAGAGAGAGAGAGAGCACAGGGTGAGTTGAATAGGAGGGATCATATCTAAAAAATAAAATTAAGGGATGAGAGAGAAATATATTGGAAGGAGAAAGGGAGAAATGGAGTGGAGCAAACTATGTCTCATAAAAGAGGCAAGAAAAAGACTTCAATGAAGGGGGAAAGGGAGGAAGTGAAAGGGGAAACATGAAGCTTACTCTCATCACATTTGACCCAAGGAAGGAATAAAATGCACACTCATTTTGGTATGAAGTCCTATGTTACAATACAGGAAAGTGGGAGAGAAGGGGATAAGCAGGATGGGGGTGATCATGGGAGGGAGGGCAATGAGAGGAGAGAGCAATTAGAAGTCAACACTCTTGGAGAGAGACAGGGTCAAAAGAGAGAATAGGAGAAATGGGGGCAGGATAGCATGGAGGGAAATATAGTTAGTATTATACAACATGACTATTATGGAAGTCACTTGCAAAACTACACATATATAGCCTATATCAAATTGCTTGCCTTCTCAGTGGGGATGGGTGGGGAGCGGAGGAAGGAAGAGAAGTTGGAACTCAAAGTTTTAGGAACAACTGTTGAGTACTGTTCTTGCATACAGCTGAGAAATAAGAAATACAGGTAAGGGGGTATAGAAATTTATCTTGCCCTACAGGACAAAAGAGAAGATGGGAATAAGGGAAGAAGGGATGTTAGAAGGGAGGACAGACTGATGGTAAGAGTAATTGGAATGCTCAGCGTTTTGGGATGGGGGGAGGGGAGAGATGGGGAGAAAATTTGGAACTCAAAATTTTGTGGAACTGAATGTTGAAAACTTAAATAAATTTTTAAAAATAAATAAATACATAAATATTCGGTGTGAAAAGAAAAAATCAAGAGCTACATTATTTCTAATGGAAAAATACTAGAAACTGTACCAACAAGGCAAAGGTAAAGAAAGGATGCTCATTGGTTCCACTATCACATCCTTTAGTTCTGGAAATTTCAGCTGTAACAGTATGATAGATATAGGAACTGAACCTGTGATTTCGTTGTTTTAGAGAATTCCTGAATGAGGAAACTCTCCCTAACAATATGGATCAACACCTTCTCAGCACTTGGTAGTCTCAGGTTACCTAAAGCCCTGAGAGGTTGAGTGATTTTCTCAGGGTTATCCAGTCATTACGTACTGAACCCAGATTCTCTTGTCTTTGAGATTATTGCAATAAAATAAGAAAAATGAATTGAAAGAATTAGAATAGGCAAAAAGGAGGAAAAAATACTTTTGTATGTAGAGAAGTTGATGGTTTATTTAGAGAACTCCAGAGAATCAACAGAAAGTTAATCAAGGTATTAATTGCTTCAGTAAAGTCGCAATATACAAAATAAATCCATAAAAATCATTAACCAATAAATATTATTACCAATAAAACCCAATAAAGGAAGAGAAATTCCATTTTGATTTTTAAAATGTACTAAATACCATAACAACTAATACATATAAGATTTATATAAATGCAGTTACAAAACATTTTTATAGAAAAGAAAAAGGTTAATAATTTTAACAATATCCAATGTCCATGGCTAGGTCATGCCAATGTGGCAAAAGTGTAAATAATATTAAAAATAACAGCTTTACCTCTATGTCAACAAGATAATCAAAGGGATATGTTTTAGAGTTAGATGAAATAACAATGAAATCCATATGGGTCAATAAAAAGTCAAGAATATCAAGGAGCATCATAAATATGCAGGGAATGAATGTTAATTGGTTCTAACAGATCTCAGACTACACCAAAAAATACTATTTTTCAAAATTATCTGATCCTGGATAAAAATCAGAAAAGTTAAATAGACTAGAGAAGCAATACATAGAAATTAATACACATAGCAGTCATCATCTCAGATTAAGGCAGGAATATATATTATTGGAGAAAGACTCTTTACTTGAAAAGAAGTGTTAGGAAAACTGGAAAATTTTTGCTGAAAAAGATTTAAACCAGCATCATATATCTTTTTTTTTTTAAAAAAAAGAATTTAGTTAGAAATTTTCAGTGTAAAAAAAAATGTATCACTTTGACTTTTTTTTATTACAAGATACTCATGATGCAAACCTCCAACCATTCATGAGGATTGTTAGAGAGTTTTTAAAAACCATCTGTGAACCAACCATGTGTTTAATAAAGACTTTCTTAGGCAGAGATGGGTAAGATGGTCTGGTTAATTCTTTGCTTTAAAGTGCCAGAAAAAAAATATGTATTCAATATGGATGTGTATACATACGTATGTAAATATATATATATACTAATGGGTAAGGCTTCTTGTCATCTGTTACCTTGTGCTAAATGAGATATCTTCAGTTGGAACAAAGAAAGGGAAAATTTGGGAAATGGGGGGAAGTTAGGATGATGGGGATGAAGAATTTTTAGAAGGGGACTGGAAACAAGGTGACTAATCAAGATGTAATCAATTTCATGGTGAATAACACAAGAGAAACAACTTCAATTAATTTAGTTATGGAGCTGCTTATTTCCCCAAAGACTTATACGCATTCCACCAGTTCTTTGATTTTGGTCACAAGGGGTTGGGGGAGAGGGGAGTAGAGAAAAGCATGCTTAAAAACCACAGAGTCATCTTTCAAGGCAATACAAAGTGTCCATATTCAAAACAAATTTCTTAAGGCATCACTTATATTGTTAGGAAATTTTTTGAGAGGTTACAAGTAGAGCCAAAAGTAGCAATTTTTTGGTCCACAGGGCAAGAAGCACAATACGTGTGTTTAGGATAAAATGATCCCTCAAATTAACTTTGCAAATTGACAGTGTGAACAATAATACACATAATTAAATGGATGCAATTGAGCAGGAGGAAGCAATTATTACAGTAGCATCTAGCTTAAGTAAACATGCTAAATTTTTGTGCCCTTTAACCTTCAGTGTGCTGTGACAAAGCCCTGGTCTACTTATCCTAGTTATGGTTCTGCATTTAGAACACTGCAGCAGTATTTCATATCTTTATGATCACACTTAGTTGAATGATCAAACAAAAGATCACCCTATTTTTACTTTTTTTCAGGTGAACAGTATAATCTGAATCTTCATTCAGGAATTTAAAAATTTACTAATAGAATATACTCGGGGCTATTTTCAAAGTTTCCTAAAATAGCCCTTTTCCTAGTCTAGGAGAGCTTTGAAAATACTTTTTAAAAGGCTCTTTGATACCTCTCCTACTCCTCTATAAGTAGAATAATCAAACTTTAAAGTTTGAGAATACTCCAGCTTCAAGTAAAGAGAAATGAAGCACTGTGATTTTTACCCCATAAGGAACAAACAAGAGAATTTCAAGTGACAATTCACCTGACATGCAGAGAGACACATACACACATATAATTATGGCATCACATAATCTCACTCAGGCACAGGTTAAAAGTGCCATCACTTTCATTTTGACTAACCTCCCATGATGAAACAGGAACAGAAACAAGAAACCCATGGTGGTGGCAGTTCAGGATGTTCCAAAAGTGGGAGTTTGATCTTTAAGCTCTTTTTCAAAAAAGTTACCAAATGTCTAATTAATAAGTGGTGAGTTTTATTTTTAAAGGCAACACCAGGAGTTCTACAGGTTCACACCTTTCTAACAACTGTGAGCAATTCACAAACTATACTTTGGCAACTGCTTTTGACCAAGATTATACTAATGCCAAAACTACTCTACCAATTCCCTTAATTTGATTTTCCTCACCTTGATTTCTGTCTTAAAGGAAAACATTTGAATTTTATCAAAGGAAAGTCAAAAATAATCAGTTTGCCCAGTGACTATTTGTTAGATATTTACTCAGACAAACCTAATAAAGAATCAGTACAGTGTATTGGCTTAAAAAACATGCACACATATAAGATATTACAAATTTAGCACATTCAGTTTTCCAAATAATCACCATTGGAGACTCAATAACATTAACGTTGGATTAACTCCTAAAGTTGGGCATAGGAGAACAGTCAGGGAAATGACTCCCAAATGAGATTCTACAGTTCATCTTTTGCCTGTCACAAGACAAAGTTGTGTAACGTTTCAAGGTCCCTAGCTCCATTGTGTTCAGTGATTATTTTCTCCTCCACAGAAGAACAGAAGTAGGGGTAGTCTCATACTGAATATTTGCTGGAAATAGCTACTTCAACAGTACAATCTACTTTTGCTATCTTGACCCCTTCAAGCCTGGGAATTCCTTTTTGAAGAGGCTCTCCCACGTAGGAGCCAGATTCTTACAGTGACCACATCATGGAGCATAAAACTTGACAAAAGTTATTCCTTCAGCAATTGTGTCATCAAAGTCCTTTTTGGAGAGAGAGAGCACAGCACTCTTAGGTTCTGCAGCAAGTTCTGGGACCTCAGCAGCCTCTATAGTTTCTGAGGCTTCCCCTATAACACTCCGTAACTACAACTCCACATATCCTTTTAAAGAATCCAAATCCCTCCTTCCTTTGTACTGGTCAATCTTTTTGCCATTTCTAAACCATAGCCATGTACTTGATTGAAGCAAAGTTCATAATGTTGTATACAGTCAGCCTTGCCAATCTTGACAGCTTCTGAATGTTCAAGACTTGAAGCCAGCTGTTTCCAGGCTTAAGCCAAAGCTTAAACAATGTCATCATATTCCAAGTTCTCTGATCCTTTCATGTAGAAGCTGCTAGGTACTATGTTATATCAATTCCATTTCCACAATACTAGAATTGTTTCTTTCTAGCTATGTGCAATATTTTCTCCTTGACCTGGAAGCTCTGGAATTTGGCTACAATATTCCTAGGAGTTTTCCTTTTGGAATATCTTTCAGGAGGTGATTGGTGGATTCTTTCAATATCTATTTTACTATTTTGTTCTAGAGTATCAGCACAGTTTTCCTTGATAATTTCTTGAAAGATGATAGCTAGGCTCTTTTATGATCATGGCTATCAGGTAGTCCAATAATTTTTAAATTGTCTTTCTTGGATCTATTTGCCAGGTCAGCTGCTTTACCAATGATATATTTTACAAAGTCTGCTATTTTTTCATTCCTTTGACTTGGTTTTACAATTTCTTGATTTTTTCATAAAGTCATTAGCTTCCATCTGCTCCATTCTCATCTTTAAGGAATTATTTTCTTCAGTGAGCTTTCTGCTTTTTAGGGCATTATTCTTTTAATTGGTGTTTTGGATCTCTTTTGCCATTTAGGTTTGTCTATTTATTTAAAGTATTACTTTCCTCAGCTTTTGTGGGGTTTCCTTTAGCAAGCAGTTGACTCATTTTTCATGATTTTCTTGCATCACTCTCATTTCTTCTCCCAATTTTTCCTCTATTTCTCTTACTTGATTTTCACCTTCCTTTTTGAGCTCTTCCATGGCCTGAGACTAATTCATATTTTTCATGGAAGTTTTGGATGCCTTCATCTTTGATTCAGCTTTGGTTTTGTTGTCTTCATTTTGTATAGTTCGATCTTCATGGTCACCAAAGTAAGATTCTATAGTTTGATTCTTATTCCAGTTTTTGCTCATTTTCCCCACTATTTACTTGACTTTTGAGCTCTTTGTCAAGGTAATTCTCTACTTCTGGTGGGGGGGGGGTATACTGTCAGCCATTCAATCCCCCCACAATCTATGGGCCTAGAACTCCAGAATAAGCCACTGCCCCTGCCCCTGTTGGGACTACCATGATCTCCTCCATGGACTCCTCCACCCGCTCTGCTACCCTGAGGCTGGGCCCCAACCACTCTACTCTCTCACATAGGTCTCACTGTTTTTTTCCACAGACCTTCCAATTTTTCCTTGGTGTTTTGGGGGTTGTGAAGTCTGGAAACCACCACAGGTGCCAGTGATTCAGTTCCGCTCCCCATCCAGGTCTTCTCAGGTCTCATCTGTGCCAGTATGGCCCACACTGGACTGCACTCTATTTCCAGCATGGTGTGATAGACACTTCACATCAATGTTCCAGGCTGTCTTGGGCTGGATATTTGCTTCACTCTGTCTTTCTGTGGGTTCTGCAGCTCCATAATTTGTTTAGAGTCATTTTTTACAGGTATTTGGCTGAGTTTGTGGGAAGAGTGCTAGCAAGTCCATGCTGTTACTCTGTCATCTTGATTTCACCTCCCATCTTGGCACTCTTGATATAAATTCAATTTGATATAAGGTCTAATCTTTGTAACATATTGGTGTAATCTTTTAGCTAGTATTTTTGTTTAGGATTTTTGTATCCATATTTATTAATGAAATTCATCTATAATTTTCTTTTTCTGTTTTTACTCTTCCTGATTTAGGTATCAGTATCGTATTTGTTTCATATGAAGGAGTTTAGTGGAATCCCTTCTTTACCTATTATTTCAAATAATTTACTTAATATTGGAATTAATTGACTTCTAAATGTTTGATAAAACTCACTTGCAAATCTAGTCCTGATGTTTTTCTCTTAGTAAGCTCATTCAATGACCTGTTCAATTTCTTTTTCCAAAACAGGTCTATTTACATATTCTATTTCCTCTTCTTCTAACTGGGTGAATTTATATTTTTGTTAATATTCTTCCATTCTCCTTAAATGGTTAAACTTTATTGGCATATAATCAAGCCAAATATCTCTTTATTACTTTAATTTCATATTTGTTAGTGTATAAAAGTAATGCCGGATCTTCTTTTATGCCAAAGAAGTTATCAATGGTCAGATTATTTTTCCTTTGCTTACTCATTTTTATTTTTAATTTGGCTTATTCTATTTTAGTAGTTTATTTTTATTGTTATTATTGAGTTTTAATCCCAAGTTGTGCATAATGTTGCCCTAGACCTCAAATCCTCTTTGTTGTTATTTTCTGAATTCTGCCTGGAGGCTCAACCTCAGGGACTACTCTCCTCTTCTCAAAAGTCAAAGTTAGGTGCCCCAACCACACTGACCCTAAAGTGTTCTTGCTCCCTGAGGTGCCACATTCATCCATGTTATCTCAGTATTGTTATTTTTTTAATGAAATTAGTGTTTCTTTGCTTGTTCTTTAACACACTCATTCTTTAAGATTAGGTTGTTTAATCTCCAATTAGTTTTTAATGTGTGTTTCCTTGGTCTCTAATTAAATATAACTTATTGCATTATTATCTGAAAAGAACACTTTCAATATTTCTGCTTTTCTGCTTTTAACTATAAAATGTTTACATATGGTCAAAAGTTAAAGTTTTTGTTAAAGTACCACCAACTACTGAGATAACAGTATATTCCTTTCTACTTCCTTTTAATTCTCTCCAGATATCTATATATAGTTTATCTAAATTTCATTCATTTGCTTAACTTCTTTCTTATTTATTTTGTTGCTGTATTTATCTAGTTTGAGAGGGGAAGAATATCTAAAAAGCATTTTGGACTAGGGTAAATATTATTCTTTCATATTTTCAATTGATTTTAAAAGGGAGATTTAAAATTCTTGTACAAGATGAACCAGGGTACTAACTTACCCCAGATATTATTGTCTCATCTATTTTCGCACAATAACATCATTAACAGATTATAACCAAGCACCATCATGATGGTATCAATCACTATCAAAATCTTATCAACCACACTGTTTCAGAATATGTTGCAAAGCTGTTTAGTCAACTGTTCAAGATGCCAATCATATTTTCCCCTCAATTTTTAATTTAGTATTTTTTTCCCCAGGTACTTGTGAAAAACAATTTTTAAAATTCCTTTTTAAAACTTTGAGTTTGAAATTCTTTCCTTTACTCCCTCCTCATCCTCCTTTCATTGAGAAGACAAGCAATATGAAATAGGTTATATATGAGCAGACACACGAAACACTTCCATATTAGTCATGTTATGAAAGAAAGCATAGGCAAAAAAAACTTAAGAAAAATAAAGTATGCTTCAATCTGTATTCAGACACCATCAGTTCATTCTCCAGGGATATATAATATTTTTCATTATAAGTCCTTCAGAGTTCTCTTAGATTATTGTGTTGCTTAGAATAATTAAGCCATTCACAGTTAATCATCTTATATTGCTGATACTTCATACACAGTACAATTCATGTTATATCAGCTCACATATTTCCAAGGTTTTCTGGGAGCATCCTGCTCACCATTTCTTGTAGCATAATTCCATCATAATCACATGCCATAACTTGTTCAGCCATTTCCCCAGTTGATGGACATCCCCTCAATTTCCACTTCCTTGCCATCAGAAAAGAACTACTATAAATATTTTTGTACAAATAGGTCCTTTTCCTTTTCTTGAATCTTTTTTGGGATACAGACCTAGTAGTGGTATTGTTAGGTCAAAGGGAATGCATGGTTTTTTAGCCCTTTGGGCATAGTTTCAGATTGCTCTCCAGAATAGTTGAATTAGGTCACAACTCCACCAACAACGCATGAATGTCTTGTTTTTCTGACATCCCCTCTATTTGTCATTTGTCCTTTTCTGTCAAATTAGCCAATCTAATAAGTGTGATGTAGTACCTTAGAATTGTTTTAATTTGCATTTCTCCAATAAAAAGTGAACTAGACCATTTTTCAGATACCTTCGATTATTTCATCTGAAAACCATTCATATCTTTTATTATTTATCAATTGAGGAATGGCTCTAACTTTTATAAATTTGACTCAATTCTTTATGTATTTGAGAATTGAGGGCTTTATCAGAGAAACTTGCTTCAAAAATTTTTTCACACTTACTATTGTTTACTTTATTTCCCTCCATCCTATTTTCCCCTTCTTTATTCTCTCCTTTCACCCCAACCCCCTCAAAAGTGACCCCCTTAATCATGGCATAGGTAAAGCTGTCTATAGCATAATTTCATTCAGCGGAAGCAATATCTTGGCCCCACCCTTGCATGGCCCACACTAAAACAGCCCACTCAGAAACATTTTGTAGTTGTTTTTGCCCCAACAAAGTAAGTCCTGAGGAGTCTGGTCTTTGAGCTTCCAGGCTCCAGACTACTTACTTTGTGAGGTCCATAGCAACATGTACTCTTGCATCCAGTGATAATGGCCTCCTAGGTGTTCCTCTGTCTATTGGTTCTGAGTGTTTTCATGGGCATTTTCCCATTCCTGGAATGCTTTCTCCTCATCTCTTCCTCCTGGCTTCCCAGAATCAAGAGAGCTATACTTGTGGATATATATCCTTCCTGAATGTTTATTTGTCTATAGTAAAATAGACCACAGGTTTGAGTGGGGTTTAAGTCTTTGATTAGATTTTCCAAGACTAGGGAATTTGGAAGGAAATGACTTGATCAAAGTTAAGTCCCCTACCCCCTCATTAGAATGGTGTCTGGCCTAACTGCCATGGGCTGCTGGGTCCTTCTAACCAAACTCAGGTCTTCAGTGGCTAACTGGATGAATGTAATGAGAGAAGAGACCTCCAGAGTCAAACAGAAGTGTAGGCTTTATTCCAGATAACAGCTACATGTTGACATGCAGGATGAGTTCTCCCCATGGAGCCTCCTTCTCCTTCCAGAGGAGAGAGGAACCTAACCCTCAGGCTTTCCTGTCCGCTTTTAAGCTCTCCCAGCTGCATAGTTGGCTCGTGGACACCGTGCATGCTCTCAGCCCCTTAGCCAATTAACAACAGGTGTGCTCAGAACACAAACCAATGTCAAAGGTGGGATGCTCTCCCCAGCACGTTTCCATTGAGAAGAGGTGGAAAAACAAGATAGCTTGTGATTCACTCCTCAATTTCCAACTATTCCCTGGGGGGCCTTGTGAGAGCTCTGTGGTTTAGAAGCCCTCACATTTACCTGACCCGAGACTGTTCACATGAAAACTGAGCTTACACCCCAACAGAATGGGTCCACCTCTCATAATATTTGTTTTTCACTTTGCTTTTTCAATTTTATTTTTAATTTTTTAGAAGAAAACAAGTATTTTCATAACACAGTACAATAAAAAAGATGATTGCACATGAAACTGCAACCTCTATGCACAACTTGCTATTCCTTTCAAATATACAACAAAATTATGATGTAAATTTCTTTTTTTCTTCCCTTCTCCCCACCCCCACCTTAGAAATGGCTGCCATTCGACACAAATAAGTATATATAGGTAAAATTATTCTCTATATACTTTTATTCATCAGTTCTTTCTCTGAATGCACATAACATTTTTGATCATATGCTCTTTATAGTTCTTTTAGGTATATGTAATAGTCAAAATAATTTATTCACTCAGAGTCATTCTTAAAACAATATTACTCTTACTGCATATGAGATTTTCTTGGTTTTGCTTACTTCACTCTTCATTATTTTGTGCAAATCTTTCCATGTTTTTTTCTAATGTCATTGAGGTCATCATTTCTTAAAGCACAGTAATATTCTATCACAATCATATACCATAACTTGTTCAGTCATTCCCTGACTGATGGACATCGCTGCAATTTCCACTTCTTTGCTATCACAAAGAGAGCTGCTACAAACACTTTAGAATTTATTTTCCTTTCTCCATCTTTGAAAATAGAACAAGTAGTGGTATTACAGGATCAAAAGGCTTCTCATTAACTGTTAACCAATCAGAGTTCATTGCCATTCTCAGGAACAAGTGGTCTTCCAAGAGCACATAAACTCTCAGCCCACCACCACAATTACTCTGTGGCATTAGAAAGTGTCACTGACCCATTTATTTGTAATATGTTGGCATTAATAATAAAATGGCTAACCAGAAATTAAGTCTCTGGAACTTTTGAAATGTTACACAGGAATTGCTCAAGGTAGGATAGGTCAAGATTTTCAGTTGGATACAATTTTAAGATCTAGACATATCATTAAAATCATAATTGATAAAATTGTGAAACGTTTAATCAGCATTGAAAAATTAGCAAAGTAACAGGAAAATAAAATCAAACGTTGTGAGATGAGTACAATTTCATCTTCATAGATTGGCTTATGAAACAAGATCTTCTATGACTCATGGTTGTGGAACGGGGGCAAAGTATGGGTAAAGTCTCAGTTGTCTCATTATTTTGGGTGCTGGCTTGACTTGACAAGAAAGCAAAGTATTTTACTTAGACTGGGTGGGAATGAGGAAGATAAGAATAGATTATGTAACAATTACTGAACACTTGAGGACCACAGTATGTGAAGGGAATTATGATTTTTTCATATTAATTGATACACATGCAATGTATATAATAATAGATTAGATTCTCAGAAATTCTCTTCTTGCTTGGGAGTCAGAATCAACAATGCAACTTGAAAATGATCTATTAAAACCCTTTACAACCTCTCACAATCGCTTCTTTCTTGTACCTGCATACCTTGAGTGAATCGAATCAAAGATTGCAGTATTTGGTCCCATCACAGAATTCTGATTCTGTATCTTAGGGATAGTCAAGACGCCTCAAACTTGAAATAATCAAAGAACCATTATATTGTGTGATTTGTGGGTTTCTTGGGGGAAACCATCAGACCCTTGGAAATGACTGTCTGTAATCCACCTTCCCCTACTGTGAGACCTGAAACATACTCAACCTTCAGAGTGGAACTCAAACTTCTCTCTACTCTTTTAGAAGGGATTTCACCTCAATTGTTCTTTACTATTTTGTTTCCCCTTAATGCCAAGGTGGGAATGGATGTATGGAGAGCAACATCTGATAATGATTTTCTGATCCTCCTCTTATAAAAAGTGGGCAGCCACCTATATAGGGTGCTTTTACTCTCTTCTTAATTCTCTATCTGACTTCTGTCCTCTCATTAAACTGGATATTCTCTCTCCAAAGTTACCAATGATCTCTTTGTAGGGAGGCTTGTCTTACCCAGATTGTCTCAGATGGAGACACCCTGCCTCCTGCTTTCTCCTACCATAAGGGTGAATGTATTCTCCTTTGGTTGACTATGAAGCTGGAATCGCTATCTACATCTTTAAAACTGGATACACTCAGAGGATCTT
>CM053770.1:74184615-74236923 GCA_028658325.1 Potorous gilbertii
ACTA
This sequence comes from Potorous gilbertii, assembly GCA_028658325.1. Taxonomy (NCBI): domain Eukaryota; kingdom Metazoa; phylum Chordata; class Mammalia; order Diprotodontia; family Potoroidae; genus Potorous; species Potorous gilbertii. The sequence continues at coordinate 74,184,620 of CM053770.1, forward strand.
ATGGGGAGAAAATTTTGGAACCCAAAATCTTGTGAAAATGAATGTAAAAAGTTAAATAAATTTATTTAAAAAAATTAAAAAAAAAAAAAATTGTTTTATATAGCTAGTAAAAGTAATAAAATTCATCTGGAAGAACAAAAGGTCAATAATGTCAAAGGAATTAATAAAAAAAAATTACAAAGGAAGGTGTTTCAGTCATACCAGATCTAAAACTGTGTTATGAAGTTGAAATCATCAAAAATATTTGGTACTATTTAAGAAATAAAGTGATAAATCAGTGGTATACATTAGGTACATTAGACAGAGTAGTCAATAACTGTAGAAATCTACTGTTTGACAAGCCCAAAGACTCCATCTTCTGGGATAAGACCTCACTATTTGATGAAAAATACTGGGAGAACTGGACAATAGTATGGCAGAAACTAAGTATAGACCATCATCTCATACTGTATACCAAGATAGTTCAAAATGGGTACATGATATAGATGTAAAGGGTGATAATGTAAGCAAATTAGAAGAGTAAGCAATAGTTTACATGTCAGATATAAGGAGAAGGGAAGAATTTTTTTGACCAAATAAGAGAGAGCATTACAAAATGTAAAATACTTCATTTTGATTAAATTAATTTTTTTAAATTTCACAAATAAAAGCAAAGCAATCAAGATTAGAAAGAAAGAAGAAAGGCAGAAAATAATTTTTACAGCCAGTATTTCTAACAAAGTCCTCATTTCTAAAATATATAGAGAACTCATCCAAATTTAGAAGAATACAAGTCATTAACCAATTGATGAACAGTCAAAGGACATGAACAGGCAGTTTTCAGATAAAGAATTTAAAGCTATCTAAAGTCAAATGAAAAATGCTTGCAATCACTATTTATTAGAAGACTGCATATTAAAACAATTGTGAGGTATCACCTCATACATGCCAGCTTGGATAATATGACAAAAAAGGAGAATGATAAACACTAGAGAAGATGTAAGAAAATTGAAATACTAATGCATTGTTGGTGGGGTTATGAATTGATCCAACCACTCAGAAGGCAATTTGGAAATGTACACAGAAAGCTATAAAACTGCACATTCCCTTTGATCCTAAAAACAGGAAAAGGAATCACATGTACAAAAATACTTATAGCAGCTCTTCCTGTAGTGGCAAAGATTTGGAAATTAAGGGGATGCCTATCAATTTGAGAATGGTTGAAAAAGCTATTTAAAATGACCATAATGGAACACTATTGTGCTGTACAAAATGATGCACAAGTGAATTGCAGAAAAACCTAGAAAGACTTACATGAATTGATGATGAGTGAAGTGAGGAGAACCAGGAGACCATTGTGCACAGTTTTAGTAAGATTGTATGATGGCTAACTTTGATAGACTAAGCTCTTCTCAGCAATGCAAGGATCTAAGACAATTCCAAAAGACTTATGGTGGAATATGCTATCCACAACCAGAAAAAGAATTATGGACTCTGAATGTAGATCAAAGCATACTATTTTCTTTTTTTTCTTTCTTGTGTTTTTTCTTTGTTGTTCTAATTCTTCTTTCACAAAATAATGTGGAAATATGTTTAGGGCTTGGGCTGCTCACACAACCTCCTGCTCCAGAGGAGTAGGGGAGAAGGCTGTGAAATGTCATTTTTAACACAGTCAATTACTCCGTCCTACATTTCCTCCAAGAAATCCTAGTTCCAGGGCACTGATAATTCTTGTTGGCTAGCAGCAATATGATGGCACCAGATGTGAGATGATTGGACCTTTGCTAAAGTGTTAACAGTGGAGATGGAAAAGCATAGATGTTTTTGATGAGAATAAGCTAGTAAAATGTGGTATTATGGATCTGATTAAAAAATTTCTTTTCTTTTATCACCTTGCTTCCGGTTTGGGTTTTATTTCAGAGAATACTGCTTTAAGGTTTTTGATCTTAGAAGAAACAGATTACCATCCCTTGGAAAAACTCTTCAGGTAAGTAACGGAGATGTACAACTGTGAATTCTTAAGGGTCTGATCAATTCTTTTTTTGAACAATATTTTTCCCCAGTTATATGTGAAGAGAATCTTTTTAATTTATTTTCAGTATTCCACAATCACTATCATACAACCTAGATTTTTTTTCTTTACCTCTCTCCTCCCCACCTCCTCCCTCCCTCCTGAGACAGCATACATTTTCACCACAATCACGCTGTATAGAAGAATTAAAATGAATGGGAGAAATCATATAACAAACCCAAACATAATGCAAGGAAAATTATCTGCTACAATCTGCGATTAAAGTCCACAGTTCGTTCTCTGGATATGGAGTTCATTTTGCCTTAGAAAATCAATGGAAATTTTTTAAGTCCTTGCATTACAATGAAGTTCTAAGTCTACCAGAAAAAAATCCTTGGACACTGTGGTTGTTGCTATGTACAAAGTTCTCCTGGTTCTCCTTTCACTGAGCATCAGATCATGTAAGTCTTTAAAGGCCTGTCTGAAGTCTTTCTGATCATCATTTCTTATAGTGCAATAGTATTCCATTACATTCATATATCATAATTTATTCAGCCATTCTGCAATTGATAGGCATCCCCTTGATTTCCAGTTTTTGGCCACCATAAAGAGAGCTGCTATAAATATTTTTGTACATGTGGGACCTTTTCCCAATTTTATTATCTCTTTGGGATGCTGCCCTAGAAGTGATATTGCTGGGTCAAGGGGTATGCACATTTTTATAGCCCTTTGGGCACAGTTCTAAATTGCTCTCCAGAATGACTGGATGAGCCCACAATTCCACCAACAATGAATTAGTGTGCCTACTCTCCCATATCTTCTCCAACATTTATCATCTTCCTGTTCTCTCATGTTAGCCAATATGATAAGTGAGATGTGGTATCTCAGAGTTGTTTTGATTTGCATCTCTCTAATCAATAGTGATTTAGAGCATTTTTTTCATATGACTATAGATAGCTTTAATTCCTTTCTCTGAAAACTGCCTGTTCATATCCTTTGACCATCTATCAATTGGGGAATGATTGCATGGTTGAAAATTAGACTCAGTTCTCTATACATTTTAGAAATAAGGCCTTTATCACAGACAATAGTTGCAAAAATTCTTTCCCAGTATTTTGCTTCCCTTCTAATCTTAGTTGTATTGGATTTGGTTGTGCAAAAACTTTTCAGTTTAATGGAATCAAAATTACCCATTTTGCACTTCATAGTGCTTTCTGTATCTTCTTTAGTCAAAAATTAATCCCTTCTCCATAAATCTGATAAATACCCTATTCCTTCCTCCACTAATTTATTTATAGTATCACTCTTTATACCTAGATCATGTACCCATTTGAACTTTATTCTTGTGTATGGTGTCAGGCATTGGTTTACGCCTAGTTTCTGCCACACTTTTATCCAGTTTTCCTAGCAATTTTTGTCGAACAGTGAGCTCTTATCCCAGAAGTTGGGGTCCTTGGGTTATCAGACAGTAGATTGTTATATTCATTGGCTACTGTGTCCTAAGTACCTAGTTTATTCCACTTGTCTACCTTTCTGTTTCTTAGCCGGTACCAAGGGGTTTTGATAATTACTGTTTCATAATACAATTTGAGATCTGGTAGGGCTAGGTCACCTTCCCTAACATTTCTTTTCATTAGTTTCCTTGCTATTCTGAACCTTTTGTTCTTCCAGATGAACTTTGATATTATTTTTTCCAGTTCTAGAAGTGTAAGAAAATTTTTAATGTTCTTTTCTTTTTCAAGATTTTTAGTTCCAAATTTTTCTCCCTCTCCTCTTCTGAAAATGACAGGCAATTTTATATAGTTTATACATGTGCTATCATGTAAAATTATTTTCCTATTAGCCACAGCTGTTAAAGAAGAAAAAGATCAGAAGAAAAAAATGAGAAAGAATAAAGGAGAAAAAATACACTTCAATTTGCTTTCAGAGTCCATCAGTTCTTCACTGGGATATGGATAGCATTTTCTTTTTGAGTCTTTTATAATTTTCTTCTATCATTTTGATGCTGAGAAAAACTGTCATTAATAGGTGATTATCTCATGATCTTGTTGATACAATATACCATGTCTTCATGGTTCTGCTCATTTCACTCTGCAAGAGTTTGTACAAGTATGTCTTAGTTTTTCTGAAATCTGACTGTTCTTCATTTCTTATTGAATAATAGTATTCCACTATATTGATATTCCACAGCATGCTCAGCCATACCCCAACTGATCAACATTCCCTTACTTTCCAATATTTTGCCACCATGAAAAGGACTGCTACAAATAATAAGTTTTCATATGGTTATAGATAGCTTTAATTATCTGAAAAAGTACCTTTTGATCATTTCTCAGTTGGAGAATGACTTATTTTTATAAATTTGACGCAGTTTTCTATACGTTTAAGAAATGAGACCTTTATTGGGAAAATGTTTCAATTTTTTTCGTAGTTATTTCCCTCCATCTTATTTTCCCCACTCCCATTTATTCTAGTCTCTCTCTCCTTTCACCTTGTTCCTCCTCAAAAGTGTTTTGCTTCTGACTACCCCTCCCTAAATCTGCCCTCCCTTCTTTATCACTCCCCTTTCTCATATGCCCTTCCCTTCCTATTATAGTGTAAGATAACTTGCTATATTCAATTGCATGTGTATTTTATGCCCTCTTTGGGGAAATTCTGATGAACATGAGGTTCACTCACTCCCCCTCACTTCCCCACTCTTCCCTTCCACTGTAAAAGCTTTTCCTTGTCTCTTTTATGTGAGATATTTTATCCCATTCTACCTCTCCTTTCCTTTCTCCCAGTACATTCCTCTCACACCCCTCAATTTTGTTATTAGAAATCCCTTCACATTCAACTCACATCTTTGCCCTTCATCTACATATACTCCTAACTACCTTAATAATGATAAAGGTCTTATGAGTTATTAAAAATATCATCTCCTCTGGTGTCACTTTTATGTTTAAATCATACCAAAAGTCTGTCATATCTAACTTTTTCTAATATTCCATTTCTCTTCTTACTTTCTTTCTTCTTTATTTTTTTTGGTTGGATTTGTAGAGGTCTGAGAGGGAACAGTTGAAGTCTCCTACTAGTATTGTTTTGCTGTCTATTTCTTCCTATAATTCATTTAGCTTCTTTAGGAATTTGGATACTTTGTTACTTAGTTTATATATGTTTAGTATTGATATTGCTTCATTTTCTATGATACCTTCTTGTATTTTCCTTCCTTACCTATTTTAATTATGTCTATTTTTTATTGTACTTTTCTTGAGAGCAGGATTGCTACTCCTGCTTCTTTTCTTCACTTCAGCTGAAGCATAATAGATTCTGCTCTAGCCCCTTACCATCATTCTATGTGTGACTCTTTGCTTCAAGTGTGTTTCTTGCTAAAAAAAAAAAATGTTATAGGATTCTGTTTTTTGATCCACTCTGCTATCTGCTTCTTATTTACGGAAAATTCATCTCATTCACTTAACAATTATGACTACTATCTGTGTATTTCCTTCCATTCCATTCATCTTCCTATATATCCTCTCTCTAAACCTTTCCCTCCCCACCAGTTTTTGCTTTAGTCTACCAACACCACAGATGTGCCCTCCCTTTTCTAAGTCCCCAACTCCCTTTCTCTTCACTGGCAACTCTCCTACTTCTCTGTCATGTAAGACAGATTTCCATAGTCAAATGATTATTTCTATTTCCTTTCTGAGCCAGTAATAATAAAAGTAAGATTCAAGGCATGTTTGTTGACGACCTTCTTATTTTCCACATCGTGCCATGATGGGAGCAGAGTGCAGTGCAGAGCGGGCCACCCCAGAACACACAGGACCTGAGCAGACCTTTGGTGGACAGAGTCTCAAACACCTATGGCAGTTTGCAGACTTCACAACCCCAAAACACCAAGGACAATTTGGAAGGTCAATGGAAAAAACCAGTGGGAACTGTGTGAGAGGGTAGAGTGGTAGGGCCACAGCCCCAGGGTGGTGGAGAGGGTGGAGGAGCCCAGGGAGGAGGACACCATGGCAGCAGTAGTAGGGGCAGTAGTAGGAGCAGTGGCAGTGACTGTTTCTGGAGCTCTAGGATCTCAGATTGTGGGAAGATAGAGTGGATGACAGTATAATTCCCACCCCCACTGAAAGCAGAGAACTAATTTAACTAAGAGTTCAAAAGTCAAGTAAATAGCTGCAAAAATGAGCAAAAATCAGAAAAAGAATCAGACTATAGAATCTTTTTTAGTGACAAGGAAGACCAAAATATGAAAACAAAGACAACAAAGTCAAAGTTCCTGCATCCAAAGACTCTAAGAAAAATGTTCATTGGTCTCAGATCATGAAAGAACTCAAAAAGAATTTTGAAAATCAAGTAAAAGAAGTAGAGGAAAAATTGGGAAGAGAAATGAGAGTGATACAAGAAAATCATGAAAAACAAGTCAACTGCTTCCTAAAGAAGAAACCCAAAAAATGCTGAAGAAAATAGCTCTCTAAAAAATAAACTTTCCCAAATGGCAAAAGAGAGCCAAAAGCCAATAAGGAAAAGAATGCCTGAAAAAGGAGGATTAGCCAGATGGAAAAGGAAGACCAAAAACTCACTGAAGAAAATAATTCCTTAAAGATTACAATGAAGTAGATTGAAGATAATGACTTCATGAAAAATTAAAAAATTATAAAATAAAAATAAAAGAATGAAAAAATATCAGACATTGTGAAATATCTCTTTCAAAAAACAATTGACCTATAAAACAGGTATAGGAGAGACAATTTAAAAATTACTAGACTACCTGAAAGCCATGACCATAGCCCAGACATCATCTTTCATGAAATTATTAAGGAACACTGCCCTGATATTGTAGAATCTGAGGGTAAGATAGATATTGAAAGAATCTACCAATTACCTCCTGAAAGAGATCCCAAAAGGAAAACTCCTAGAATTATTGTACCCAAATTCCAGAGTTCCCAGGTCAAGGAGAAAATATTGCAAGCAGCTAGAAAGAACCAATTCAAGTATTGTGGAAATACAATCAGGACAGCACAAGGCCTAGCAACTTCTATATTAAGGGATAGGAAGGCTTGTAATACTATATTCCAGAGGTCAAAGGAGCTAGGATTGAAACCAAGAGTCAACTACCCAGTCAAATTTAGTATAATACTTCAGGGGAAAAAATGGTCATTCAATGAAATAGAGGATTTTCAAGCATTCTTGTTGAAATGACCAGACCTTAATAGAAAATTTGACTTTCAAACACAAGAAACAAGAGAATCATGAAAAGGTAAACAGGAAAGAGAAATCATAAGGGACTTGTAAAAACTGAATTCTTTACATTCCTATATGGAAAGATCATATTTGTGACTCTTAAGATTTTTCTCTGTGTTAGAGTAGTTGAAGAGGTTATATACATAGAGACAAAAGACACAGGGAGAGTTGAATAAGTAGGGATGATACCTAAAAACAAAATTAAGAGGTGAGAGAGGAATATATTGGGAGGAGAAAAGGAGAAATAGAATGGGGCAAATAATCTCACTTAAAAGAGGAAAGAGAAAGCTTTTCAATGAGGGGGGAGGTAAGATGGGAAAAGTGAACTATACTTTCTTCCCATTTGGCTTAAGGAGGGAATAAGATGCACAATCAACATAGTATGAAAATCTATCTAACACTACAGGAAAGTATGGATAAAGGGGATAAGCAAGGGGTTGGGGGGATGATGGTAGGGAGGGCAAATGGGAAGAGGGTATAATTAGAAGTAAACAGTTTTAGAGAGGGATGGGGTCAAGAAAGAGAATAGAATAAATGAGAGAAAGATAGATGGACAGAATATCATTAGTCTTTCATAATATTACTGTTACAGAAGTATTTTGCATAACTACATGTAAAATCTATTCTGAATTGCTTGCCTTTTCAGTGAGGATGAGTGGGGAGAGAAGGGAGAGAAGTTGGAACTTAAAGTTTTAAAAATGAAATGTTAAAAATTGTTTATACATGATACTGGGAAATAAGACCTACAGACAATGAGGTAGAGAAATCTGTCTTGCCCTACAAGAAAATAAAGGGGATGGGCATAAGAGACAAGAGGGGTATGATAGAAGGAAGGCAGATTTTTGGAAGTGGTAATCAGAATGCAAGTACGCTTGGGGTGGGTGGAGGGGAGGAATGGGGAGAAAATTTGGAACTCAAAATCGTGTGGAAGTTTCTGATGAAAACTAAAGATAAATTAATTTTAAAAAAGAATTTCAAGTATTATCTCATGTAGAGATACAAATAATTATGAGGGGTGGGGAACCTGTGGCATTCAGCCACCATGTGGCATTATTTAATGACAGGTAAATTTCCAACATGAAAAGGTTCACCACCCCAAATTTAGCTCTATTGAATAGATTGTGTTTTCTTTTCCCTCTTTACTATCCTTCTTTTGGAAAGATAAAGGATGTTGGAGGTCCAATTTTTGGTTTGTTTCTGGTCTCCTTAAGACAACTTGAAATCACTGAATGACTATTCTCTGCCAGGCGAGTAACATTCTTCATCATTAGTCTGAATCTTCTCTTTTAACAACAACAACAAAACCCAATTAAGTAGAAAGACCTGGATGTTGGGATCACATGTGTCATACAACATCCCATTCTGAATGTGATCTAACTGTAAGGAACCTTTATCTAGAGAGGAACCAGTAGAGGAAGACTCCATCAAATATCCTACCTCCCTCCTGTTCCTGACCCTGACTTAAATCTCTTCCTTTTGTGTCTTACCCCAAGGCTCAGCCACCAGCTAATGGTCCCCTCCATTTGCCACAAGCAATCATAGATTTAGAGTCAGACGGTTTGCAAAAGCCTTCCAATCTGGCTCCTTAATTTTACTAAGGCCTAGAGAAGCAAAATCACCAGCCCCAGGTAAGAGAAAAGTAAGAAGAGGTAGAGCTGGAATTTGAACCCAGGGCCTTTAACTCAGATCCATTTCTTTCCTCTGCTTCTCCAGAAGATAAATTAAAGAGTAACAAGATGGTTTTTTAGCTTAAGGGGTGGTAGAAATTAGAGCTGGGGATGGTGGTAAAGCCCTTCTAGTTCAAGCTTGGCCCCAAAAAAGAAAGAAATTGCTGTCCTTGGCAGAGGTGGGGTGCTGGATGCCCTGGAGACACTATTAGACTTGGTTGATTGTGTTGTTTACTTTTGTGAACTGCTTTTTTTTTCCCTTTCTTAATTATATTTTTCTGAATAATGACTTGCAATGGGTGGGGTGGGGAGGAAGGTGAGAAATTTAGAATGGCTGATTACAGAAAAGAAAAAGATATAAAAAAAATTTTTATTTTTATAAAAAAGGAATCAGATACAATCCTCACATGTACCCTTCTGGTGGACCCTGGTTGGTGAGAGTCATTATCTTAGGTGGCTTGACCATCCTTACTTTCCTTCTGTTATAGTTCAATGTCCAAAGATCCAAAAATCGTTCCTATTTGTCTTTAGGGTATACTTTTGATTTTCATTGTCTTTTAGGAACTCTCAATATTTCAAATGATCTTAAGAAGCCCAACGGCATAAACCTTTCTCTTGCAGCCAGGGGAGACACTGGGTTGCTTCTTGGTCTACTTTCATATACAACCTCACTTCAATCTGTAATGGTCACTTAAAAATCCATGTTGACTGGTTGACCATTTTCCCTACCATGAAAAGAACTGACCAAGAGTGAACTGCCTTCTCGGGTTCACAACTTCTGTGGGATGGAGAAAATAAGCAAGAGTTTTTATTAATTAGTCCTCCCGCTGCATTACTAGCTGACAACAAAAACGATGTTGAATTGTATCCTCTGAGCCCTTCTGTTTAATTTTACCCTGAAAATTAACCAGTTATTTTTCACCATTTTTCACTAATTCACTGAAAATTACTCAGGCAGAAATGAATACTCCCACCTTAAATGTATCAACCAGACAGGAGCTGACTTCCAACCTCTGAGTGATTGGAGTCAAACAAACAGAGCAGACAAGAGACAGGAGAGTCAGGGCACAAATAGAAGTTTAATTAATTTCAGAGTGAAGAAAATGATGTTTCTGAATGGAAGCCCTCCTCCGTAAGGAGGGTTTATAACATGTTGGACTAAAGGCAGGACTTTGTGCAACTCTGCCTCACTTAAATTCAATTCACACTCAAGTCAAGGCATCATCTGCACTGTCATTGCTCTTCTTTGAAAATAAAATTAACAATAATAAAAATCAACAAGTTTTGCACTGAATAAAATCCTTGATACCTACACATTTTAAAAATGATGGCTAATATTTATATAACACATAATATATTATTGAGAGTTTTGTATTCACCATCTCCTTTGATTTTCACACCAATTTGTGAAGAAAATACTTCAGGCATTACTGCTGCAATTTTAAAGATGAGGACAATGAAGGTCATAGAGGATAAGAAGAAAAATGACTGAACTATTAGAGCTAAGAAGCAGAGGAGGCCCTTAAGGATGAGCAGGGAACTGAAGCCCTGATCACTAGTCCTCCAGTGGATGATTACGTGCCTCCAGAGGTGTTTATAAGGTAGCAAGTCATCTAATATTGGGTCAAGGAAGAAAAGGCAGGTGGTAAGGGATGAAGATGTCATGTTAGATGTGACTGAGACAACTACTTGTTGACCTGTTAACAATAATAGATATCTGATGTCTTGCCAGGATATGACAGAGAACATTCCAATATTTGTCAGTCACTGACAAATATCATGATTTATACCATGATTCATGTGGGCACAGGTGATACTGAGAGAAAATAGCTAGAAATATGGGAAATATAATATTTTGAAGAGCAAACTAAAAGACTTTAGGGGCATAAATAAAGTCCTCACTACTGTTCATCAGAGACAAGGACTTCCAAAGAGAAAGGTAAATCTGGAAAGTGAGCAGTTAGGTAGGAAGATTGGTGTCTGAAAATGAGATTGAATTTCTGGATGACAGTTTAAGATATAAGGGGCAGATTATGACAACACCTAGGCTGAATGTCTTTATCTATAGTATTGCTAAGAAAAAGGATTTCAAGATAAAAAGAAGAATTAGGAAGGAGAAAAATAGCTACCCAACATAACTGCCGAACAGTATAACATAAAGAATGGCTACAATGAAGAAAGAAGTATAGCGAAAGAGAGGTCCAGAAATTCATAGAAGAGAAAATCCAGGAAAGAATTAGAGGAAAGGCCATGGAAGTGGTTTGACTTACTTCCATTTACCCTACCACATACACACACACACACACACACACACACACACACACACACACACAAATACATGCCATCATATACTCTTTCTGGCTCTAATTCTAAGTAATCACTTCAATACCGCCATTGCTAGAATGGACATGTCAATCAATAATCCTGTGAAATTAGCAAATATTAACTCTGATTTACTGGCTAAAACATACCTCTTTTGCCACCATTCCCCTAAATTTGTTTTGTTTCCCTGACAGGGTAAGTTTCTTCCTTGTATTTTTATTAACAGCACATAACAACTCATTTTTATTCTTCTAATACAGCACAGCATTATATTGGTATATCCCTATTATCCAGAGCAGATGAAAATTTGACAACTACAGTTTGTAAGGGCTGTCTATCCAAGACAAATAATGACCTTTATGTCCCCTTGGTGTTCCCTGTGTCTCCCCAACACTCTCCCTACACCATCCTGTATTAATTGTTCACATCTCTTGGTTCTCAGTTTGTTCCTCAGTGACTTCCTGCATGCATGTCACCACTCCACCCTGTGACCAATTTTGCTTTTGATTTTCACACTCATTACCTCTTTTCAGAAGGAACATGATTTTTGTGGTCAAATGAGCCAGTGAGAAAAATAAACATTTCCTGCTCACAGTGAGGGAAGAAAAAAAAAACCGAAAGTTTGCAGCCAGGGCTGAGGCTAACCATCACCTAAGAGTGGAGTACATACACATCTACCTCTGTAGTGTGACCTGAACCTGTGCCCACAGATTTCTTCCTCTGCTCAAATGCATCTCCCCCACTTCATGGCTATGAAGCCTGCTACTCTTATAGAGGACATTTCCAGCATTAGATTGTTAATGTCCACCCAAAAATCAGGGTCATTGTCTCTAGTAGCTCATAATAAAATATGCTCTGGGCTATGTCCTGTTCTCTACTTACCTTCTCTTTCTCTTGGTGATCTGTCAGAATTTCATAAATTTATCTGTACAAAGATGACTGACCCATCAACTGAGGTAAAAAGTGCTATTCAAGGTCTGAGAAAGGAAAGCTTATTGCTGTAAGGGTAGGAGGGGGGATATTCATGGACCAGTTCATAGTGGATGGGGCATCCAAGATGAATTTTAACAACTTATGGTCCCACAGACACAGGGATTGTTGGAACTGGAAGGAATCTGAAGAGATTGTTAAGTTCAGTTTTTCCATAAGTAGATGACAAAAGCTGAGGCCTTAAGAAGAAAAATCAACCTGCCCAGATTCAAACAGTGAGATTTATGTAACATATGGTTTACAGTTTGAATTTGTTTACTTTACTACTCGATTCTATACTTTTAGAGAGGTGCAGAATACTTTTTGTATGTTATAGCCTTCATTGATTTCATATATATATATATAAAACACCTGCTATTGTTTATTCTATGTAAGACCTGTCCTGCCAAATGGACTGTAATACCTTAGACAACAGACACTTTTCCATATCCCTTATGTGACCTTCCATGGGCTGTTGCATGGATGTCCAGTGAACAATTGTCAAGTAAACATGTCATCTCATTACTCCCATTCAATCAACTTTACTGGAAGTTTCCCCCAAGATAAAATATAAAATCTGTGGACATTCAAAGGTCCCCATAACCTGTCCCTACCCTTTTCATTTTTCTTATATGTTATATTCCACTCCTTCATCTCTGTCATCCTTACTGTTTCTTGAATGCCCAACTCGGGCCATTTTCATTGACTGTCCCCCTTCATGGAATGCTGTCCCTCCTCATCTCTGCTTTCTATCTTCCTTGGCATTTTTCAAGTCTAAGCTTCTACAGGAAGACTTTCCTAGTCCTCTTTAATTCTAGTGCCTTCCATCTGCTGAATATTTTGAATTTAACCTGCATATATACCTTGTTTGTGCGTAGTTGTTTATACATTGTCACACCCATAAAACTATTAGCTCCTTGAAAGCAAAGTTTAGTCTTGCTTTGCATCTCCAGCTTTTAGCAGAGTGCCTGGCTAGAAGTACAACCATTTTTATAATCAGAAATAGGCACTTAATGAATATTTCTTAACTGACTGGCTTTCTGAAGTTCACAGAAGTAGAAAGAGCACAAGTTTGGTCAGGTGATTCATCTCAAAACTCTTCAGTGGCTCAGAATAACAGAATATGAGAGTTGGAATATGGGTAATGTATTGACTAATGAATGTAGACTATGTCCTTTTTTGACATTCAAGTCACTCTGAAATCTGATATCCCTCTACCATTCGAATCTTATTTCATATTACCCTTCTTTCACATACTCTCAGTTCTACACAAATTAGACTCCTTGCTCTCTTCTATTCATGTATCCTTTCACCTCTGTGCTTTCAATTACTTGTGCTATAATACAAAATATCCTCCTTTATCTTATCCAGTGGTTGAAATTCTAGTCACCCTTCAAGATTCACTTCAAATCTAACCTCCTCCACAACTTCCCTAGGCTTCCAATTCAGGAAAGATCATTTTCCTCCTCTCAACTTACCTCCATGAATACTGTAAGATGAGAAGTCATCTAGTATTGGATCAAGAAGGAAGAGACAAGTGGTAAGGATTGATGATACCAAATTGGGTGTGACTGAGGCAGCTACATATTGACCTGAAAACAATAATAGAGAGGTCTGCTATCTTCCCAGGATATGACAGAGAACAAACATCCTGATACGTACCAAAGTCACTGACTTCTGCTTATGTCTCATAATTCATGTGAACACAGTGACACTGAGAGAAAATAGCTAGAAAATAATGGAGAATAATTTAAATTTTGAAGAAGAGACTGAAAAACTTTAGAAGTATAGATAATGTTCTCTTTACTATTGCCTGTCAGACATAAGGGTTTCCAATGAGAAAAGCAGATTTGGAAAGTGAACAGCTAGTTAAAAAGATGGGATTGGATTTCTGCACTATGGCTTAAAACACAGGAACAGGAGGCTCCTAGATAGGCACAGAGTACAGCTAATAATGGCTAGGAAGAATGTATTTGCCTGTAGTTTTAATAACCATAAGGGTTTCAAGATGGAAAGAAGTTGGGAAGGAAAAAAACTACTCAATATAAATTCCAAGCTATATACTATAAAGAATGGTGACAACATAGAAGGAAGCATAGCAACAGAGATGCCTAGAAATTCATTGAAGACAAAACCAAGGAAAGAATCAGCTGAAAATCAATGACATCAGATGTCTCTAAAAAAATGTGAAATGTGCAAAGCACATGTAACAAGCAAGGTGAACTAGATATCTTCATGCAAAGAGGCAAATTTGATTTTATACCTATCACTGAAACATGACAAGATGATATCCATAGGTGGAATGTAATTCTGGAAGTGTATTCCTCATTCAAAAGGAACAGGATAGTTAATGGGTCTGTGTGTTTGAGGAGATTTGCAGAAGTAACTTTGCATATTAGGATTATGCACTCATGTAAAGAAACCCAGGAACTAGAGGCATATGAATAGCTTTCAGATGAAGATCAAGGGACACAGAAGCAAAAGTGGTATACTTGTTTACTAGAGACCACAAGGACAAAGAGAAGAAATAGATGAGGAGTTTGTTGAACAGATCACAAGCTTAGCACAGAGTCATGATACAGTAGTAATCAAGGACTTCAATGATCTAAACAAACTATGAAGCTCTCTGTTCTGAAAGAAGAGCAACTTTAGTGAAAATGACATCTTTGAATAGGTAGAGGAAATAAGGAGGTAAAATTTTAGTCTGGATCTGATTTTTATCAACAAAGAAAAATGTGTTGTTTGGATAGAAACCAAGGGAGCTTTGGAAGAAGATAGTATTCCAGGTGAGATTTTGATATAGAGAAGACAAAATCCACTGTAGTCTGACATCTTTCCTATATTTTAGGAAAGTAATTTTCAAAGGGTTCTGAGAAATGATAGTTATTGTTCATTTTTTGTCTTTCATTCTTGAAGAGAACCATGACTTCAGGAAGATGATGTCATGACTTACAAGTGAATTGGATGTCAGTGAGGGAAAACTGTGAAAAGCCCCCAGTCTCACTTTTTCCTTCAAGTCTATCTGGGTCCAATGGCAACATATAGATCAGAATGAATAGAGATGATGAGAAATAATTAATAGGATTTCATGACCTAGAATTCTTTGGAAGAGTCATCCTAATATGAATAGAAGCTATCAAGAATGAAATTTCAAAGACAGAAAGAAAAACAATTTTGATAATAAGGAAAAGTGAAAATTATCCAAAGTGGCCAACATAGAGAAGAAGTTATTGCAAGGGTAGAGATAGGGCCTAAGTGGCCAGAAAGGGTTCCACTGGGCTACAGCTATTGAGAAAAGAGATATTTTATCACATAATTTTCCATTTTAATTATTTACAATTGTTAATTAAATGGCAAGCTTCCTTCTTTTTGCCTATTGAAAGATTCATACTGACAATACCTTCTAAGTTTTAAAATACTAGAACAAAACCTTGATGGCACTACCCCAGTCATAGCTCTGGTGGCAGTCAAAATAAAATGGCGATATGATCTTAGAATGCAAAGTTTTAACGTACTGAGTAAAGAAAGAGATTGTCTTTTTTGACGCCATTCTGGTCAGGTAATATCTGGAACGTTATTACAGTTGTGGAAGTCACATTTTATGAAGAATATTGATCATCAATAATGTGTCCAAGAAAGGGACAATCAAAAATGTAAAGAATCATAAGATTAAGCCTTACAAGGGTGAAGTAGCTGTCAATTATTATTCAATCAGTTAAACATCTGTTAAACATTTACTATGTACTATCACTATGCTAAGCATTACTGCACTAGTTTAGGTGAGAATTGAAGAGGATTTGAACTAGAATGGTGACTTAGTGAATGGTGATGGAGAATACATAGGAAAGATGTCATGAAGTTAAAAATGATAAGATTGGATATAAGCAGTCTGATTTAGGAACTAATGATAACAATGGTCACAAGACTGTGTGACTAGGAAGAAAGTAATGCCCTCGACAGTAGTAAGGCAGAAGAACATCCAAGATAATGAAATATGAGGAAGCAATACAACCAAGCTCCCACCACAACTACTGTAACAGTGATCTAAGAAAAACTGCAGTGATCTGAGCATTGATCAGGAAATTGAAGGAAAAACACTGGATCATCTTTTTGGCTCAAAAATCACAAATTTGACATGCAAGCAAGTGACCAAGTCAGGAACAGAGGAGTGAGAGTGAACTAGGATCACAGACTTAACATCCAGAGCTGAATTATTAGCAGAAGAATGTGGGGTCACCCTGAAGGAATCATAGACTCAGCCTTTGGACAAGAACAGTGAAAGACTACCAGTAGCTACAGAATGAATCAGGGAATCAGTTCCAGGCTAGGATATCAATATGGCTGCTCTCTTCTGGTCAAGACTTTAAGTTAACCAACAGGCACTGAGATCAACCACTGTCTACTTGAGCACCACTCAGTGTCAAATGTGAAGTTGTGTTGTTTGCACTCAAACCTAGCCAATAAAGGCTGTGTCCTAAAAAACACAGAATAAGACTCACTGATGGCTTGTGACTCCCTAGCCTAATTTCTTCCTATGAACAAAGCACTCAATACCCCAAGAACATAGTGGAAGATAAGACAGGTAAGGAACATACCACAACAGTCCTTCCAGAGGTGCACAGAATCTGGCCCTAAAACAAAGCTCCAGTTTCTAAAGGAAGACTGGAGAATGAATAAACAACAACAAAAGATAAAGCACCATTGTTGTGACATGAATGACTAAAACACAAAAAAAGTAGAGAAGAATAACACAAAATTCAAAAAAAATCAAATAAAACCATAGCTTGGCCAGAAAATAAATTAGAATTCTGAGAAGAAAGGAAGTGAGAGTTTTTAAAAAGTATTTTAGGAGTGCAACAAAGATGGCAGAATGAGAGCCACTACTCACCTAAGCTCAAAGACAGACTCCTTCAGATATCTCTAAAAAGAGAATCTAATCAAATTATAAAGTGGCAGAATCCAATAGGCTACAGAGTGAGGCAGATTTCCAACCCAGGTAAGACTGGAAGGTTGGCAGGAAGGATGTGTTGCATGGGGATGGAGAAGCACATAGCACAGAGGCTGTTCCAGCATTGTCCCCACCATATCAAAGCCAAGCAGGAAGCCCCAGGAGATCTAAAGCAACAACATCACTGCTGAATCTCAAACATAACAGTCCAGGACATGAGTCCAGTGGAAGTGAGCAAGAGAGAATCACAGAACCCCAGGTAACTGCAGCAGCTGCTCCTGAGACTATCAGCCTGAAGATTAAACGTCTCTAAGTCACCTACTTGAGCTTTTGGGAGCCAAGATGGAGGAATGATGGGGAAACACTCTACCCCTCCCCTTATTGACCTTGAAAAACCCATGGAGTATTTCCCCAGGAAAAGTCCTGGAACAGTGGGATCAGGTGAAAGAGTAAACAGTCCCTTAGCCTGTGAGGCTAGGAAGATCTCAAAGGAAGATCCCTCTTGCTGTGACTGAAAGGGATCAGTGGAGGAAGAAAGCTGTCCTAGATAGCCCCACCTCAAGGAACTTGGAGGAGATTCTGAGCCCTGGCGGAGCGGGGGGGGAGCCCACAGTCCTCAGCACCAGGATCCCAGGCATGCTTCAGCACAGCCAGGAGAACAGGGAAGATGCTAGTGCAAACACTAGCCAACCAACCACTAAGCCTGCCTATGCTCAGGAGAGGAGACCTCAGGCCAGATCACCCCTCCTCAGCACTTAACAAGCTAGCTCCAGGGTAACTCCAGGGAAACCCAGAAAGACTTCACCTGGCTTCTGCTTTGGCACATCAGCCAGCTCAGCACGAGGCAAGATACAGCATTCTAACTTCTGGTTGAAAGAACCAGAGGTCACAATACACAACTTCTAAGCAAAAGAATAGTGGGACAGAGCTGCCTGTTCCCCAGAAGCAGAGATCCACTTTAAAAGCCAGGAAAAGTGCAATCAAGATGGTGGAGTAGAAAGATACACATATGCTAGCTCTTACTCCATGGCCCATAAAATACCTGTAAAGAAGAACTCTCAACAAATTAGAGCAGCAGAAGCCATAGAACCACAGAGTGGAGGGTATTTCTATCCCAGACAGACCTAAAAGACCAATGGGAAAGGTCTGTTGTGCACCAGAAATATGTGCTGCAAAAGAATACATATTTAGTCTGTATTGAATTACTCCCCTTCTCAGTGGGGTTGGGGAGGGAGAGAAGTTGGAATTCAAAGTATTAGCAACGAATGTTGAGAATTTTTATTACATATAATTGGGAAATAAGAAATACGGGAATGGGATATAGAAATTTATCTTGCCCTACAAGAAAAGAGAGAAGATGGGGATAAGGGAAGGGTGGGGTGTGATAGAAGGGAGGGTACATTGAAGGAAGGAGTAATCAGAATGCAAGGTATTAGGAAGGTGGGGGAGGGAAGTGATGGGGAGAAAAATTGGACATGTTACAAAGTGAGATAAAAGCAATTAGTATTAAAACAATTGACTGAATTTACTGAGAATAAATCAATGACATCTTTAGTATGGGGAAAAGAATTTCAGTCTAAATTTCCTAGAGGAGGGTAATCTCGGGTAAAATTTGGCATTGACAGAAAAGTTGAGGCTTTAATGAAAAATTTTATTTTATGATTGCTATTTAATCAAGAACTAGAATATGTGTAGAGAAAGACATGTAAGTCACTTAAGACTTGCCTCAAAAGATGTTCCTTAGCCAAAGTGAAATTATAATTATATTTGAAACCTGGTTATTGCAACTTGCCATTTTTAGATGCTATGGAACTATTAAGTGACTGTTCTCCTGAGTCTAACTCCAGGTATGAGTAGCAAGAAAGGTGTTCTGAGCCTCCAATCCATGATGCCAGTAAGCTGGTGGGATGCTGGTATGAACTGCAAAAAGTGATCTCATGGGAAGGGTGGGACAGCAGCTGTTCAGCCTGGGCTTAGGTAGGATTCTCCTGACTTAATTTCCCCACTGATACCTGGCAGACTTTAAGCCTGACTGAATGCAAGTGGACAATCTAATCCTGCCTAGAACTGACATGAAGTTGGGGAGATACTGTTTCCCTGCAATGTCCCTACTCTTAGTGGCAATTTCCTATAGTCAAAAGGTTTGTCAGCTTAATACCAGATCTATTCAATTATAGATTATTGGTAGGAGAACATCCAAGGGTAAGTCTAAAATTAAGCTATTAGACATAGGACTCTAGACCAACAACAATAAGTTAGCGTCCTTTAATTCTTAGTAATAGTGTAGAGACAATTAGGTCAAGAGCTTCTGAAGTTAGTAACATAAATATTATTTGTGTCTCAGTTGGTTAATGTTTTTAAAAAAATTCTTTTGTGGTCCATATTGTAAATGCTTTAAAAAGAAGTATCACCTGACCAAAAGTTTGAATTGTTTTATCTGTTATAAACTGTGTTAAAAATGAAAAGTAAAATTTAAAAAAAGTGCGATCATCATAAGCAAG
The DNA here is from genome assembly GCA_028658325.1 of Potorous gilbertii. Lineage (NCBI taxonomy): Eukaryota > Metazoa > Chordata > Mammalia > Diprotodontia > Potoroidae > Potorous > Potorous gilbertii. Next base: position 74,204,246 of record CM053770.1, read on the forward strand.
AAACAAACCAGAAAGGATAAGACAATAGATCTCTCCGTGGGAACAAGGACTAAAACACAAATACCAAAGAGGTCAGCATTGAGACTGTACTCCCATCTGAAACTTCAGAAAGGAATATGAACTGGTTTCAAGCCCAAAGAGCATTCTTGGAAGAGCTCAAGAAGAATTTCAAAAGCCAGATTAGGGGAGTAGAAGAAAAACTGACCAATGATTTTAAAAATATGAAAAAAGTAGTCATGGCAGAATTTATAAGGAGAATTGGACTAATGGAAAAGGAAGTACCAAACCTAACTAGGAAAACTGGACAAATAGAAAAGGAAGTACAAAACTAACTGGAGAAAATAACTCCTTAAAAGAAATAATTGGACAAATGGAAAAGGGCATGCAAAAGTTAACTGAAGAAAAAATTTGATAAAAATTACAATTGAGTAAGTAAAAGGTAATGACTCTGTGAAACATCAAAAATCAGTCAAATAGAATCTAAAGAATGAAAAGATAGAAAAAATGTAAAATATTTGGTTGGATAAACAACTGACCTGGAAAACAGACCCAGGAGAGAAAATCTAAGAATTGTTGATCTACCAGAAAGCCATGATGAAAATAAAAGCCTGGACAATATCTTCCAAGAAATAGTCAAGGAAAACTGCCCAGAAGTCCTAGATACAGAGAGCAAAATATTCATCAAAAGAATCCACCGTTTACCTCCTAAAAGGGATCCCAAACTAAAAACACGAAGTAATACTGTTGCCAAATTCCAGAACTGTCAAATGAAGGATAAAATACTGTAGGCAGCCAGAAGGAAACAATTCAAATATTGAGGAGCTACAGTCAGGATCACACAGGATCTTGTAGGTTCTATATTAAAAGATCAATAGGATTGGAATATGATGTTCACAAGGCAAAGGAGCTGGGACTACAACCAAGAATCAATTGCCCAGCAAAACTGAGCATAATATTTCAGTCGAGGAGGTGGCATTCAATGAAATAAGAGATTTCCAGACCTTCCTGATGAAAAGGCCAGCGCTCAATATAATATTTCATCTTCAAACACAAGTCTGAAGAGTGGCATAAAAAGGTAAACAGTGGGGGGAAAAACCTTCTTATTCAATATGGGGGAACTGTTTACATCTCTATAAGGGAATATGATGCTTGTTAATCTAAAGAATTGTATACTTATTGTGATATATAAAATGGATGTACGTAGATAGAGGGAGTGGTTATAAAGTAAATGATGTAATGATGAAAATGTCATTTTAGGGTGTGAAGGGATTGTAACAGGAGAGATGTGAAAAGGAGGAGTCAGAAAAAGGGAAATTACATCACAGGAAGAGGCACAAAAATATATTACAGTACAGGGAAGCGGGGGGAGATAAGCATTATTTGAGATTTACTCTGAGCTGATTTGGTTCAAGGAGGGAACAACAAACTCAGTTAAGTATAGAAATGTAGCTAACTCTATAAGCCGTAGAAGGGGAAGGGGAAAGAAAAAGGAGGAGAAGGGAAGAAGTAGTAATGGAAAAGGGGAGTAAAAGGGAGGGTCATTGAAAGAAGGGAGGGTAGACTGAGGGAACCAATGGTCAGAGATTAAAACAGTGCTGTGGAGGGGATGGGAGAAGGAAGAACTAAAAGTATAAATGGGGGGAAAGTGGATGGAGGGAAAGATACAGAGAGTAATCATAACTGTAAATATGAATGGGATGAACTCTCATAAAATAGAGGTAGATAGCAGAATGAATTTAAAATAATAATTCTACAATATGTTGTTTACAAGAAACACATTTGAAATGGAGTGATACACACAGGGTAAAGGTAAAAAGTTGGAGCAAAATATATTGTGCTTCAGCTGATGTAAAAAAAAAGCAGAGGTAGCAATCCTAATCTCAGACAAAGCAAAAGCAGAAATAGATCTAATCAAAAGAGACAAGGAAGGAAAGTATATCCTGCTAAAAGCCACCATAGGCAATGAAGCAATACTATCACTAAACAAATGCAACAAGTGGTATAGTATCCAAATTCTTAGAGGAGAAGTTAAGAGAGTAACAAGAATAAATAGAGGGCAAAACTATACTAGTGGGGAACTTCAGCCTCTCCCTCTCTGAACTTGATAAATCTAACTTCAAAATAAATAAGAAAGATGGTAAGGAGGTGAATAAAACTCTGGATAAGGTAGATATGCTAGATCTCTGAAGAAAATTGAATGGGGATAGAAAGGAATATACCTTTTTCTCAGCAGTATATGGCACATATACAAAATTGACCATGTGCTAGGGCATAAAAACCTCACAATCCAGTGCAGAAAGGAAGAGACAGTCAATGCATTCCTCTCAGATCATAATGCAATAAAAATTATATGTAATAAAAAGCAACAGAAAGATAAACCAAAAAAATGGAAACTAAATAATCTAATCCTAAACAATGAGTGGGTTAAATAACAAACCATAGAAACAATCGACAATATCCTTCAAGAGAATGTCAAATATGAGATACTGCAAAAGCAGTTCTTAGGGAGGAATGCTTACATAAATAAAATAAAGAAAGAGGAGATCAATGAATTGGGTATGAAGCTGAAAAATCTAGAAAATAAACAATTTGAAAATTCCCAAGTAAATATCAAATTAGAAATACTGAAAACCAAAGGAGATATTAATAAAATTGAAATTAAAAAAATTATTGAACTAATAAATAAAACTAAGAGTTGGGTTTATGGAAAAAAACAATAAAATTGATAAAACTTTGGTTAGTTTGATTTTTAAAAAAGAAGAAAACCAAATTACCAGTATCAAAAATGAAAAGGGTAAACTCACCACCAAAGAGGGGGAAATTAAAACAATAATTAGAAATTATTTCCCCAACTGTATGCCCATGAATTAGACCATCTAAATGAGATGGATGAATATTTTTAAAAGTATAAATTTCCCAGAATAACAGAAGAGGAAGTTGAATACTTAAATAGCCTCATCTCAGAAAAAGAAATTGAATAAGCCATTAAGGCAATCCCTAGGAAAAAATCTGCAGGATCAGATGGACTTACAAGGGAATTTTATTAAACATTTAAAGAACAGCTAATTCCAATACTATATAGGCTATTTGGTAAAATTGGGGAAGAAGGATTCATATCAAATTCTTTTCATGATACAAATATGGTTCTGATACCTACGCCAGAAAGAGCCAAAACACAGAAATAAAATTATAAACCAATTTCTCTAATGAATATAGATGCAAAAATTTTAAATAAAATATTAACAAAAACAATACAGCAATTTATCATGACAATAATATATTATGATCAGGTAAAATTTATACCAGGAATGCAATGGTGATTCAGCATTAAGAAAGCTATCAGTAATATTGATCATATCAAAAAAAACCTAACAGAAACCACATGATTATCTCAATAGATGCAGGCAAAGCTTTTGACAAGATACAATACCCATTCATATTGAAAACACTGGAGAGCATAGGAATAAATAGAGCTTTCCATAAAATAACAAGCAGTAGCAAGTATTGTATGCAATGTGAACAAGCTAGATGCATCTCCAATAAGATCAGGGATGAAACAAGGATGTCCATTTTTAACATTGTTATTCGATATGGTACTAGAACTGTTAGCTTTAGCAATGAGAAGAAAAAGAAAATGAAGGAATTAGAATAGGCAAAGAAGAAACTAAATTATCCCTCTTTGCAGATGATATGATAATATACTTAGAGAATCCCAGAGAATCAAGTCAAAAACTACTTGAAATAATGAAAAACTTTGGCAAAGTTGCAGGTTACAAAGTAAACCCACTTAAATCATCTGCATTTCTATATATTGCTAACAAAGCCCAACAGCAAAAGGTAGAAACAGAAATGCCATTTAAAGCTACATTAGATACTATAAAATATCTGGGATATTTTATACCTGCCAAAGCAAAGCCAGGAACTATATGAAAATGTTTACAAAACAATTTTCACACAAATAAAGTCAGATCTAACTAAGTGAAAAAACATCAGTTGTTCATGTGTAGGCCAAGACAATGTAACAAAAATGACAATTCTACCTAAATTAATTTACTTATTCAGTACCATTCCAATCAAACCACCAGATATTTTCTTGAGCCAGAAAAGTAATATTAAAATTCATCTGGAAGAACAAAAGTTCGAGAATATCAAGGGAATTAAGGAAAATAAATATTATGGAAGGTGGCCTAGTCCTACCAGATCTCAAATTGTATTATAAAGCAGCAATAATCAAAATCACTTGGTACTACCTAAGAAATAGAGAGGCAGACCAGTAGAATATGTTAGGTATTCAAGACACAGTAGTCAACGAATACAGGAATCTACTGTTTGACAAACCCAGGGATCCCAGCATCTGGGAAAAGAACTCATTGTTTGACAAAAATTGCTGGGAAAGCTGGATAACAATGTGACTGAAACTGGGCAAACAGCAATGATTGACACTATACACAAGAATAGAGTCCAAATGGATACATGACTTAGGCATAAAGTCTGATGTCATAACAAATTAGGGGACCAAGGAATGGGTGTTTGTCAGATTTATGGAGAATGGAGAAATTTCTGAGCAAGCAAGAGACAGAAAACATAATGAAGTGCAAAATGGATAATTTTGATTATATTAAACTGAAAAGTTTTTGCACAAACAAACTCAATGTCACCAAGATTAGGGGAGAAGCAGAAGACTGGAAAAGAATTTTTGCAACTATTGTCTGTGATAAAGGTCTCATTTCTAAAATATGTAGAGAACTGAGTCAAATGTACAAGAATACAAGTCATTCTCCAATTGATAAGTGATGAAAGATACGAACAGGGAGTTTTCAGAGGAAGAAATTAAAGCTATCTATAGTCATATGAGAAAATGCTCTAAATCACTATTGATTAGAGAGATGTAAATAAAAACAACTCTGAGGGATCATATCACAACTGTCAGATTGGCTAACATGACAAAACAGAAAAATGATAAATGTTGGAGAAGATATGGGAGAGCTGGAACACTAAATTGTTGTTGGTGGATCTGTGAGCTGATCCAACCACTCTGGAGAGCAATTTGGAACTATGCCCTAAGGGCTACAAAAAATGTGCATAACCTTTGACCCAAAAATATCACTTCTAAGACTGTATCCCAAGGGGAACATAAAAAGGGGAAAGGGTCCCATATGTACAAAAATATGTACAGCAGCTCTCTTTGTGGTGGCCAAAAACTATAAATCAAAAGGATGCCCATCAATTGGGAAATGACTGAACAAGTTGTGCTATATGAATGCAATGGAATAGTGTTGTGCTATAAGAAATGATGAACAGGAAGACTTCAGAAAGGTCTAGAAGGAATTATATGAACTGATACTGAGTGAAAGGAGTAGAACTAGGAGAACTTTGTACCCACACAATGTGTGAGGAATTTTTCTGGTAGATTTAGTCCTTCAGGGGCAGCCAGGTGGTGCAGTGGATAGAGCACTAGTGCAGGAGTCAGGTGGACTTGAGTTCAAATCTCACCTCAGACACTTGACACTCACTAACTGTGTGACCTTGGGCAAGTCACTTAACCCCAATTGCCTCATCCTGGGTCATCTCCAGTCATCCTGATGAATATCTGGTCACTGGATTCAGATGGTTCTGGAGGAGAAGTGAGGCTGGTGACCTGCACAGCCCTCCCTCACTCAAAACAAAGTCAAGTGTAAGTCATATCATCATTTCTCTGATGGCATGGTCTTCTTCAGCAACAAAGGACAAACATGCACAGTCCTTAAAAATTCCCAATGGACTGTTGAGGCAAAATGCTTTTCACATCCAGAGAAAGAACTATGGAGTTGGATCATAGAATGGAGAATACCATTTTATCTTGTGTTATCTTTTTTTTCTTTTGATTTCTCCCATTCATTTTAATTCTTCTGTGCAACATGACTAAGGTGAAAATGTATTTAATAGAAATGTATATGTAGAACCAATATAAGACTGCATGTCACATGGGGGAGGGAGTAGGCAGGGAGGAGGAAAGGAGAGAGAGGTAGGGAAAATCTATAATATATGGAAGTGATTGTAGAAAACTGAAAATAAATAAAATAATTTAAACAACAAAAAAAATCAACCAGTATGGTTCCAACAATCCAGAAACTAAAAAAAAAATATTTAAAAGATTGTAGTTATTTTTGCCACTTTCAGCATAACTGTTCATGGTGACTGTTCTTGACATCATTTAGGGTTTTCTTGGCAAAGATACTGAAGTGCTTTGCCATTTCCTTCTCCAGCTAATCTTACACATGTGGAAACTGAGGCAAACAAGGTTAAATGACTTGCACAGGGTTGCACAGTTAATGAGTATCTAAGACCATATGTGAACTCAAGAAGATGCATCTTCCTGACTCAGGCCCAGCATTCTATACACTGCATCAACTAGCTACACTCTACAAATGAAGTAAGAACCCCAGAGTAAAAGATTAGAAAAGAAATGAGAGATTTGTAGGGAAGACTTAGAGTATTTACAGCTTAGCATAAGGAGTACAAGACCTTACCCAAAACAGCTTGAGAATTAGAATGGGCCAGTAAACAATCATGACTCCATAAGAAATCCCAGGTCTCAATTTAACTGAGGCAATGCCCATTCAGTGATTAAGGTTAGGTAAGAGATGAGGCAAAGAAAGACCTATCTATTTGGAAAGGGAAGATCCTTAGGACTTCTGGTCAAAACAGAAAGTAAAAACAATTGCTTTTTTTACTCACCTTAAACCATCAAAGCTCAAGCAATGAATGACCAAGTGAGGCTTGGGCTAGAAACTATTGTTGGCCAATAAATAAGAGCCAGAGAGATTTGGATTTAAAGTGTGGGTTTTAAGAAAGAAATCTAGCCTGTATCCCTGAGATATCTTTAGAGATTTCAGTGGTCAAAATTTACAATTCTTTGAGCAGAGCACATTCAAGTAAGGGTATGATACCTTATGTGGACAGATGGAGAGGAGGGAGGAAGGAAGGAAGGAAGGAAGGAAGGAAGGAATGGAGGGAGGGAGGAAGGGAGGAAGGAAGAGAGGAAGGAGGTGGAGGGAGGGAGAAAAATTGAAGATATATAGAAGTAATTGTAGAACACTGCAAACAAATAAAATAATTTAATTTTTAAAAAAGACTAGAACCCTTAAGGAAAGGGGTGCAGGGGAAAGGAGGCAACAGAAGCAGAACAGAGTTATCTTCCTCAGAATTAGACAAGGAAATCACTACAATCACTAGCTCCATTACTCCACTGGCTTTCCTTGCATGACCCCTAAAAGAGGAGAACTGTTTCTAGTTGCTAGAATCCATCCAACTTGTGTAGAACAGTTAGCCACTAGGAAGAAGGCTGGACTTGAGACATTTTTTACCCTCTAGAGAAGCCTTCTCCAATCCCCTCTGAAGTAATTACCCTAAGTAAGAGCTTGTTCTCTGTCTTGTAGGAAGGGTTCTCCACTCATGGTCAGAAGGATCCTTGAGACCAGGAGTCGTGCAGTGCTCCACTATCTGATCACTCCATCCTCCCATTTATAGGGTCCTGGAGTCTACTTTGTCCTCTTATACAGAAAGTTAAAATGTAAGGATTAGGGAAGGAAGAAGGCTTTCCCCATGTTGAATTGGAAAGGAAAGAAGAAGCTGCATTAAAGAAATTCTGGCAAATATTAGTCCTCATACAACTCTTCTCACAATCATCAAGGATGTCCTTAATGTGGAAGTAGATTACTTTTGTGCAAATGTTATTTACATGTGATAACCATTTAATATCAATTTAATAAGCTCAATAAAGGGCAGAGCTTGAATTAATCAACCAGAAGAAGAGCCTGGACCTAACAGGTTATTTGTTCTCTGAGTAAACTCAGAGAATACCTCTTCCTATGTCAACAAGGACACATGGGGCTTACTTAAGTGCATTCTTTTTTCTGTTCATAACAACTAAGGATGAGAACCTTAACCTGAGACACTGTCTTGAATAATGGGACCTTTCCTTACCTTAATGTTTCATGTGCATGTATCATGCTATGGCATGTCAATGGTAAAGGAAACACAGATATCCAGGGTCATAATTTCAATTTACACTTTGTCAGTTGTATTATTTTATTGCATTTACCACCTATTCAATTAAGAAAATTGTTTTCTCATAATATGATTAAACATTCATGGAGGTCATAAATTTGAAAGACATAGAGAATTTGAGCTGGAATTTTTCTAAACTGTATTTAAACCTTCTCATTCTTTTATCAGTCAGAAGTTTCCTTCCAGCTCCATGATCATGTATCTACTAGCTTTAAGAGCATAAACAATATGGATTTACATATCACCTAGCCTGTTTGACACTTTAATAAAACTTTCAGGTCAACATATGGGAAAATTAATTTAAGCAATTAGTTAATGATTTTTTCTTGGTTATCTCTTTTTGGTATTAATAAGGCCTGAAATTTTTTTTTCTATTCCTTTCATTCCTTCCACTTTTTCAATAACATGGTGAATCAACCTTTCTTCACCCTCAGAATTCTGCCACTGGACCTGAGACAAGACTATGTCTATGCTTCAGAGCTAAACCTAGCTAAGGGAAGAGAAGCTCAATACCAAAGGTTGGCAATTAGGGAATAAATGTGGAACCCATTACCACTTACTAAGACTGTCTACTAAGTTGTGGATAGGTTACAACCTGTATCAGTGGAGTGGGTGCCAACATGAATTACATTGAAAAATAAATAATGTCCATTTATTCAATATCCCAAACAACTAAGTAAATTATTACTTAGTTTTCTCATCTGCCTGCTAATACTTAGAGATATACAAAATTAAGTCATTGAAATGGTCATGCTCATTTTGAATTACATAGGAATAATTAGATAAAGGAAAAGAAATTTGGGAAACAAAGATATAAACACGATGTCAACTCATTATCTCATATACTAAAACTTGCACACATCTGAGTTACTATAATAAAATGCATATGTGTAAGATCTAAGCTATATAAGAATAACCAAGTAGTGATGCTACAAGTATGAGACCAAACTGTTGTTTTATTAATTATTAAAAGGAAACATCTTTAGTCTTGTTTTGAAGAAAAGAATTTTCTTGGGGGAGAGTAATTTATTAATATTATGAGTTATATCAGTGGAAAATTCAACTTTATTTAAGATTGTTACTTAATGTGAAAATAACACTTATTTGTAGAGTGTGTTCTGTGGTACAAACATGCTTTATTATAAACAACTTCTTTGATACGCACTGTTTTGGAATTGATTACTTAAATGTCATCCCAAGACTTTTGCTATAATTAAGATTAACTTGGCAACTTTTATGCAAATTCATTTGTGTATCATAGGTAACCTTCCTATAAAAATGTTCTGTAACCTCTGTTTCTATGTGCATATTAGATAATTGTCTGTCTCTGCTTTTCCCACAGAGGATATTGAATAATTGAATTGAATTGAAATTAATTTAAATTAAGTGGTACTTAAGTTTGGAATTTTAAAGTAATTAAAAGTTAAGGTAAAACTTCCCCTTCCTCTCTCCTTCCTGCTGGAAAGTCTACAGAAATTACATTATCTCATCCTTTTCCACTCCCCTTTGAGCAGCTGAGAACTTTCTCTAGGACTGTCTGCTCCCCTCTAGGATATTCTCTCCCTTGCAAGTTTTGTCTCAAATAACAAATGTTTTGTAATCTATGCTGAGACTTTTATATTAGGTCCCTTTATGGGTCTGGGGCAGGGATGTCTTCTCTTAACAATAGTCTAATGCAGGAGTGAGGAACTACATGTGGCCTTTGGGGTGCCGTTTCCCCAACCTTGGTCTAATGGAATCTTTAGCATTGTCTTTTCTTGACTTCTATGGTGAGTTTCGTACAGTGAGAAAAAATCATTCTTTGCTGTTCCACAGTGGTAGAGAAATCAACAATAAAAGGTGGCCCCTTTCCCATTAGGCCAAAAAATAGCCTAATCTACATGATGCGCTCTAAGTCAGGTTATAAAAACTCCCTCCTTGTTCAAATGTATGTCCCTTGCCACCTATCCAGCCTTAGGTCATTTGAGCCTGTAGTACTTCTGACATTGTTTTACAGGGATCTTGTTTAAATGGAATGAGGACCATCCCTCAGGAGTGGAGGAGGAAAGGAGCAACATCATCCCTGAGTCCTATGATATTGCCATATGCTATGTGCTGTCTCTGGAGCATCATAGACCAGAAGCCTGGATGAACTCAGACAGACTTCTGTGTCCTTACAGTCCCACTAAGCAGAATTTAGTTCCAAGGAGGGGAAAATATCAAATTGACAAACACTACCTTTGCATTGTTTCTGCAGTTCTGCCCACCTCTTCACATATACTCATGTCAATACAAAAACACTTAGTTTGATCAACAACAACAAAAAGTCTCCACTAGCTAATGTTCCTTTAATGTCCTTGTAGAAGTGCTGATACAAGCATCACTTTCTGTATTCACCCTTTCCATGCAGGCTGCTCAGGAGAATCTGCTGCATCTTGTTTAAAGTGACACTGGTCAGTTTCTCTGGCCTCAGTGCCCCTCACCACACCATGCTTTCTTTTCTCCCAATACAGGTGGGCTTTTAGAAGTAAGCACATCTAACTAGGGAACTTGGAGAATTATGGGATGGAATGAGTGAAGCTGTGGTTCCTGAAAATAATAATTACCATTGTATTTGACATTTAGATTGGGTTTTAAGGCCACCAAATACACTACATGTTTTATCTCATGTTATCTCATGTTTATCACATGTTTATCTCATGTGATACAACCATTTCTATGAATATTATGATATAATATCCTCCCAATTTTACAAATGAGAAAACTAAGGCTCAAAAAGTGACATATCTTTGGTCAAATTGTTAATAATGACCGTAGGATACAATTCAAACCCAGGGCTCTTCTGATACAAAGTCCAGCACTCTTTCCACTACTGTATATCACTCCACCTCAGTCAAAAAGTGATGTAGGAAAATGTGGGTTAGGAAACCAAAGAATTTCCAGAACAAAATGCCCTTCAAATGACCATCCTGAGCATTGCCGCCTTGGTAACTGAACATGGTTTGCACTGAAACTCTCTGGGCTGTCCAGTGCAGATGTTGACCCCCTTTCTCTCCAATCTTTGTCTCCCCTTTGTCTCTCACTTATTCTCCCTATCAGTCCTGTATTAATTGTTCAGATCTCTGGGTTCTGAGTTTGTCCCACAGTAACTTCCTGTTTTTATTTTGTCCTCTCCTTCACCCAAGCCCCACAGTCAATTTTGCTTTCTATTCTGACATTGAATAGATCTTAGGAGAAGAAGTCTAGCTTCTGTGATGGGTCAAGCTTAGTAAGAAAAATAATCTTTTCCTACTCAAAATGAAGGGAGAAAATATCAATAAATAGTTAGTGCTAATGGTAACTTTAAGAGGGAGCAAACATCTATCTCTGTTATGTGACCTGAACCAGCATACACAAACTTCCTTCCCTGCTTACAGGTATTTGTCCTACTGCCTGGCCATGAACACTCTCCTTTCATATGGAAAATCTCTAAGATTAAATTTTTAGTGTATTCACCAAAATCAGGGCCACTGTCTCAAGCAGACCACAGCAAAATACATTTAGTTCTATGCCTTCTCTTCTTACCTTCTCTTTCTATTAATGATACATCAAGTTCTCTTGGGTTCAGTTGTCATCTTTATGCATACCAAGATACATAGCCAACTTTCATTGCTCTCCTGAGCAAATTGCCTTTACCTTTCTACTACCTGTAGTATAATTCCACTTGGACATCCCAGAGGCATTTCAACCTCAACAAAGATTTGAATATGAATTGAGAGCAGCAATGGAGCTCAGCATCTAAAAACATTCCCCTTTTCCTACCTTCCCTATTTATGTCAAGGGCACTGCCATCTTTCTGGTTACCCAGGTCTGCAACTTTGGAGTAATACGCAATTCTACACTCACCCTCAAAAAACTATACAATTACTTGCCAAATTTTGATATTTCTACTGGAAAAAACTCTATATCTCTTTCCTTAACTCCAGTCATGCAGCAAGTGGCCTTAATTCAGTCTCTCCTCACTTCTTGCTTGGACTTGGACTTTTGCTGCACTTTCTTATTGCATTCTCAGTTTTCAAACTCTCTCTCTTCTCTCTTCTACACAGCTTTCAAATTGATATTTCTGAAAGAACAAGTTCAATCATGTCACTCTCTTCCTCAAGGAGTTTAGTGGATCCCTATTGCCTCTTTAGATTTAATTTAAATCCCTTTGTCATTTAAAGGCCTTCAAAGTCTGACTCTAATCTACTTTTCTAGATTTATTGCAAACTGCTTTTTTCTTCACATAGTCTGCTTTCCAGACCAACTAGTCAACTTGCTGTTCCTATATGTATATCTTTACCTAGATTGTCCCTCACACCTGGAATGTCTGCCCTTTACCTCTTAGAATTTCTAGCTTCATCCAAGGTTCAGCTCAAATGATACCTCATTTGCTGTGTCACCTCAAATGCCGCACAAGACTTTTTCTAATCCCGCTAGATGCTAGTCTCTCTAGCCCTAGAAATTAATTTATCTTTACTTTTTGAAAATAATAATAGCTAACACATATAGTATTTGAAGCCTTACAAAGAGATTTACATACATTACCATATTGGATCTTCACAATCAGCCTATAGATCAAGTACTATTACTATGTCTATTTTACCGATGAGGAAATTGAGACTCAAGTTATTTGCCAAGGGTCACACACCTGGTGTCAGAGGTAGAATTCAAACTCAAATCCTTCAATCTGAAGGTCAGAACGCTTTGTATACATCACACTGTCTTGGGGATCATTGAGAGGACAGGGTCTGGAGAAGAGGGTGACATGATCAGATTTACACTTTAGAAAAATTGTCTTGGAAACTAGTAGAGGGTACATTGTAATGAAGAGAAATTTTAGACAGGCATCAGTCAGATGGTTCTAGTCCAAATGAGAGGTGATGAGGGCCTTATTTTGAGTTGTGACTATGGGAGTAAGGAGGAGGGTTTATATACAGGAGAGAAATATTGAGGGTAGAATCAGTAAGATTTGGGAACTAATTGGATAGATGAAGTGAGGGAAAGTGAGGAATCTACAACAAAACTGAGGGGTACATCTGGGAGACAAAAAGATGGTGGTGCCTTCAAGAGTATTAGGGAAGTTCACAAGAGGGGAGAGTTGGGGCAGGCAGAATGGGATAGAATGAATTGTCACCATGTTGACTTTGTAACGCTTATGAGGACACTCATGGTTATTGGACATGACATAAATGTTTGTTCAGTCATATCAGACTCTCCATGACCCCATTTGGAGCTTTCTTGGTAAGGATAGTGGGGTGATTTGCCATTTCTTTCTCCAGCTCAATTTACAGATAATGAAACTGAGGCAAACAGGGGTAAGTGACTTGCTGAAGTCAGATCTGAACTCACAAAGAGGAGTCTTCTCGACTCCAGGCTCACCACTCTACCCACTGTGCCACCTACCTTCCCTACAATACTAATGAAGATTTAACAGAGGAAATGAAAAAGTCAGACAGAAAAGAGGTGAAACAGGAGATAAGAGGGTCATAAAAATCCAGTGAGCTGATCTAGGAAAAGATGATCAATAGCTTCAAATGCTGCATGTGAAGCCTGGGGACAAGGTCATTAGGTGTAACAGTGAAGAAATAATTGATAACTTTGGAAAGGATCAGCAGAGTAATGAGTTCAGAAGTCAGATTGAAGAGATTTGAGGACTGAGAGAAGAGGACGTGGAAGCAGAGAATGTAGATTGTAGATGACTTTCTCAAAGTATTTGATGCCAAAAGGGTATGAGATATGAAGGATGATTGCTAACAGGGATAGTAGGATCAAGGCAGGATTTTGAATCTTTATCTTTATGCCACAATTCATTTTCTGCCCAAAGCTGTTCAAATTCCTTCTGAAAGCTATGTTTCTTTGTAGATGGGTTGTTGCCCTTTTTCAGCTCTTCCATGGCCTAAGACTATTGCATATTTTTTAAGGTTTTTCATGTAGAAGCCTTGACTTTGATGTCTTCATCTGATGGCATGTTTTGTTCTTCCTCGTATGAAAGGATGAAAGAAAATATCTTTCCCCCAAGAAAGTAACATTATAGTCTTATTTTTTCCCTTTTGGGGGGCATTTTTCCAGTCAGTTACTTGACTTTTGAGTCAAGTGGAGGGTATACTGCCCTAGGCTTCAGAGGTTTTGTACAACTGTTCTCTGAGATATCTCTAGGGACCTGTAAGTTCTCAGTTCCTCCAAGAAGGCCCAATCGTGGGAGAGGAGTTTACTTCTCTCCTTCCTGAGCTCTGGCCTGTGAGCACCCACAAGCACTCTTTTCTGCCCTGGAACTGTGAGTAGGTTTCCTTCTCCACAACCACCACCAGTTCCACCCTTCTAGCACTCCTCCTTACCTCCTCACCCCAGAACAACCACTCCAGGCTGAGACCCATTTCAGCTGCTTGATTCACCCAAGGTCTTTACGCCAAGGGCTCCAAAAGTGGATGCTGCTGCCACAGTTGCAGTGGCTACTGCTGCCCTGGCTGGGACCAGACCGTGCTCCCCTCTCACCCAGGTGAAAGAGCTTTCTTGTTGAGCTTTGAAGCTGTTTTTGGCATTTGTGGATTGAGAAAATCTGGGAACCTCAGCTGCTACCCCATGATTCCATGCCCTGAAGCCTGCTCCAGTCCTGTCCATGCCACTTGGCCAGGCTGGGCTGTGCTTTCCCATGAGTCCAGTGTGATAGATCTTTCCTGTCAGCCTTCCAGGCTGTCTTGGACTGGAAATCTGTTTCACTCTACCATTTTGTGGTTTCTGCTGCTCTAGAATTTGTTAGAGTCATTTTTTAAAAGTATTTTATGGGCTATTGGGAGAGAGCTAGAGCAGGTCTATCCTTCTACTCCACCATCTTGGCTCCACCCCCCAGGAAGTCCAATTGTTAAAAGTCTTAGCAGAGTGCAGCTGATGCAGTTTCTCATGTGGAGGAGGCAAGGGAGTCCACTTTGGGGCAGTTGTGACAATCATATAATCAAATTATCTTGGAAAGACTTTGGAGTAGGCAAAGGCTTTGATTCCCTGGTTCCCCAGGCTAGTAACCACATAGTCAATAATAATTTCTTTGAATGGCTGCACATGGACCCAAATTGGGGTGAAATTTTGTTTGCACAAAGTTTATTAGGTGTGTGAGCCCACTGTTTCCCCAGAGGTCAAGAAGTTATAGGGGAAAGCATGCCCCTGAGGTGATGCGGGAAGTATTTTTATTTCTATTCTTAAGTCTTAAAAGCAAATATTTCTTTGTATATACTTAAGTGACATTAAGTAGTTAAATAGAACTGTGGTTCCAGTAACAGAGGGCTAAAGGAGAGAAGAAGCATACAAGAAATAGGAGATAGAGCTAATGGTCTTCTAGAAAAGACTCCAACTCTGAGGGTGTGCCCCAAGGGATATGCAGCATCCTAATGCTAGGAAAGTGGACCCAGAATACTTGTTACATATCTATTTTACCAGTTTGGCTTTTTATATTCACAAGTTCTTTTCCAACTCATTTTAGTCATTCAAAGGTGGGTTTGTAACAATGGCATAATCTTACATACCTCAAGAGTTTTAAATATTTTCTTTATACAAAGTATCCCTTTTCACCTTTTATTCATAAAACTATTTCTAATGAAGAAGACTTTAAAAGGTCTATTGAAAGGTACATTGACTCCCTTGTATTGTTCCAATTATCAATCAGGGTTGGGAGAGGCTCTGGTAGGGAAGAAACCACTTAGTTTGAAGCTTTTTGTATCACCTGCTCTTTGTCACATACCTCTACCTGTAAATTGTCATGTTATTACTTCCTGGGGGAAAACTAAGATGCAAGGACCCAATCTCTTTTGCTGAGATGAACCTATCTGATTTATCTTAAAGTGACCTATAAAAGTCCTTCAATCAGTTGTCACCTTGACTTACTTATAATACAATCCATTTAATTCTTTTTGTCCAGAGTTTTGCATGGTTAATCAGGATGAAAGCCAAAATGAAGAATTTCCCTTTCACAGGACAGTGTAGCTTATAGGACAAGACAAGGGGTAAAGCTCACTTATCAGAAGATTTTAGTGGAGGGAAAGGAGGAGAGTGAAAATCATGGCCAGGTGAGGAAGCAGGAAGATGGTTGAAATGTACCAAGGGAGATAGAGAAGGAGAAAGAGTGTGTGCAAAAGTCTAGTTAATCCAGAGATCTAGTAATTAAGAGTTGGTTGCATATTAGTCCAGAGGAGTGTTCTGTGCTAAGTACAAAAAAAATTTCTTTTTTTTAATAAATTAATTTATTTTTAGTTTTCATCATTCACTTTCATAATTTTTTAAAATTTTCTCTACCACCCTCCCCTTCCCACTTCACAAGATGTCTTGCAATCTGGTATAGGCTCTACATTCTTATTAAACATATTTTCAATTCTTTAGATTTGACTTTATTTGTATGAAAAGTGTTTTGTAATTGTGTTCATATAATTCATGGGTTTGTTTTGGCAGATAGACTAAAATCTCTTTCTCCTAGTTCCTCAGCTCAGGGATCCTTTTGCCTCAAAAGGTCTCACCAGGGACCAGTACACCCAATCAGGTAACCTTTAGAGGTCTCTTTATCTCCCCAGTTTCAGGAAATGGGTGGTCCTTAGGTCAAACAACCTTCATTTTTGATCTGCCTTTTGCTGTCATATAAACTCATGCTCCAGGCACACCTCACACCAACACTGATCCCAAAGTTCAGGTCTATGAGGAGGAGGGAGAAGAAGGTTGTTCAATTTGGTAAAGTCCAAGTTCCCAGATTGGCCAGGTGAGGGGATGATGGCACCTCGTCAGGAGGGTGGGCTCACTGATATGTCTAATTGCAGACCTGCCCCTCTCAGGCAGTCTTCTTTGTTTCTCTGATTTCTTGAAACCTTGGCTTTGGCTTCTGTTGAGTCTGGGTGAAATAGATATGTGATGGTTAAGTCCTCACTCCATTCAATAGCCCCAGGATTGGCTCTTAGAGGACCATCCCTTCTCAGGTGAATGATTGTCCTTTCACACTTGGCCAAATTCGAGAGTGAGAGCTGTTCTTGAGGGGTGGTGGGTGATGGAGGAAACCTACTCTTAATCAGAAAATCTGAAGGAACAAACAAATCTCCTGCCTATAGATTTGTGACAGGGCCAAAATTGAGTGGAGGACTGGGTCACCATTGAAGAAAGGAGACTCAAAGACAAAGTTGTGACCCCAAAATGGAAGCCAACCTTACCCTTGAAGGTAGTATCCTGAGTGTTGTAATTGAAAGGCAGATTTCAGTTTCCCCAAAATACCCACCTTTCCTTTTCATGCCTCAAATGTCTGCTCTGAATATCTATCTCCTGATTAGACATTAATTTCTTTGGGGTAAGCATTGCTTTCTCCAGGTCTGCTCCAGGCTTCCTAGATGAAGATTTACTTAGCCTTCCCCAAAGAAAAAATAGAAAGCTAGTTCAGGTCGCCCTTCCTTCCTCTGACCTTCCTGGTGAGTGTCCTGGACATTTTTCTACGTTGCTGGGTGTTTGCAACAGAGTCCTTGAAAAAAGAAAGAAGAAGAAAAAGGAGATAAAGAGTCATCAAAGGCAGACTGAGCTCCCTTCAAAATTTTGCTGCACTCTGCAGTGAGCCAGCTAAATGTACCCAACCTTGGCTGCTGTAATATCCACACAGAACTCCTGAAATGATAGGGAAGGGGTAGGTCATGCAGCTAGAAGTGTCCTGCAGAAGCAGCTATGTGAGGTTGGCTAGCTCCATTTCTCCAACTTAAGAAGTATTGGGGAGGGTATGGGGAGAGGAATACAGAAGAATGGCCAGGGAAGCCTCCAGGAAGTTCTTAGGAAGGATGGAAGCCAGAGGGCTCTCTGCTGCATACAATGAACTTGGAGGTCTTCTTTCTTACCTTTCCCCTTCTTCACCACCCCCCTCCCCCACCCACCACCACCACCACCACCCCTACACACACACACTTTCTTGTAGTGAAGACAACTTTTCGGTCTTCTCTCTGGGAATTCTGATTGTAGTGTCATCTTCCCAGCAAGTTTACCATACTAGCGAAACTGCCATTTGAGCAATTTATCTTTGATTTCTCTAACTTCCTCTTTTTTGTATTTTCCTCAGGGGGTTTTGGCAGGAAAAACATCCCCTTTTCTCCAGCAACTGAAGGACCTAATACTATCCCATTTCCGTCTGAAAGTAAAGTCATCTAGAAAATTTAAACATGACTCTTACAAAAATGCTAGTGTTGCAGTGTGTTATCATCTAGCCCAAAAAGCATTTGTCCTCTAAAAGAGGATCTCAGGGAGGAGGCAATTCTTAACCCAAAAGAATGACCTTCCAAGGAGAGAATTTCAGAAAGAGGAAGGGCAATGTGAGGAGAAGAGGTTTGCTTGGTGTCCTTTAGACCTCAAGATGTAAGGTATCCAGACTGATGAGGTACAAACCTAAGCCAGGACCCTTTTCCCTTGGATCAGAAGGCCTTTTGTACCATTAGTCTGAAGGGCCCCCAGAAAGTCTGGCCCTTGGTGAGGGAGCTCTTTGGATTCCCCCTCCATTTCTCCCAGGCCAGATACTCCCTATCTTCTATTTAGCATTCTCTTGATATTCCTTCCTTTGATCTAATTATCAACCACTCCCATCAGGATCCTCCCTGGATTTAATCTATGGAGACCATTCTTGGGACCCCAGACTACCTAGCGACACCTGCTTCTGACCCAGACCCTCCATTGTCTGATATCTCCTGATTGCTTCCAGCTGTTTCCAACACTTGACCAGTTACCCCCTCCTTGGACTTCTCCTCAAGACCCTCCCTAAATCCCTTCTCCCATCATCCTAGACTACTAGACCATCCCTAGATCCCTCCTACAATCTTTTTCTGTATTTAAGTTCCATCTTGCCTCTATGAAGGCGATCAGATTCAATCCAGCTCTGTCTAGCTGAGATTCTATCTGGACCGCTTGTGAATACAGGCATTATGAATGCTTAGGCTCCTTAAGAATCAACCCAAGGTGGTAAATCTTTAATAAACTTTGTTTTTCTTTGGCTTTAAGAAGACTTGCGTTGAATTCATTCAAGCAGGACCTAGTGTGTTGGTATTTTGGAGTCCCTAGCACCTCTAAACCTCATCAAGACCATCTGACGTGTTCATGAATAAGGAACACCTTAGATAGACAGACTCTTTCTAGTTGTGGAGGAATTTGGGAGGTATCTATCATCTATCATCATTCTATCATCTGTCACTACTCTTCCCCCAGACACTGGTGGAAGCCCTGGAGATGGACAAAGTTCGTTCTACCCAAAGCCATAAGAAAAGCTGAGGGCATCTTCTCTGACTCCCTGGGGTAAACTAATCTCTGGCTTAAGACAAATCAATTCCTTCATTCTCTGGTTTACTCTTTTACTATTTTGGCACATTGAAGGTTAAACTGAGGAGCAGTAAATAAAACAAAGGCTCCAAAGTTTCCTCTTCAGGTTTTGCTTTGTTGTGTTGTGTTTCTGTTTGAGAAAATGGCTGCATTTCCTGTTTAGTCCTTTGCTTTGGCTCCAAAATGAGGCTGTGTATGGGGTAGTAGCCTAGAGGCTTATAGAGGGAAATTAAATCTGCCCTATGCCAACAGTATTCAGAGTAAAATGATGGGGCAAGTGGAACATCAAATCCTTATGAATTCATAGACAGTGAAAGTCTCTGACTCAACAGAGGAGACAGTGTAATTTAACATGTTCATTTCATTCTGCAAGATGAACTGTGTGATCTTAATGCATAATTTTATTATTTCTATTTTGTAGTGACATGGGGAAAGTAGAGGGAAGCAATAGCATCATAATCTCTGGGCAAATGAAGAAAGAGTTCTTTTTTTTGTATTAAAAAAAAAACCTTTAGAGTGTGTGTGTGTGTGTTGATTTCTACTCCATTATAAGGACCTGTTCTGTGACATTCTTCACAATTTGCCCTAGATCTTCTTTGGACCCATTCTCAACTGATCATCCCACATCCCAAGCACTCTACTCTCTCATAACGGAATAATCCAAATACCTTGCCAAATAAGTAAGTGGATATGGGGGAGTGAAGCCAAAGGTATCCCTTTTGCATTTCCCTACCTTGTTTCACAAATAGATAATCCTTCCTTGTCCTCAGATCAGCAAGACACAGCATGAGTCATCATAGCAACCAATTTCCTTCCTGTTCAAGAGTTTGTCTTTGTTACTAATATTATTAATATTCCATGACTTACAAAGTTAATTTGATAAAGTGACATTCTTGCTGCTTATCTTGGTCCCATTAATATCGTTTGCTCTGTATGTCAAAATTACTAGAATTATCTCTAATTGTGCCTGTCTTTTACACATCAAGAAAAAGATCCAATGAGGTTAAATGACTGACCCATAGTCAATGACTAAGTCAGGATTAGAATTCAAGACTCCTTCACAGACTTGTTATTTATTTACTTATTTTTTGCCGTATGACATGTTCTCTAAAACTTGGGGAGAGGGGTCTGAGTGTTGGTAGTCCAAAGTCAGGTATTCTTCGGTTTGTATTTACTTGAGACAGTTCAGAATCTTCCTTTCCCCTTTTCACCCTCCCTCCCCCATTCTCTCATGTTCTACTAGTCCAACCACTTACCTTTAGAGTCTAAGGACTATTCCTGTTCCCTTTTACACCATTCCCAATCATCTATCTCTCCTTAGTTTTTCTTCCCTGCAGCTAGAATGAGAATTCTTCCCCCAGCTCGTTCCCTCACTGCCTAACTCACCAGGCAACAGAGGAGTAACAGCTGGAGGGGAGGCCTGTGTTCCCTGTCCTGGCTCCTCCCTGAGCCTGGATCACTTTTGGCACAAAGTAGCATTTGTTTTCTCCCCAGTCACAAGATTTCTTTTTTATTACTTAGTATTGAGCAGCAGTCTCTGAGACAGGAAAAAGAAAGTTGCTGATCCAAGAGAGACAGGCAGAGAACAGCTGGCCTTTCTCCTAATCCTCTCTTCAGCAAGAGGCGTTTCCTTTTTGCAAAGTATACAGAAACTTCATTGGGAGGAATATGAGTGCCTGGCAGTAACTGGAAGTCATCCAGCCTTCCCAGGAGAGTAAGGAGAAGCAGGCAGGGATTTGAGAACCGGGGTGTGTCAAGAGTCAAATGGACTTCACTAAGTTATTGTCTGTCAGTATGTGCATGTGCACATGTATGTTTGAAACATCAGTGTATTTGAAAGCAACAATTCTTTCTGCAATAATTCCAGATCAGGGCAGTTAGATGCAGACTGAGATATGGCTGCCTGTCTTGTGAAGGACTTTGAGAAGCCTTGCATAGGATACCTAGAATTCCTCAAATGGGTCAGAGCCTTTCATTCTAAAGAGAAAGCTAGAACCTGGAGTCTTAGTTTAAACTGAATTGTCAAGGACTATCTGAGACTTCCCTGAGAGCAGTTTCTTATTCTGTAGAGGGTTAAAGGTGAGGTATTTAGTTTTGAAAGGAGAGTGTGTGTGTGTGTGTGTGTGTGTGTGTGTTTGTATGTGTGTATGTGTACACCTCATAAGCTGGAAGCATTTAATGCAAACTGCTTTGAGTTTTTTACAGTACTTTCTGGAAATTATGGCGTTGTTGGGGTATGATAGGTAGGGAGGATTCTAAAGGTTAACTGAAAAAGCCCTCCACCTGATGTCTTCTTTGGCCACCATTCTGACCAGCTCACCAGATCACTTGTGACCAAGAGCTGAAGACTTGATTCTTTCAATAGATAAGTTCTATCCTGGGCTCAGTATGTAACTCCAAAGCTAGGCATTGACATGTGACTGGATCAAGTTGAAGCCTGCTCAAGTTCAGCAGGAGGAGTAAGAATAGGGAGGGGGCCTTTTCTTTCTTCTTTGAATCCCATGGGACACTCTACAGCACACCCTAAAGAGACAGTAGGATTTATTGGACAGTTAAAGGCCTTAAGGCCAAAAAGACAGAGTAATAGGGAATTGCAACATTTGAAGAAAAGTAGCAGGCAAAATTTAAAATTGTTTTCCCCGGGAATACATTGTAATTTCTCTTCCTCCCTCTGCCAAGTTCCTGTCTAAAACTCTGCAAGTTATTTATTTGTAGATCGCTTTTCAATATGAAAAGGAAAAAAAATCATAGTTACTTTCACTAAAAAGGAAATAAAGCAGAGAAGTTGTCTAGCCCACCCATTTCTTGGCCATCATGCACTGACACTGGGACCTCTCCAGAGGGAAATAGGGCACTTTTCCCAGGGTCCTTGGATAACAGCGATATCTGAACTTTTCTTGGTTAAGGGAGAGGAGAGGATTGGAGGGAACAAAAGTAACCCAAGCGACTGCAAACTCCAAGGACATTACTGGTGGCTTATGCATCTGAACAGTCTGCTTTAAAAGCACTTTCCCATAATCCTTGCTATATTTACCTCCATCTGTAAACGCTGATACGAGAAGAGGAGCATGTTGTCCTCTGTGTGGGTATTCAACACCAAAAAATTGTCCCTAACACATTCTTCTTTCTCAGTTAAATGTTTGCTTCTTTTGTGTGTTTCCCTCTCCATCTTAATATGATTAACTGTATGACCTTGGGATAATCATTTCACATCAATGAAGGGGCTCACGCTGTTTCTTAGTGTACTGATAGGATTGGACAAGAAGATCTCAAAGGTCTCTTTAATCTGTAAAGTTTGTGATCCTAATAATCTGGATGTTATTTCAGAGGGATTTAAATACACCCAAAAGAAACATGCCACCCTACTGGAATGAAGTTAAGTTTTGGGTCCTGAAGCATCTATATAAAAATTTCAGATAGGAACCTTTACCCATCCTTGGATAGCAATAAAACAAAAACATGAAGGTCTCCTTGCTGGTTAGGGTAACTTGAATATTTATATCTATGAGAAAAAGAAAATGACAGGGCATTCTCTTTTGAAGTTGGGTAGTTATGAGTCACACATTTTATTTATGTAATAGAAGAGTGGATCTATTCTACTCCTTTGGAGAAATTCTCTATTGGCTATTCTATTTTACCTATTATGCTAATTTTGTTTTTAAAATTGACATGGAAAATTTTAAGTTCTGCATTGAGTGCTCTAGTTTTACCTAAATTTATGTCTTCTTTCCTATTTCATAAATTTCTTTCAGTTTTGAACCATTCTGAGATGTTTTTGCTCTTTCCCTATGAACTCTTGGTAATCTATAGTATTCTTTCATGTGTCAGACAATATCACAGAGTCAGAAACACAGAATTTGAGAGTTGCTAAGGACCTCTGGGGACATGGAGTCCTGAGGCCTGAAGGGAGTCCTCATTCTGGCATAGATTGACAAGTGATCTTCCTTCCTCTGCTGGAAGTTTTCTAGGGAGAGGAAGCCCCAATCTCTTGAGTTCTCACTCCAGGAGAACTCTTAGTGTTAGGAATTTTTACTGACATCAAGCCTCAGTTTGTCTCTTTGCAACTGCTTTTAGATCTTCACTCTGAGGTCAAACAGAGCCAAACACATCCCTCTTATAGTAGCCTTGAAATACTTGACTATAGCTATATCTGTTGAAGAAAAATATTAATACTAATAGAGGATTCTGAAATTTTAGGTCAAGTATGAAAGAAACCATTTTATTCAATATAACATTAAATTATATCCAAGTTAACAGAGAGAGAGAGAGATAAAGTGAGAGAGAGAGAGAGAGTCCTCCATGCCATTTAACATGACTCTCTGCCTAAAGATAATTTTAGGTAACATTTATAGGAATCTTTAACAAGGAAAAGACATCTAATAATAGTATGGTTTAATACCCCAATATTGTTCAGTAACTAAGTTGCCATCCTATTCCCTCTTGGACTACTCCCTACACTCCAAGAGCTAAAACAAAGAGACATCCTCTCTGTCATTGAGTCTCAGATCCATTTGTCTTTCCCCGACTTCTGACCTTCAGTCTCATATCTCCAATTGCTTATTAGATATCTGGAACTGGATGTCCTATTGACATTTTCAGTTCAACATAGTCAAAACAGAACCATCTTTCCTTCTAGACCCTCCTTTCTTCCTAACTTCCTTGTTATTGTCAAGGATATCCTCCCAGTTTCCCAGTCTTACAACCTTAATATGATCTTTGACTCTTAATTCTTTCTCACTCTCCATGTATAATTTGTTGCCAAGTCCTGTCAATTCATCTTCAAATATTTCTCATATTGTCCTGTCTCACCTTTGACACTGCTACCATCCTGGTTCAGGATCTTATCATCTCAAACTTGGACTATTGTAATAACCTTCTTATTGGCCTCAAATCTCTCCCTTACTCCAGTTCATCCTACACATAGCTGTAAAACTGATCATTCTAAAGCCCAGATATGACCATGTTGCCTCCCTAGTCAATAAACTCCAGTGGCTCCCTCTTATCTCCAGGAATAAATATAAAATCTACCACTTGGTATTCAAAACTTTTCATAACTTGGCACTTTACTACCTTTTCAGACTTCTTATACTTTATTCCCTTCCATATTGTCTGTAATCCATTGACACTGATCTTGCTGTACCTATCACATGACACTCTACTTTCTTACTAAATATTTCCACTGGCTGTCCAACATGCCTGAAAACATCTCTCTCTTCATCTCAGCCTCCTGGCTTCACTGATTTTCCTTGAACCTAAGTTAAAATCCCACCTTCTATAAGAAACCTTTCCCAGTCTTCCATAATTGTAATGCCTTCTCTCTGTGAATATTTCCAATTAATCATCATATATATATTTCATTTGTACATTGTTATCTGCATAATCCTCCAGTTCTTGACAGTAGAGAATATTGTTTTTATTTTTTTACTTGTATGTATCTTGAGACTTTAGTACAGGGACTCAGATATCCTAGGTGCTTAACAAATGCTTGTTGACTTGAAAAGAGTTAAGTTATGTCTCAATCCATTTTCTTAAGAAATTCTTTCTTATCCTCTACCTATCAACCCACTTCCCAGTGGGTTTTCCCTTGAAATATGGAATAGGCTGCAGGGAGAAATATTATCTCTTGATATTTCTAGAACAATGAAAAAGGGCTTTTTTAAAAAAAAAAATGTTTCTACAAATTTCTCTTGAGCCTTCACTTCTCTAGATTAAACATCCCTATTTCCTTCAACTTACTGTATTCAAGTCCTTCACCTCCTCTGGACACTCTCAGGCTTACCAATATCCTTAAATGGTTGCAAATAGTCAATGAAACATTAAAACATATTTTGAATATGCCTGCATACGTATTAGAAATTATCAGTCAATTCCCATTGAATTATAAGCATGTTAAATCTTTAATATTAAAATATGACAAAACATTCCATAGTGATTAAAAGGTTTACATTTAGGGGATAAGAGGCCTGGGAAAAGGAGTCTTTAAAAGAAAAGTATGTGAATTGCTCTGTCACTTCTATTTCTTCATAGAATAGTATGAAGAAATTTTCAAAACCCTGAATTTTCTCCAGATACTTCAACAACCTACAGACATGAATCATCCAGAAAGACTCCAAGACCAACAACTTCATACCAAAAGGATTAGTGGGGAAGGATTCTTTTTGGCCACATCTCTGTAATAGTGTTCTTTTGATATCTGTACTTTTGCGGGGAAATTGGACCATTTAGTGACTATTCCTGAACTTCAAGTAAACTGTTGACAGGTGACAATAAATAAATGTGACACCACAGTCCAGTGGAAAGACTGCTAAATATAAAGTCATGGGACCTAAGTTTGAATATAAGTTCTGTAACTGAGTGACCACTTGAATAATAATTTAATTTCTCAGGGCCTCAGTTTCCTTGACTGTAAAATTAGGAGGCTGGACTTCCCTAATCCATTGCCACTGCTTTGGCTATTATCTTCTCCATTTCCAACTGTGACCCTTTTGTTAACTCCATACACTCTTCTTTCTGTTAAGTCCTTTGCTCCCACTTGGCATAACCCAACTCTAGATTACTCCCACAAGTACTGTCTGTTACCTTTACTCCTACTGTTATCCACTGAACAGAGTAAGTAAAAGCCATGAAACTGTGTAGATTGAATCCATGAAAAATTCATGTTATATCGTCCCTATTGGGCCCTCCCTGCAAGGATTCAGTCATTTATTTTCCTCCAGTTGACTTCCTATTCCCCTCAGTCCCCAAAGAAACTGTTCCAAATGTTCCCTTCTCTCCCATACCACTCACCTTAACTCTCACAGCTGAGGACTTTAGCTCATATTTTTTCTAAGACAGTGGATGTCATTTACTGGAAGGTTTCTCTTATCCACTTCTTTACATAACCCAATCCCTTAATATTATCTGCCACTATCTTATTCGTTGCTCCAGTTTTTGATGATGTCATGGCCCTATTCCTCACCAAAGTCAACACCTTCGATATGTATCCTTAAGCCAATCCCCTTCCATCTCCTCTAGCAGATTGCATCCATTATCACCTCCCTTATCTCTGTAAGATTCAATCTCTCCGTATTTACTGGCTCCTTCCCTGCTACCTATAAACTTGCATGCAATCTTAAAAATAGTTTATTAGACCTTCCCACCCCTTCAAGCTAATAACATCAATTTCTATTATTTTTCTCAAATTTTTTGAAAACTCTGCTTATACTTACTGCCTTCACTTCCTCTCCTCTCACTTGTTCTTGTTGAAATGCTTGCATTTGGGCCTCTGACATCATTACTCAAATGAAACCTCCCTTCCAGGCAGGGTTGTTGTGAAAATAAGATGAGATGATATTTGAAAAGCATTTCCTAAAATTAATAGTGCTATATAAATACTAACATTATTAGAAGTACTATATATTAGTATTATACATGTGTAATAATATTAGTATATATATATATATATATATATATACTAGCACTTATATTAGCATTGATATATATATACATACTATATATATGTATATATACTAATATGTACATGTATATATATTAGTATAATTGTACCTATATACATGCAAGTTACCTGCAATGATTAGGATATAAGCTCATCAAGGACTATTTCCCATCCGTCTTCTGCCACCCCAATATCTCACATTAATATCCCCTTCCTGCAATATTAACAATAATTCCTTAATTGCCAAATTCTTATTCTTTTTAACCTCTCTGAAGCATTTAACTCTATTGGACCATCCTCTACTTTCAGATATTGTTTCCTCTCTGAGTTTTTGAAATGCTCATCTCCCCTGGTTCTATTCCAGCCTGTCTAAGCACTGATTCTCTGTCTCTTTTGCTAGATCATAATCCCTAATATGCCTCCTAACTGAGGGTAGAGCCCAACACTCTGTCTGTTACCTCCAACTTCCTGTTCCTCACACGTCACTTTGTCTCTCTCCATCCCTTTTTCTACTTCCTCCTTATTTCTGCCCCTTGAAATTCTTGAGTTGTTTTTCAAAACACCACCCTCAGCATGAGCCTATTTCTAGTCCAACCCCATAGAAAGTAACTGCTGGTCTTGGCAGTTAGGTTGTGCAGCAGACAGAGTATTGTACCTGATGTCAGGAAAACCTGTGTTTAAACTAGCCTCAGACATTTAGTAGGTGTGTGACCCTGGGCAAGTAAGCAACTTGAGGGCTGTATCCCTCAGTTTCCTTATCTATAAAATGGGGAAAATAATAGCACTTTAATTCCTAAGATTGTTGTGAGAATAAAATGAAATAAATTTGTAAAACTCTTTGTAAAATTTAAAGTGGTATTATATATATACATCTATATATACACCTATATACATCTATATAGATACATAGTATACTAATTAGCATCATTATGACTTCTGTTATGATTCCACTCACAAGGTTACCTTGAATATGTTTTGTACGAGTTCATTATATAGCTATATATATATGGGTACATTTTCTCCTAGGTTAGAATATAAGCTCATCTGAAACTGTTTTGGTTGTGTCTTTGTCATCCCCTGCACACAGCACAGTGTCTGGCAGAGAGTAGGTGATTAATAAATGATTATCAAGTGCTCAATGTGACTAGATAGCCTTAAACCCCTTCCAACTCTAGATGTATGATCCTAAGATCTTATGCTGCACATAGATGGAGGTGAGACCATACTAACTGAGAGCTAATGACTTGGACTTCTTCGCTGAGAAGATTGAGACATCCCACTTAAGCTCTCTTATCTCAGTCCTCAGAACTCACCATCATCAATCTTTTCTCCTACCTTCTGGTCCCAGACAATATGGTATACTTATTCCTCACTAATTTTCTCCACCTACTTTCTCTATACCACTTTCTCTACCTGATCTCTTGTTGCTATTTTTCCCTACTTCAAAAGATTTTACTCCATCAATCATTCTCTCTCTTTCAGACTTCCCCAGTTTTGACTATGAGATCCGTTGGTCAAGTCCTAAGTCATGCCTAAGTCTGATGGACATGGTTGTCATTTACAGGATTCTGCTTTTGGGGAGATGTGGTTTAGGGAAAGTACCTCAGGAAACAGCATCCTGGGCAGGTTCATGTTTGAGTCCAAATTCAGTGAGCAGCCAGTGACCCACAGAAGTGGATTTGGAGACACAGAAAAGTTATGGTCATTGACACTCCAGATATCTTTTCCCGAATGGACTCCCAGAAAGAGCTCTGCCGTCCTTCTTCTGTTATTTCTCCAGTTCTACCTGATCTTCTACTAGTGACCCCACAAGGCTACTACAGAGAGGAAGATGAGACAATTGTGGGAAACATCAAGTTTGTTTTGGGAGAAGTTCTGAGGAAATATTTGATCATTCCATCCACCTGGAAAGAAGACTTGATAGGCATGGACCTGATGGAGTTCATAAAGAATTCAGATAAACCCCTCTTCAGAAACGTATTTGAGATTGTGGATTTCAGTACTATACTTTTAATTACTAAATCACAGGAGAGGAGAAATTGCAAGTGAATGGACTTCTGGAGGAAATGAAGAAAATGGTGAACAGGCATGGAGGTCAGCATTTTATCTTTAGGAAGTCTGTTATTAGACCAGGTAGGAAAATAAATTGTAGAAATTCTAAAGAATGGGGGCTGAGAGGAGAGGGATAAATGGAAACAATGTACATATTAGCATGAAATGACCCCAAATGAAGTCTTTTGTGATTCTTCTAACTTTTCACCAATCTCTTCTCTGCCATCACCCTTTTATAATCTAACCCCTGTAGTTTGGCATTTCATTATTTTCTGTCCTCTCTTATTTTCTAGTCACTTTATTTGGGTCAATCTCATTTCCCTAAATAGACTGTGATAGAAATCTGTGAATTAGAAAAACTGAGGCACAAATTTCCTAGCATCATCAATTTTCTAGGAAAGTTAGCAGTTGTCAATAAATGAGGTCAGTGACTTCTCAGCAGTGCAAGACAAACTGGGCATATACAGAGATTATGTTTTTAGTCATAAAAGAGGAATTGGAAAATTGCAGGGTCATTAAGAAACTTGTTTTTAATGTATTTTTGTTGGCTGGGACATGACAAAAAGTCCTGCATTTAGGTGAGATACAGCCTCCTGGACCATTCTGAGATTCTGAGCAAGAATATATTGCTGAATTTGGAGGGAGGGTTGGAATCATAATAGAAATCTATGCATTTCCTAGCTACACAGAAGCTCAGCTCTGTAAAAAATGAGAAACTCTGTGTAATTTACTACAGTGAATACACATACACACACACACACATCCCTTTCTTATCCTAAAAGTTGTCTTATAAAAACTAAATTGAATCAACAGGATAATCAATACCACCTTCACTTGGGATTTTTTGTTATTTCTTTCACTCCTTGAGGTCAAGGATCATAGTTTCTACTCCTCTCAGTACTCCACAATAACTAGTACAGTCTCATATATAGAACCATAGATTAAGAGTCAAAAGGGACTATAGATCTCCATCTACTATGATAAGTCCCTCATTTTATATGTAAGGCAAATGAAGCCCAGAGTAAAAATTTGTTGTGTCATGCAACTAGAAAGTGGCAAAGTCAAGATTTGCATTCAGATCTTCAGATTCTATATTCCATATCCAGGATTCCTTATATCTGCCCATACTGTCCCTAAAAATAGATTCTCAGTAAATTTAGACTGGCTGATTCTTTGAAAACTAAGTCCCTTTGCCTTCTATGTCTCTAAGTTCTCCCATTTTTTATATCCACTTTCTTTACCTGCTTTCCCATCTCCTTTGTAGGTTTTTTAGAGCTTTTGACTCTGGAAGAGGGATGAAAAGAAAGAGGCAGAAGGCCTTTAAAGAGGTCCTGACTCCAATAACCTTTGGTCAAGCTTCATCAGCTAGCCATAGTCTTGGACTCTAGGTGTTCTCCAAAACAGGATAAAGCCTATTCCCAACAGGGAGGTTAGTACTTTATCTTTAAGAACTCTATCTTTGGAATGAGTGGAAAAAATTCAGAGATGGTAGAGAAGGGGGATAAACCCCACAGGGAAGAATGGATGATGAGAAAGGATGTATTCTCTAAGACAGAGGATTTTAACCTTTTTATGCCATGGACTTTGGTAGTCTGATGAAACCTATTGACTTCTTCACGTAATTATTATTTTACTTCATATAATAAAACCATAAGATTACCAGGAAGATCAATATGATTGAAATATAACTCTCAAAATATTTTTTAAATTCACAGATTTTTGGTTAACAACTCCTCTTCTAGAGAGAAATGGCCAGGTTTCCTTTTCTTCAATATCTCTCAGTATCACAATTCTTAGTTCTCTCTCCTATGACTAAATTGAATGACATCTTTTCCCTTCTCTGGGATATGCTTTTCTTATCTTTTACATGCAAAACTTGAGGTCTCATCTACCTCTAATAGTCCATAGAGAATATGATTTGTTGATCCCCCCATATTGTATATTTTATTGACTTCAGTCTAGCTTGTGATCAGTTAAACTCTACTCATTGCAATCTCTGCTATTTTTTGCACACTTGCTCTAGAGCAGGGCTAATTCCTTCTAATTCTTTTAAATCTCTGGGCAATTTCCAAAATAATTTATTGTACATTTATCATATGTACAGTGCAATAATAGTATTATAAAAGCACAAAGGAAACATAAAACATAGTTCCAGTTCTAAAGGTCCATATTGGAAGAGAAAAATATACCCAGATGTTGTGAATAGTACACAGCAGAAGAGAAAGTTGGCATGACCGGAAATATAGATTACAAGTGTTATAAGGAGCCCATAGAAAAGAACAATCACTCTTGGTTTACTGGTTTGGGAAGACTTTATAGGAGAAGCCAACTTAAAGTTATCAT
This sequence comes from Potorous gilbertii, assembly GCA_028658325.1. Taxonomy (NCBI): domain Eukaryota; kingdom Metazoa; phylum Chordata; class Mammalia; order Diprotodontia; family Potoroidae; genus Potorous; species Potorous gilbertii. The sequence goes on from CM053770.1 coordinate 74,235,429, forward strand.
TAGGCCTCAAATACTAGGTAAGATTTGGGGAGGGGAGAGAGAATTTAGGAGGGAAATTCATTCAGGCTCAGGGGAGCCACATGAGCAGAGGAAGGAGAGAATATCACATTTTAAAGGGGTCTATAGGAAGATTCCCTGACTGGGGCAGAAGGAAAGTATTTATGAGATAGTTATGTTGGACCTAAATTATTAAGGAATTTGACTTTGGACTCTATCTGACACACAAAGGGGAGTCATTTTAATTCCTAGGGTAGAAGAGTGACTTGGTGAAAGCCGTGTTAGAGGACGAAAGGTTTTTTTCATGATCTGAGCTTGAGGATAATACAATCAGTGTGGAACCAACAAAAACAACATCCTCAACAACAACCAATAACAACGAAAATAATAATCATCAATAATAATTTGTATTCAAAAGTGGAAAAAACTGGCAATCACCGGTTGCCTTTAGGACGGCTTCAAAATGGTCTTCTAAAGATTCTCCAAAAGACCCCTGCCGGGGGCGGAGCCAAGAGGGCAGAGTAGAAAGACTCACCTATGCCAGCTCCGAACCCACAGCCCATAATTACCTATAAAAAGAACTGCCAACAAATTCTGAAAGAGTGGAAGCCACGCAGCAACAGGGTGAAGGAGATTTCCGTTCCAGAGAGCCCTGAGAAACCGATCTCAAAGGTCCGTCACGCACCAGACGGGAGCAGAGCCCAGCCCTGCCTTGGCCGCGTGGCACAGAGAGGAACAGATCCAGCATATTCGAGCAGGCTTCAGGGATGGAATCTACAGCAGCCACGAAGGTCCCTCCACCCACAGATGCACAGGTCAGTGAGAAAGACGTCTGGACAGGCTAAGAGGGGAGTGCGGTGTCTCCATGACTCGGGCCCCCTCGGGAGGCAGCAGCAGAGGCAGTGGGTGGCCAGAGGCTCCCAGAGCAGTCAGGAGCTGGGGTCCATTACTGAAGGTCTCCGCATAAACCCCCTGAGGGGCTGAGACTGGGAGGCATCCCTGCCCCCATCTGAGCACCAGAACTTAAGCTCCCATTGAATAGCAGCCAGGCCTGCCGCTGAAAGCCCTGAGGTTGGTGAGCAGCATTTGAATCTCAGACCCCAAGCACTAACTGGGCGGATCTAGGCCAGGGGTGGACAGGAATCTCAGAAGTCAAGTAACTGGCTGGGAAAATGCCCAGAAAAGGGAAAAAAAATAAGACCATAGCAGGTTACTTTCTTGGTAACCAGATGTTTCCACCCTTCCTCTCTGATGAGGAAGAAGAATGCTTACTATCAGGTAAAGACATAGGTAAAGCCTCTGTATCCCAAACATCTGAAATAGATACCCCATGGGCTCAGGCCATGGAGGAGCTCAAAAAGGATTTTGAAAAGCAAGTCAGACAGGTGGAGGAAAAACTGGGAAGAGAAATGAGAGAGATGCAAGAAAAGCATGAAAAATGGGTCAATACCTTGATAAAGGAGACCCAAAAAAAGCTGAAGAAAATAACACCTTAAAA
>CM053770.1:74237423-74356363 GCA_028658325.1 Potorous gilbertii
TGCCCTGATATTCTAGAACCAGAGGGCAAAATAAGTATTCAAGGAATCCACCGATAACCTCCTGAAAGAGGTCCAAAAAGAGAAACTCCTAGGAATATTGTGGCCAAATTCCAGAGTTCCCAGGTCAAGGAGAAAATATTGCAAGCAACTAGAAAGAAACAATTCCAGTACTGTGGAAATACAATCAGGATAACACACGTTATTCCCTCCTTAAGCCAAATGTGATGGGAGTAAGATTCATTTTTTCCCTCTCCCCTCCCCCATTTTCCCCTCCACTGAAAAAGCTTATTCTTGCCTCTTTTATGAGAGGTAAGTTGTCCCATTCTATTTCTCCCCCCAATATAATCCTCTCTCATCCCCTAATTTTATTTTTTTAGATATTATACCTTCCTATTCAACTCACCCTGTGCCCTCTGCCTATATGTATGTGTATAATCCCTACAACTACCCAAATACTGAGAAACGTTTCAAGAGTTACAAATATGATTTTTCCATACAGAAATGTAAACAGCTCAAATTTAGTAAACTTCTTAGAATTTCTCTTTCCTCTTTATCGTTTCATGTTTCTCTTGATTTTTGTGTTTGAAAGTTAAATTTTCTATTCAGCTCTGGTCTTTTCATCAAGAATGTTTGAAAATCCTCTATTCATTGAATGACCATTTTTCCTCTGACATATTATTATACTCAGTTTTGTTGGCATATTAGTTTTAATCCTAATTCCTTTGACTTCCAGAATATCATATTCCAAGCCCGCGTATTATTTTCTTCAGCATTTTTGGGGGTCTCCTTTAGCAAACTGTTAACTTGCTTTTCATGATTTTCTTGCATCACTCTCATTTCTCTTCCCAATTTTTCCTCGATCTCTCTTAATTGATTTTCAAAATCCTTTTTGCACTCTTCCATGGCTTGAGACCACTGTATATTTATTTTGGAAGTACTGGATGCAGAAGCCTTGACTTTTAGGTCTTCCTCTAATGGTATGCATTGTTCTTCCTCATCCAAAAGGATGGAAGAAAATACCTGTTCACCAAGAAAGTAACCTTCTATAGTCTTACTTTTTTTCCCCTTTTGGGGGCATTTTCCCAGTCAGTTACTTGACTTTTGAGTCCTTTGTGAAGAGGAGAGTATACTCTAGGGACCTGTAAGTTCTCATTTCCTCCAAGGTGACACAACCAAGGGAGAGGAGTTAACTCCTCTCCTGGCCTGGGGTCTAGTCTGGAAGCAGCCAAAAGCTTTTCTACCCAGGATCTGAGAATAGAATTCCCTCTCCACACCCACCTCCAACTCCACTCTGCCAGTGCTCCTTCTCACCACAGGATCACAACTCAGAGCTGAAATCCAGATTGATCACTTGATTCCCCCAAGGGCTTTAGGTGGAGGGCTCCAAAAATGGATGTTGCCACTGCAGCGGCTGCAGGCCAGACCACATTCCCTTCTCACCCAGGTGAAAGCACTTTCTCACTGACCTTTGAAGCTGTCTTTGACATTTGGGCGTTGAGTAATCTGAGAACTGCTGCTGCAGGGAATTCCACCACCTGAGGCCTGCTCTGGTCCTGTCTTTGCTGGGGCTTGGTCAAGGCTGAGCTACACTCCACTCTGAGTGATGGACCTTTCCTGTCAGTCTTCCAGACTGGAAATTTCTTTCGCTCTGTCACTTTGTGGTTTCTGCTGCTCCAGAATGTGTTTAGAGTCATTTTACAGTATTCTATGGGCTATAGGAGAGAGCTTTTACAGGTATGTCCTTCTACTCCACCACCTTAGCCCCACCCTTCCATCTCTCAGGCTACCTAATTTTTAAGGTCTCTCCTAGCTTTAAATCTATGAAATTCCTTCCCTGACTTCATTTCATACATAGAGCTAGCTGTTGGAGCTTGGTTTTATTCTGCCTGGTTCCCATAGGTATTTGAGATTCAAAATCCTCCTTTGGTCTCTATAAGGCTAAAAATGGTGCCTCTACCCATAGCTACAAGTGCCCACATTTGGACAGCACTTCAATGTTTCCTCACAACTCAGTGAGGCAGGAAGTGTGAATATGTTATGCATATTTTTCAGATGAGGAAAAAGATTTAGAGAAGTTAACCTGCCCCCAATAGCACAGATGCAAATCTTGAAGTCAGATCTTCCAACTGCAGATCTAGGGTGTTCTTTTTATTTCCCTAAGCTTCTTCTCCTCCTAACAGGGTGAGTTGAATATGAAACGATGATATCTAAAAATATAAAACTAAGGGATGAGAGAGGAATACATTGGGAGAAGGATAAAGTAAGAAACAGAATGGAGTAAATTATCTCTCACATAAAAAATGCAAGGAAAAGTTTTTTCAATGGAGGGGAAGAGGGAGAAGGTGAGAGGGAAAGAGTGAACCTTCCTCTCCTCAGATTTGGCTTAATGAGGGAATAACATGCACACTCAATTTGGTATGAAAATCCATCTTACACTGCAGGAAAGTAGGGGGAAAGGGATAAGTGGGGAAATAGAGAGGATGATTAGAAGGGAGGACAAATGGGAAGAGGGAATAATTAGAAGTAAACACTTCTGAGCAGGGATAGGGTCAAAAGAGAGAATAGAATAAATGGGGGTCAGGATAAGATGGAGGGAAATCTAGTCAGTCTTTCACATAATGACTGTTATGGAAGTGCTTTGCATGACTACACATGTGTAATCAATATCAAATTGCATGTCTTCTCAGGGGGGATAGGTGATGGAGCAGGGGAAGGAAAGAAGAAAAGTTAGAATTCCAAGTTTTAAAAACAAATGTTAAAAATTGTTTTTATATGCAACTGGGAAATAAGATACACAGGCAATGGAGTACAGAAATCTATCTTGTCCTACAAGAAAATAGAGAGGAAGGGGATGAGAGAAGGGATGGGTGTAATAGAAGGGAGAGTTCATTGTGGGAAGGGGTAATCAGAATGCATGATGTCTTGGAGTTGGCAGAGGGGAGAGATGGGGAGAAAATTTGGAACTCAAAATCTTGTTGAAGTGAATGTTGAATACTAAAAATAAATTTTAAAAAATATTTGGAACAAAAAACTCCAAGAGTAGATATGGTACCTATGAAAAAATAAGCATCATTTTCTTCAGCGAACACTTGGACTTCTTTTTCCATTTAGCCAATTCTATATTTTAAGGCATTCTCCTCATTGGCTTTCTGGACCTCTTTTACCATTTGACCTAGTCTGTTTTTAAGGTGTTATTTCTTCACTGTTTTGTGTCTCCTTTACCAAACTGTTGAATCATTTTTCATTATTGTCTTGCATCATTCTCATTTCTCTTCCTAATTTTTTATCTACCTCTCTTACTTGAGTTTCAAAAACGTTTTTGACCCCTTCCATGGACTTAGACCAATTCCCATTTTTCTTGGAGTCTTTGGATGTAGGAATTTTGACATTTTTGTCTTCTTCTGAGTGTGTTTTGATCTTCCTTGTAACCATGGTAACTATCAATAGTCATAGGTTTTTTGCTGTTGTTGTTTGCTCATCTTCCCAGTCTACTACTTGACTTTTAACTCTTTGTTAAAGGAGGGCTCTGCTTACAGGGTAAAAGGTACACTGTCCCAAGCTTCTAGGATTTGGTGCAGCTGTTTTCAGAGATACTTCTAGGGAACTACAATTTTTCAGTTCTTCTAAGGTCGTATGATCTAAGGAGAGGTGTTTACTACTCTCCTGTCCTATGCTCTGGTCTGTGAGTACCCTGGGACTGCCATCCAGCACCCAGATCCAACTATGGGCAAAGCATCAGAGTCCAACCTCAGTACTAGCAATAAGACCCTTATAATCTACTTGTGACCAGTTGTTTGACTCCCTTACCATCTGTGAGCTAAGAACTCCAGAAGCAATCACTGCTGCTGATTCAGCCCCTCCTAAGACCTGCTCCTGTTTTGCTGGGACCAGAGCTATGTTGGTGCTGCCTGTGCTAGACTGTGCTCCACTCTCAATCAGGGGTGACAGACCCTTCCTGCTGAACTTCTGTTATCTTTGGCATTCGTGGCCTGAAATGTCTGCTGCCACTGATTAAGTTGCCCTGAAGCCTGCTCAGAGCTTGCTCAGGACTTGTCTGTGCTAGTGTGGTCTGTGCTGAACTGCACTTCTTTCTCATCCTGGTACAATACACCTTTCCTACAGACTTCATAGGTTTTCTTGTGCTAGAAATTTGTTTCACTCTGTCTTTGCTGTGGATTCTGCTAATCTTGAATCTGTTTAGAGTCATTTTTAAAGGTATTTGGAGGGATTTCAGGGAGAGCTCATTCAATCTGGTGCTTTCAAAACTGTCCTACTTATCTATACTGACTTTGAAATTTTGGGGGGCAGAGCCTAAATGGTGGAGTAAAAGTAGGTTGAATTTATCATATGCTTAAAAAAATAAACAATTAAGGAACACAACAAATAAGTATCGAATTGAAACATGTGGTTTTACATACAATTTCATTTTGGGATCTACTTTGTATAGAAATGTTCATTTTTTAGGTTTTTGTGAAATTCAGAATTATACATATACATATTCTTTTATTTTCTTCACAGGTTAAGAGTTACAATAATTTCACTGAGAGAGAGAATATTTCTATCTCTTTCCTTTTCATGTCACTCTCTAGATGTGACAGGAAAAATGCAAGCCCTTAGTCTTAATAGACTCTCATTATATATGTAGTATGTTTATGTATCTATACATATATGTGGGGGGGGTGAGTGAGTGTAATCTCATCCTGTTTCAAAAAAAAATGTTACTATCTTTTTAATGAGGAAAGATGCTCACACTTATAATTAAACCTGTCATTCCATTAGGTGCTTCTCCATAATGAGTGTAGGAGACACGCATAAATTTAACTTTGGTATACAAAGATCCATGATATAAACTATAAAGAAGACAGAAAGAAGGTAGAGACTTCTTTTTTGTCAGAACTGTGTCAACTTATTTTATAAAGAAACACATTAAAAAGACAATTTCATGAGATGAAAGCCCATTAAGAGTCAGAGTTTGAGAGAAATTGAAAATGTTTTCCTGTCACATCTGGAGAATGACATCAAGAGGATGGGATGGAGATATTCTCTCTTTTAAAAAAAATAAAAATATTATTAACTTTTATCTTGTGAAGAAAACAAAGAGAATTCTTCCATAAAGAATTTGTTATGCCAAGTAAACTAAATATCACAAAACTGTTTTCACAAAGGAAAATAAGTCATTTGCTCTTACTGTGTCACTCTCAAGTGACTATGACGATCATTCACATGGCAATTGTGTAAATAATTACATTTTGTCTTCTTACTGATTTCATTGTTAACAAATTGTATATCCATGCCTTTATCACACAATTATTCTCAGCCTCTTTAGGTCTAATGTCTACTTTGAATTTGTCATTCCAACTTTTTTTAAAGATACTTTGGTTAACTTTCTTCAGACCCTTTAGTGCTGGGTATCTTGATTATCAGTAACACTGGAAAAAAGAGGTGTCAAACACTCCCAAGTATGGCTGAACCAGATTAAAATGTATTGGGAAATATTTAGTAAAATAAATAAAAATACACTACAACATCATTAATGTTGATTTGTGGTTTTCTAAGTCAATATGTGGCAAATCACTTAACCTCTACCTTCCTCAATTTCCTCAACTATAACATGGATCAGATGAAGTGACTTGTTTAAGTCTTAGAACTAGGCACGTGGTAGAGTAGGATTGGCAGTTGGATCTTTCAGTTTCTACTCTGAAAAAAGAAGGGACTGGATTAAATAATGTCTAACATCCCTTTCTACCTGTGAATCCTTTGATCCTGCCTCACTAATAGGCTTGTGGGAACAATCAGATAAGATGATGGGTGGAAAAGTTCATTGAAAAGTATAATAGCTGGACATATGTCTTGGAATGGAGTTGTTTATTCTAAGTTACTTGCCATCAATGATACTTTGGCTTGTGACAGTTCCTTGAGCTTCCTTCTACTTTGATTCCTAGCTCTGGGTTCTTTCCTCTCTATCACAGGGTCTGGGTGTAACCAACTGGGGAAGCTTCATCCATGAGTGGTAGAAAAGAGGAGAAAAGACTACTGGGAAACCTGACAGGGAAACTCTCCCAGAAAGAGAGGCAATATGAGTTGACATCCAACTAAGGGGTCAGTGACTCCTTCTTCACCACTAATTCTTGATGCTACTCATGTTTCCTCTGAATGGTCATCTAGGTCTGCTCTAGGGCACAGCAGATCTGTTCAGATTCCTGTGATGCCATATTCTCCTTATGGAAAACTTCCTTAGAACCGTATCTCTAGCCTATTGATTCTTCTCCCAGCTGCTCTTTTAACTGCTGAATATTTTGCTGGATGTAGTCATACACCTTATTTGAGTAGCAGCTTGTGTGGTTTTCCCAGAGAAAACTTCTATCATCTCCATCAGTTTCTGTAGTTGGGCCTCCTGTCCTTCCCTTCAATTTTGTTGTTAAAACCACAATGCAATCCTTCACATACCACATGCAGCAAGGCGAAGCCTTTGTTCATGGTTTCCTTCCCTAAGTCTTCTTTCTTAGGGGATACAAGAATCGTTGTGAAACAGGATCCTGGCTCCAAATATCTCCCTGGATGCACCTGAGGGACTCCTTGTCACACTTTCAAAAATCAGTGATACTGGGGCATCTAGGTGATACCATGAATAGAGCACCTGCCCTGGAGTCAGGAGAACCAGAGTTCAAATCTGACTTCAGATACTTACCACCTGTGTGACCCTGGACAACTCACTTAACCCTCTTTGCTTCAGTTTCCTCATCTGAAAAATAAGCTGGAGGGGAAAAAAATGACAAACCACTCCCATATCTTTGCCAAGAAAATATCAAATGGGATGATGAAGAGTTAGACTTGATTTAAAAATGACTGATCTATAATAATTGCACTGAAGGGAAGGTTGAAGTCCTAATACTCCTAACTCTTCAAAACTTACAAGGTCTTTGAGCCAAAAAGAGAAGGAAATCTAAGCTGACCACTCTCCTCTCCCACAAATAATTACTTCTCAGGGACAGTTTTCTTTCCTCTCAGTGATTTCAAGTAGCTTGATGTTCTTATACAGGGCCCAGAAAGCATCACCAAGTCCCTCAACCAATCTGAATACCTCAAGGGGTAGAGCCAAGATGGCAGAGTAGAAAAATACACATACTCCAGATCTTCCCCTACAGCCCATAAAATACCTGTAAAAAAAGACTCTAAACAAATTCTAGAGCAGCAGAAGTCATAGAACAACAGAGTGAAAGAGATTTCCAGCCAAAGGTACCCTGGAAGACCAACAGGAAAGGTCTATCACACAGGCCATGGAGTGGAGTGTGGTCCAGCCTTGGTCACACAGCACCAGGAGGAACAGGAATGGAATAAGCCTCATGGGCAGAATGCCCAACAGTGGTGGTTCTCAGATCCTTTGATCCACAAATGACAAAGGCAGCTTAAAAGGTCAATGAGAAAGCTTTTTCACCTCAGAGGCAAGACAGCAGGGTCTGCCCCTAGCCCCTGTCCCAGGCAGCAGCATCCATTTGTGAAGCCCTCCACCTAAGCTCCTAGGAAAATCAAGCAGCTAATCTGGGTCTCAGCCCTAAGTGACAGACCTGTCCTCCATTAAAAGCCCCTGAGGGACTTGAGCAGCTGATCTGAATCTCAGCCACTAGCCTGGCCAGGGAGTGAGAAGGAGCTCTGGTGTTGCAGAGCTGGAGATTTTTGTGGACAGGGAATTCTACTACTCTCAAATTCTGGGCAGAAAAGTTTTTGGCTGCTCCCAGACCAGTGCTCAGGCCAGGAGAGGAATAAATTCCTCTCCCTTGATTGTGTCACCTTGGAGGAACTGAGAACTTACAGGTCCCCAGAGTATACTCTCCTCTTGACAAAGGACTCAAAAGTCAAATAGCTGGCTGGGAAAATAACTAAAAAAGGGAAAAAATAAGACTATAGGAGGTTACTTTCTTGATGAACAGGTATTTTCTTCCATCCTTTCAGATGAGGAAGAACAATGCATACTGTTGGAGGAAGTCAAGGATTCTGCACCCAGTACCTCCAAAATAAATATGCAGGCCATGAAACAGCTTGAAAAGTGAGTCAACAGCTTACTAAAGGAGAGCTGGAAAATGCTGAAGAAAATAACACCTTGAAAAATAGGCTAACTCAATTGACAAAAGAGGTCCAAAAAGCCAATGAGGAGAAGAATGCTTTAAAAAGCAGCATTAGCCAAATGGGAAAGGAAGTTCAAAAGCTCACTGAAGAAAATAATTCTTTAAAAATTAGAATGGAGCAGATAGAAGCTAATGACTTTATGAGAAACCAAGAAATTACAAAACAAAACCAAAAGAATGTAAAAATGGGAGATAATGTGAAATATCTCATTGGAAAAGTAACTGACCTGGAAAATAGTTCCAGCAGAGATAATTTAAAAATTATGGGACTACCTGAAAGCCATGATCAAAAAAGAGCTTAGACATTATCTTTCATGAAATTAACAAGGAAAACTGCCCTGATATTCTAGAACCAGAGGGCAAAATAAATATTGAAAGAATCTACAGATCACATCCTGAAAGAGACATGAAAAGAGAAACTCCTAGGAATATTGTGGCCAAATGCCAGAGTTCCCAGGTCAAGGAGAAAATATTGCAAGCAGCTAGAAAGAAGCAGTTCAAGTATTAAAAGAAGCAATTCAAGTGAAATACAATCAGCATACTACAAGATCTAGCAGTTTCTACATTGAGGGATCAAAGGGCATTGAATATGATAGTCCAGAAGTCAAAGGAACTAGGATTAAAATCAAGAATCACCTGCCCAGCAAAACTGAGTATAATACTTTAGAGGGGAAAATGGTCATTCAATGAAATAGAAGACTTTCGAGCATTCTTGATGAAAAGATCAGAACTGAATAGAAAATTTGACTTTCAAACACAATAATCAAGAAAAGCATGAAAAGTTAAACAGTAAAGAGAAATCATAAGGGACTTACTAAAGTTGAACTGTTTTTCTTCCTACATGGAAAGATAATATTTGTAACTCTTGAAACTTTTCTCAGTATTTGGGTAGTTGGAGGGATTATACACACTCAAACATACAGAGAGAGAGAGTGCGCATACAGGATGAGTTGAAGAGGAAGGAATCATATCTAAAAAAATAAAATTAAGGGATGAGAGAGGAATATATTGGGAGGAAAAAGGGAGAAATGGAATGGGGCAAACTATCTCTCAAAAGAGGCAAGAAAAAGTCTTTTCAATGGAGGGGAAAAGTGGAGAGGTGAGAGGGGAAAATTGAAGCTTACTCTCATCACATTTGGCTCAGGGAAGGAATAACATGCATATGCAATTTGGTATGAAAACCTATCTTACACTACAGGAAAGTAGAGGAGAAGGGGATAAGCAGGGTGGGGGATGATGGAAGGGAGGGCAAATGGGAGGAGGGAGCAATTAAAAGTAAATACTCTTGAGAAGGGACAAGGTCAAAAGAGAGAATAGAAGAAATGGGGGACAGGATAGGAGGGACAGATATATAGTTAGTCTTATACAACATCACTAGTATGGAAGTCATTTGCAATACTACACATATATAGCCTATGTTGAATTGCTTGCCTTCTCAGTGGGAATGGTTGGGGAGGGAGGAAGAGAAGTTTGGAACTCAATGTTTTAGAAACAAATGTTGAGAATTGTTTTTTCATACAACTAATAAATAAGAAATACAGGTAATGGGGTATAGAAATTTATCTTGCCCTACAAGACAAGAGAAAAGATGGGGATAAGGGAAGGGAGGGGTTTTTGAAGGGAGGGCAGATTGGTGGAGGGGGTAATCAGAACGCTCAGTGTTTAGGAGTGGGGGAGGGGAGAGATGAGAAAATTTGGAACTCAAAAATTTTGGAAATGAATGTTGAAAACTAAAAATAAATAAACATAAAAAATAATCTGAGCACCTCAAGAGAGCTCCTATCTTACAAACAATTGAGATTCATTCTTGTGCAATAAATGTATAAGGTCTAAGCAAAGAGAGGTGATTTAGACCTCTCTGTTACATATAAAACACAAACATGCTGAGCATGTGATGTAGGAAGACAGATAATTTCTGGAGAATTACTATCAAAACATTAATTTTAGATCAACTAGCAACGCATAGAGTGCTTGACCTGGAGCCAGGAAGTCCTAAGCTGATACACAGACTCTGGATCCTCAGAACTGAGAGTTCTCCTCTTGGGCAAACATGGTGCAGAGAAGAGGGCAACAGGAAGAAGTACCCTGGGAAAGTGAGGGTTTGAGTCCAAATTCAGTGACTTTCCAGTGACCAAAACTTGCAAGGAAGGAACTGGAACTGTTGGAAAGAATGAGGTTGTGGTCATTGATACCCCTGATCTTTTCTCTCCAAGGAGCTCTGCTGGAAAGACTGAACAAGAGATCAGGCACTGCATCACCCTCTGTTCCCCTGACCCACACATTCCACTGTTGCTGACCCCTGTTGGCCATCACACAGTGGAAGATGAAGAGATAGTGAAGGGCATTCAGGACCTCTTTGGAGCTGAAGCCAGGAGACACACATTACTTCTCTTCACAGGGAAAGAAGATCTGGAAAATAAATCACTTTAAGAATATATTGAAAAAACTGATAGTAACTTCTTCAAGGAGCTGTTTAAGAACTGTGGGGGTGGGTACTGTGCTTTCAACAACAAAGCAGTTGAGGAAAAACAGGATACTCAGGTTCAAGATCTCACTAAACAGACTGAGTTGTTGATGAAGGAGAACGGTGGCCAGTGCTATGCCGAATTTAATGTGAATGGACGAAAGCAAGAAAATACTATAGATTCTGAGGCAGATGTTACTAAACCTACCAATATCCTAGACAGGAAGGTAAGAATCTGAACCTAAGTATTATATTGTTCCTAATAATCTTTCATGTTTTTAATTTTAAAAAAGAATTTACAATGTTATTTAAAAAAACAAAAAAGGATCTATTTTAGCCCTTCATTCTTGCAGATGAACAATTGATCACTAGAGAGATTAGCTGACTTGTCCAAGGTCACATAGTCATAAGTAGCAGTGCCCTCTAACCTTTATTCTGTGCTCTTCCTACTCTGTTGCTTAGAGGGCATATCATATGCATATATATTGCATATCTATGATTGAGTTACCTTCCCAAGCATCCCATGGAGACTGGAAGGTGACTATTACACTTCCTTCTTTTATGTCAGATAGAGAAGCTGAAGTAAATGCATGTTAAAGATTTCACTCAAAGTCACACAGGCAGTAAATGGTAGAACAAGGAGGAGCAGCCAGGTCTCTCAGCTCCATATTGGCTGCTTTTTCCCCCACCTTTCTCTGCCTGCTGAATACACTGACCTTTTGATTGGGACAGCATTCTTTCTAAGAATTGTGCCTTGGCGCTCCCATTATACTTTTCTGGAATGTTACCTTTTTGAAGCTCTCATGTACTGATGTTATTAAACAGACCTTAGACTAAATTAGAAGATGTGACAACTGGTACATCTTGGCTCTGTCACTGAAAGGAGATGGGAAATTGAACAAGTCAGTTTTCCTTTTGCAGTCTTAGTTTTCATATTTAAAAAAAATTGGAACACTAGCCTGGAGCACACTTGGGCTACAGATCACTGTCCCTATAATACTGAAGCTCAGGAGTACAGTGGAGTTTAGAACTTCGATCATCCCTTGTGGATGTCATTGGGAGCTCCTGCCACAGATGAGAGTCCCTCACAAATTGTCAAATGAGAACATTCAATGCAGAAGAAATTCCCCAGCCATTTACTTGACTTTTGAGCTCTTTGTCAAGGTAGGTAGTACTTTGCTTCCAGTGGAGAGTGGGGGTGTGTACTGTCACCCATTTGATCCCCACACAATCTGGGGGCCTAGAGTTCCAGAAATGGCTGCTGCCTCTGCCCCTACTGGGCTCCTCCACCCATTCTACTTCCCTGGGGATGGATCCAGACCACTCTTCTCTTGCACACAAGTCCAACAGGTTTTTTCCACTGACCTTCCAATTTGTCCTCAGCATTTGGGGGTTGTGAAGTCTGGAAACCACCACATGTGCCAGAGATTCAGTCTCCCAAGGCTTTGTCAGGTCCTATCATTGCTTGTGTGGCCCACACTTAAGTATGCTCTGCTCTCAGCCCAGTGCGATAGTCACTTCCAGTAGAATTTCCAGACTGTCTCGGGTTGAAGATCTACTTCATTCTGTCATTCTGTGGGTTCTGCAGCTCCATAATTTGTTTAGAATCATTTTTTACAGGTATTTGGCTGGGCTTGGGAGGAAAGCTCTAGCAAGTCTTTGCTTCTACTCTGCCAGTTTGGCTCTGTCCCCTTGTGTAATCTTTATTAAAGGGAAATGATGATTACGGCCATAAATCCAAGGTCTTTTATATTCATCTAGAGTGATTTATTGCATCTACCTTTGCAAACTCTGGGAATTCTTATCCAATCTCCCACTTTCACTAATGAGTTGTGTCTCCAAAAGTTAGAGTTGCTGTATCACATCCTCTGGGGAGAGATTTCAACTCTGAAGGATTGAAGGAGTATCTTTCTCTAATGTCATTGGCTCAAGCCCCCATTCTGGTGTGTAATATCCACTATCAATTTCCAGTTACAGTTATTATCTCTCCTCATTATTGATGCCCATTAGTGATCTTCACTTTGGTATCATTTAACCATTTAACAAGAGAGAAGATCAGAGAAGAGAAAATTAGAGAAGAGGAGGGTGACAGATTTAAAAAGGGAGGACAGATACTGCATGATAGCTAGTGGGGAAAGATGAATCAATGAAGAATTTTTGAGGATGGGGAAGACATCAGAATCTTGTGGAAAGCAGGGAGGTAGTCAGCAGGCAGGGAAAAATTGAAGATTAGTGAGAGATTAGAGATGACAGAGAAGGATCTGTTGAAGGAGACAAAATGGAATGGGATCACTTGAGTATGTACAGAGTTTTGCCTTGGCAAGAAGAGCTTCATGTGAAATACAGGTGAAGGAGTGGAATAAGGCATCTGAGTGATAAGGGATGAGGAGCAGAGGGGACTCTCAGTTAATACTCTCATTTTGTTCAGTGAAATATGAGTCAAAGTTGTCAGCTGAGAATGTGGGAAGGGGAAGTCATAGGAGGTTTAGAAAAGATACTGTAGTGAGTAGGATAGTGAGTCAAATAGATATAAAAACATTGTTTTGCTTCCATGATGGCCTAGTTGAGATTATGTAAGATAAATTTGGAGTAGATTCAGCACAGTTTTGTGACTGTCTCCACCTTCATCCAACTGCATATAAGTAGGCAATGCTGAAATTTGGGAGAGTATGATCAACAATAGGACAAAGAGACTTGAGAGAAGAGGGCAGGGTCAAGTTGAACTAGTTTACCAAGGGTCAAGATGGGTAAGGGAGGAGAGTATAGAGAGTACAAGAGGAATAGTCTGGGAAAGAACTAAAGGATGAAGAAATTGAAGGTCCCAGTAAGGATGAAGACCAAGGTCTGAGGATATAAGGTTTGAGGATATAAGGCAGAAGGAGAGGTGGAATAGCAACAGGTTGGGATCAAATAGGAGCATTTCAGCTCATAAACATGTGGTGTGTTTCTAGGTGATGGCAAGATATGAGTATGATGTGAGGCCCTGAGTTGGAGTGGTGGAGTAGGCCATAGAAATTGGGCAAGTTTAAGAAGTAGGACTATCATCATATAGGTTAAAATCTTATAGTATGAGGGTAAGAAAATTAGTATGGGTAAGAAGACTGTGAGACAGTCATTGAAATAATAAAGTCATTGAAGAAGGAAGGAGAGTATCCTAGAAATTGGTAGACAGTGACCACCAGAATCTTGACTGGGTAATAAATATGGATTGAATGAACCTCAAAGAAAAAGAGGTTAGTCATAATGGTAGAGAAAGAACTTGACAGTGACAGGGAGTAGCAAGAATATTTGAACACCGGGTTTTGAGTAAAAGTGCATCAAGAGCTGGAAAGTAAGGCCAGGGAAGCTGTGTCACCATGAAGAAGCCAGGTCCAATGGGTGCAAGGTGGAAGGACCAGCAAAAGAAAATAATTAAAATGGAATCTATTTTTTACCCATGGAACAGGCATTCCAGAGTACACAGAGGAAGGATTAGATAAAGCAGAAGGCAGAAAACAAAAAGTTAAAGGAGATAGGAATTAAAAAGTGATCCTTAGGGAACAGAGAATAGGGGTTGAATAAGAGCAACCAGGGGTTCAGAATCATTAGAATGAGAAGGTAATTACAGAGCAGGACTAGGTTTGAGTAATAAGTTCAGGTAGGTTTTCATTTACCATAGGGATTCACCCTCAGGGTTTGTTCTGAGGGTCTCAAGCATCTACAGGAAGCTGGAAGGAGTTGGGAGAAAGGTGCCCCAGTGGGAGCAAAGTAAAAACTATGGAGTTTGTAAGTCTCCTTGGAGTTATAAGAACCCAGGAAAGGTGCCTGGAGCATGACAGAATGGTTGTTCAAGGTGGTTAGGGAGACAAGAGTACTGCTATGCAGTTGTAAAAATTCTCAGAGGATGCTTGGAGTGAGATGGATTTCTCCTCAGGGAGCCCTCCCATGGTTTTTTACGCATCTAAGAGCTGTCTCCTCTTTATCTGTCCACCTTCAGTGATTGATGCAGTAAGACATTGCCTCTTAGTGGTGAAAGTAATAAGATATTGACAATCATTTAAGATCATTTGAATCCCAACAAGGGCAAAGCCTGAACTAATCATCCAGAAGAAGCACCTCAGCCTAACAGACATTCCTTCCTAGGTTTTCTCATTAAATCCAGAATGCCCCGTTCTGTGTCAACAACTAGAAGGCCCGATAAAGCTAATAGCATTCCTCTGTTCATAGCCATTAAACATGAGTCACTTTAAACCAAGATATTACCTTGAATAATGAGTCTTTTCTTAATATTTTATGGACATATACTATGCTATGACATGTTAATGGTAAAGGAAACACAGATATCCTGAGTTGAGTTTTCAAGTTGACACTTTGCCAACTCTCTTATTATATTTACAACCTATTCAATTAAGAAAATTCCTTTTTCATACTATGGTTAAATACACATGGAGATCATAAATTTGAATGATATCAATGTCTTGTTCTAAAGTTCTTGTTCTAAAATGAACTTAAGGCTTTGCATTCTTTTATTAGTCAGTCAGAATTTAACTTCTGACTCCATGTACATGTACCTGCTAGCTTTAAGGGAATAAACAATATGAATTTATATAACCTAGCCTGTTTGCCTCTTTTAATTTCAGGTAGACAATATCAAGGACAGGGAGGAAGTCTCTTTGTATGAGGAGTGGAGTGTGGAGAGTGATCCAAGAGGGAATAGGATGACAATTTGGTTATTCAACAGTTCTGGAATGTTATCCAGACTGTATTTTAAGATATTTTTCCCTTGTTCCAGATTCCTATATGTTACATAAAATTAACTTGAGCTGGAAAGTCATATCAGAAGCCTGGGAACTATGTCAGCTTTCATCTCTCTTTCTCTCTTTCTTTCTCTCTTTCTGTCTCTCTCTCTCTCTCTTTCTCTCTCTCTCTCTCTTTCTCCTTGGTGTGTAATTTAATGATTTATTGAATAAACAATTTATGCCAGACTTGAGCTAAAATTGCAAAATCCATTATGAGTCTTAATATTTTTCTTCAATAGATGTCATAGCTATATTCAAATATGTGAAGGTTGCTATATGTAAGCGGAATGTGTTTGGTTCTTTTTGTCCCCAAAATGAAGATGTAAAAGCAGTTACAAAGAGGCAAATTAAGGTTTGATATCAGTAAAAAATCCTTAACAATGAGAGTTGTCCAGGAATGAAATACAATCCCTTCAGAGATGAGGGCTCCCTTTCCTTGGAAATTTTCCAGCAGAGGAAGGAGGACCATGTGTCAATCTATGCTAAAGGACTCCCTGGCCCCAGAGGTCCTCAGCAACTCTCAAATTCTGTGATTGTGATTCTGTGATATCATCTGACAAATGAAAGAATCTACAAATTACCAAGAGATCCTAGGACAAGAACAAAAATCACAGAATGGTTCAAAAAGAGAAAGAAAATTTATAAAATAAGAAAGAAGACACAAGTTAATCTCAGAAACTAGAACTTTAAATGCAGAACTTAAAGTCTCCATGCTTATTTTTAAAACTTTAGGATGAGAGGTAAAATGCAATGCCTGTTAGAGAATTTCTCCAAAGGAGTGGAAACTCTGTACCATAGATCCACCTTCCCATAACATAAATAAAATGTGTGGTTCAAAACTATCCAACTTAAAAATAGGCAGTTCTGCAATTTTTCTTTTTCTTGTAGATATGAACACTCAAGTAACCCTAACCAGCAAAAAAAACTTCGTATTGTTGTTTTGCAGTTACCCAAGGATGGGTAAAGGCTCTTTTCTGAAATTTTTATATAGATGCTTCAGGACCTAAAACTTAACCTCATTTCAGGATAGTAGCATATTTATTTTGTTCACAATTAAATTCCCCTGAAATAACAACCAGAATGTTAGGATTACAAACTTTACAGCTGGAAGGGACTTTTAAGATCTTTTAGTCCAACTCTGTCAGTACACGGAGAGGCAACTTGAGCTCCTTCACTAAAGGCCCACGGTCACACGGTTAATCATAATAAGACGGAGAGGGAAACACACAACAGCAGGAAGGATTTAAGTGATAAAGAAGGATGTGTTAGGGACAATTTTTAGGTGTGAGAATATCCAACCCTGGAAGTTACTCCTCTTCTCATGCTAGCCAAGTTACAGATGGAGGTGAATATAGCCAGGATTATGGAAAACAGTTTTTATGAGCAGACCGTGCAGACATATAAGTGAGCTGACCCCTCTTTGGAGTTAGCAGCCTCTCAGGCTACTTTTGCACCCTCCAACCCTTTTCTCTCCCTTAAACAAGAAAAGTTAAAAAAAATGGTTGTTACCCAATTACCTTGGGGAAAATACCATAGTTCCCCTCTGGAGAGATCCAAGCCTCAGTACATGATGGCCAAGAAATGGGTGGGCTAGACAACTTCTCTGCTTTATTTCTTTTGTAAGGTGTTTAGTGAGGGTAACTAAGACTTTTTCCCATGATTTCTGAGGCATTTGGGGTTACAGACCTAGTGAGTGTCTGAGGATTTGAATACAGGTCCTGCTAACTCCAAGGCCAATATTACCCATTTTCATGTTGAAAAGCAAAGTACAGATGATTAAATAACTTGTGGTAGATTAGAGAGAAACGTGGCAGAGGTAGGAAGAGGAATTACAATGTATTTTGAAATGAAAAACTTGAAATTTTTATTTGCTACTTTTCTTCAAATGTTGCAGGAATTCCCTATGACTCTGTATTTAAGGCCTTAAGCCAGTGAATCCCATTAGCTCTTTCAGTATGCTCTACACATAGGTTCCCAAAGTGGGTGATACTGCCCACCCTCGGGGGGAGGTGCTGGAATGATTCAAAGGGCAGTAGTACCCTCAGATGCAATTGAATAAACATAAGGGGGTGGTGGAAACATAAGGAAAGAAGAGAAGATTAGAAAATTTTGAAAAACCAGTCATGCATGTTTCATCTTCTGTCTAATAGATTAAAAGTCATAATGATAACATTATTTTCCAAATAAACACACAAAATGCAAGTTATAATCAATCAATGGTCAAGTCTACCAACAGGTCTTAACAAGCAGGTGTTGGCAGACAAGTATGTTGCACAGTGTCTGAAAGTCCAGTGGGAATCATCAGAAATATGTTCATATAATGACTTCTTACAATATGATACTATATGGTTACATGACACAATGCTGTGTCATCAAAATTGCAATGCAGAAAAAAAACAATTTTACAATAAATAAATTTAAGATGAGTCATTTTAAAATATACAGATATCTATATATTTTCTATTTTTTTGAAAAGACACAAATTTCAAAAAAAAAATTGTTAGAGTTAAAGAAAGTAGATTTCCAGAGGAGTGCTGGGTAAATTTTTTAGAAAGGGGGTGGCAGGCTGAACCTCTGCAATAGACCCAATCCTTTTGGTAATGTTATGGTTTTGCTCTCTAAGTATTGCCATGGAACAGCTAAGTGGTGCAGTGGAGAGAGTACCAGTCTGGAGTCAGGGAGACTCATCTTCCTGAATTCAAATCTGGCCTCAAGAAACGTACTAGTTGTGTACCTGTGCAAGTCAGTTCACCCTGTTTGCCTCAGTTTCCTTATCTGTAAAATGAGCTAGAGAAGGAAAACGCAAACCACTCCAGTATCTTTACCAAGAAAACTTCCAAAAAGTGTTATGAAGAATCACACAACTTTTAAAAACTAACTAAACAATAACAAAAAGAATTGTCACAGAAAAGAGAAATATTTCCTTCAAGACACCATGATCCCAAGCTGCTCTCCTTCCTTAAGGTTGATCATCAGAAAGCTTCATTTTCCCCTTGTGCATATGTTCTGTGAATTTTAGAGAGAGGAAGGGAATGTTCCTGGTACTTTAATAAGTATTAAAGGATCCTATTAGGTCTGGAAAATGTCTTCAAGACCAATCCCTTCACTTTACTGATCATAAAACTGAGGCCCAAAGAGATTAAATGATTTGCCTGGGATAACTGTAGTGCCAATACAATACCCACAGCAGCCACTATGAATATACATGTGAATTTCCAGGGTAAATTTGCAAAATATAAACTCTCTTCCTCAAAGACAAAACCAAAATATTTATTCAGATACCAGAAAGCCAATTCTACCATGGTAACAACGAAGTTTGTACACATTACCAATAAAGGGAGCATGACCATCCCCAAGCCTTCCCTCCCTCAGGTCTCCCCACAAATAAGCTGCCTTAGGCAAAATCGCTCCCCCCTCATTCACACTAGCTGCTCTGCTCTACCTGCTCTACCTGCTCTAGGCCAGTTCTTCCTCATTCTCTCTCAGCTGCACCCTTCCTGCTCCACTCACTTGGCAAGCTCCTCCCACTACCAGCTCCATGTGACTCAAGCTATGGGCTGGGCCAGAGTTCAAACCAGGTCACATTGACCTATTGAGGGGCAGGGAAGATCTTCAAATTCCCCTACCATTATAATCACCTAGCTAGTGTCTAAGGTAGAATTCAAACTCAAGTCTTTCTGACTACAAATTGAGCATTCTACTTACTGTATCACACTGGCTCTTTAAAATCTATCCTCTGAAATATATTTAATATGATTGTACATGTATAGCCTATATCAGATTGCATGCCATCATGGGGAGGGAGGAGGGAAATATTAGAACTCAAAATCTTATAAAAGTAAAGGCTGAAAACTAAAAATAAATAATTTTTTTTAAAAAAATCTATCCTCCTACTGTGGATCCAACATTCTATACCTTGCCAAGGAAAAGAGAGAAATTAGGCTTTAGTTTCAGCTTCTTGTGAGTCATCCCCTAATTATTAATAGGTGCTCTTGCTAGTTGTCTCAGACTATTACCCCTTCCCTCTGAGGAGAGCAAAGTGTCCATCTCTGGCCCTAACTTCCTGCTTCCCTTCCTGGAAGGAATTCAAGTACCCTTGGAGAAGGGAGAAGGGAAAAGAGGTTAGAGATGTCTATTCTGCCTCCCTTCAAGCCACACAGTGACACCTCCATGCTCCACGTGGGGAATAGTCCTCACTACATACATGTGTATATATGATTTCATTTAGTCTTCACAACAACCTTGTGAGGTAAGTACTATCCACAGTATTCTCTTATCCAGGTTAAAATTCTGTCTTCATCCAACCCATCCAATATGATATAATGTCAAGCCTTTCCACTATCCTGATTGCCCTCCAGTATATATGTTTGTGAAAGACACCCCAACTCTATAATTTGTGAATTCTTTACCTAAAAAACAGAAGGATTATACTCAGGGACCTCTAAGGCACCTACAAGCCAAAGTCTATGGTCTGATGCCCTAGTATGCAAATACTCTTCCAAAATTATGGTCTTACAACTAATCTAGTCTTCTAAATGTGAGCTTACTAATGGGACCATCACCTCCTTTGTTCTAAACATACTTCTCTCCATATACTTGAAGATTTGGCGAGGGGGCTACCATTCACACTGTTGACATCAAAAATAACTGGAAGAGTTTTCTCCTTATGTCTCTGGTTATATAAGGCAACATCTGTTTAGGCAAAACAGCTCATTTTAGTGGTAAATTCAAGGGACATCAAGAAGTCCCCAATTTGCAACCTCAAATGCCCCCCAAAAAATCTTCCCTATCACCTGCATATGGTTGTCTGTAGTTGGCTGTTGGTGAGTCATAGCAGACCTTCATTGAAGGTGTCCTTCATTGGGTAGTGAATTGACTTCTTAAATTCTCTTCTAATTTCAAGTTTCCATTATACTAACCCTTAAGAGGACAGATCTTAGCAAAGAAAATTTGGTGTTAGGGTGTATACTGGTAAATGTTTAAACAAGAGGCTCTCAAAAAAAATGTACATGCTCTATGCTTTTAAAGTTAATCTGCATTGTTACCATTTTCTTCACATCACTTTCTTAATTCTAGACAAACAACAAAGTCATTTCTGGGGGAGAAATAATCACATTGAAAATTTAGCCAATAACTCTCAGGGCTTGGAGGAGCTGGCTCTAGTTCACCCCTGGGTATAAGGGAAAGCAGTGGATTTGAAGTTGGGAAACTTTGATTTGAATCTGACTCTACGCCTTACTACCTGTGAGAAATTGGACAAGTCACTTAACCTCTATGGTTTTAGCTTCCTGCTCTATAAAAGACGGGTTTGAACTAAATGACCTCCAAGATCCCTTTCGACTACAAAGCTTATTAAGTGTTTCCACCAATTGAAAAGGTTAGCACTACTTCCCTTTTCAACCAAGGGCTGATCCAAAGAGTGGCTCTAAGGGTAGCAGAAGACATTCCTTTCTTTACAAGTGCTAGAGAACCAACCAAGCAATCAACAAGCCTACCCTGAGCAAGGGAGAGAGGGAAGTGGGGTAAAAAATTATTACTAATAATAAAGTTTGAAAGGCACTTTACAACTCATTCGATCCAGTGCCTACTCTCAAAGGGGGGGGGGGGGTGGAGTGGAGGGGAATCACATGTACACATAGCCGTAGATAATCGGACACGCTGAAAAACAAGATGATAGGGAGAGAGGGAGACTTGCAGGTGCAAGGGAGGTGCAGGGAAGGTGTCAGGAAAGGTTTTGTGAAAAGACTGTCCTTTGAGCTGAGATGTTAAGAAACACAAGGATTCTAAAAAGAGAAGGTGATGCATTCCATACACCGTCAGCCGTGCAAAGGCGCAGAGACGTGAACTGGACGATGAGAGAGCAGGGAAGCCGCGCGTGAGGAGCAACAAGTAGGCCACTTTGGTCGGGCAGTAAAGTGTGTGGAGGCGAGCGGTGTCTGAAAAGGGAGGCTGAATCTAGATTGTGAAGGAAGCAGGCAGCCAGAGGGCCCCCAGGGGCTGGCTGCAATTCGTGCAGGATTGTACGGAGACTCGGGGCTTTCTAATTCGACAAAGCCGGGCCAGGTGGACTGCAGCCATGCCCAGGCAGGACCGGCCGAAATCCCCTCCCCAGAAAGGGGGGCACGCAAGCGGGCTCGGAGGCTGCGGGGAGGGTCTGCGGGGATTGCAATATCCCTCCTTTCCAGAAATGGGGCAAGATCCCGTCCAGACTGGGCTCAGGAAGGACTCCCGAGGATGCGCGGTGCCCTGACCTGGCTCGGAACTGTAGTGGAAATGGCCCTCGGGTAGGACATTGGGAGAACCGTGCAGACCTGGGCTTCCTGGAATTCGGGATGCCGAACTCCGAGGCCGTCGCCCCAGTTTGTCCAGGATTCGACCTCCCCAAATGCCTGCCTGCAGCCTGCAGCCTCCAGCCTCCAGCCTCCTCCAAACCCCAGGGTCCCCAGCCAGAAGAGAGCCTGATTTTAAGACCTGACCGTGACCCTGACCTAGAACCAAAGGAGAGCACCCGCCTCCCAGCTCTTTCCACCCAAGGAATGAGTGGGGTCTACTGGCCAGGTAAGAGAGTGAAGTGGGGTATGGTCAGTGACTGAGAGTCTAGATTAGAGTTAAGGACAAGTCTGCCCTTCTCCTTCCCCCCAATTCCCCGCTAGATCTCCCTGCTGGAGAAATTAGAAGGAAACCAGCAGCCTGTAAATTGCCTTCACCCAGACATATCTTCGATGGAGAGGTTTCGATTTTACTGCACCTGATGGAGGCTGAACACGGACTGCCTCATAATATCCAGATAAGAGAACCACGTGATTCAGAACGGAAAGGACCCAAAAGGACATCTAGTTAAAACGATTCATTTTACAGATGAGGCTAAGAGGTGAAATAGTTTGCTACCAAAAGTTAGTGGTCAGATTTTCAACCCTAAATATGTAAGGTTGACTGATCCCTGAGGGTCCTTATTCATAAAAAGTATCCCTATTCCTCCTTGCCCCGTTCCTGGCCCATCTCTGCTGCCATCTAGCTGTGCGATTCCGGCACAGGACTTCACCTGAGTCTGTTTCTTCATCTATAAAATGAGCGTAACAATCCCTGCCTCACTGATGAAAATAAGGAAGGAAGGAAACGAGTATTTATTAAGCACTGTACTAAGTTCATTACAAAAACCCTAGGAGATATTATTGTCCCCATTTTGCAGAAAAGGAAAGGGAGCTAGGCAGGAGTTAAATGACTTCCCAGGGTCACATAGCTGGTAAATATCTGAGTTTGGATTTGAATCCAGGTCTCCCTGACTGTAGGTCCAGTGCTCCATCACTCTGCCACCTCACTGGAAGACACTGAATAATAGATAGTTGTGTGGTTTTAAGTTTCTGCAGTTGGCTTAGGCTTAAATGACCTAGATGCCTAGGAGGAAGAGAACATTGAGAGGTCATCTAATCCATCCCTCTGTGTCTGAGCTGATCCATGGAAGCAATACCTGAGTCCAATAACAGGAATAGAGTTAGGAAGACTTGCTTTAGACACTTACATGATGTGTAACCCTAGGCAAGGCTACCTTTCTCATCTCAGTTTCCTCATCTTGAAAATGGGAAAAGTTATAACATCTACTTCACAGAGTTTTGAGAATTCAGTGAGATTGTATATGTAAAGCACTTTTCAGACTTTAAAGCACTATAAAAATATTGGTTACTATTATTATGTCTTAATGTTACCTTTCCTAAAGGTAGCTCAGTCAGTTCATAAAGTGGCAGTTGTCACCCACAGCATCATGGAATATTTGATGTGGAAAAGTCCTTAAAGACTATCAGGTACAACCCCTAACATTTCACAGGTAAGAAAACTGGCATCTAGAAATGTTAAATAACTTGTCCAACGTCATAAAGGTAATAAGTAGCAACCCCAAGTCCTCTCATTCTAAATCCAGCCTTTTTTCTTCAAAATCATACTACCCAAATTCATAGTGAATGGCAAAGTTGAGACTGGAACTCAGATCTGCTGATGTCAATTGCAGTACTTTCTCTGTAACATCATGTTCCCTTCTCCTCTTTCCCCCTGTCCGTCAACATTCACCCCCTGAATTTTGAAGACAAAATCAGCTGAGACTCAGAGACATTAATAGATTTGTTCATAGCACTCTGCTCTTGAGAGGAGCTGGCCACTCCTTTCCAATGAAGAAACTGCCTTAGCACCAGCCTTCTACCACCTTCTCACACCTGACAGTATATCCATAGGCCCTTTGGCTCAGCTGAATTCCAGAACTGAATACTAATCCAGTTTCAGGACTTAGAAGGTCCTCAGAATTGCTCATGTTGCACAGATTATTTCAAGGGCACAGTAGCCTCAGCTGGTCTCTAAGGAAGGGATTCTATCTCTCCATACTCATTACCCATCTCTCTGGAAATTGGCATAGACTTTGGGCAGCACAGCCAGCTCCAAATGTTTCCTAGGCCCCAAGTCAGCCTTAAAACATAAAAACGTCCTGAGATTCCTTACTGCCAAGTTCAGAAGGGTGAAAAAGTGGAGGTGGGGATGACCATGATAGAGAAAGGAAGAAGAGTGATTCATCTTGTATATTTATGTATGTGATATACCTTTGTGTGTGTTTTATGCACGTGTGAACATGAGTGGCATAATTGTATATAGTATCTGTGTATGCATGTGTCTATATGTGCAATGTCAGTATTTGTATTTGTGATATATTAATATTATCTATGTATATGCATGTATGTATGTGTACATGTATATGTTAAGATCTCTGTGTGTACCTGAATGGTGTAACTCAAGGAAAGATTATGATAACAGACTCAAAGAGATGAGTTGTGTATACACATATGTACTCATTCTATATGCCCAAATACATGAGTCCAGTCCCTGTCTCTCTTCTCCCCACCTTTTGAATGTGTGAATAAATGAAAATACATTTATTAAGAGTTTTTTTGTTGTTGTTCAGTCACATCTTCACGACTCCATTAAGGATTTTCTTAGCAAAGATATTAACTAGTTTGCCATTTCCTTCTCCAGCTCATTTTACAGATGAGGAAACTGAGACAAACAGGGTTATGTGACTTGCACTCAAACAGATAGTAAGTGTCTGAGGCTGGATTAGAACTCAGAAAGATGAGTCTTCCCGACTCCAGGTCTAGTGATCTATCCATTGTGCCACTTACCTGCTCTTAAAGAATGAGGTTTCCCATGTATGTGGTGTCGTGGAAGCATGACTGGCTTTGGAGTCAAGAGGACCTAGACTTAAACCCTGATTATCCTACTTCATTATTAATTGTAAGAACTTAGTGAAATCACTTAATTCTTCTGGGCCTCAGTTTCCCCCTCTTTAAAATAAGAGAGTTGGACAAGATGACCACTAAAACCCCTTCCAGCTCTCAACTGTGATTCTTATCATCTTTGCATCCACACTACCTAAGATAGTTCCTTGTACGTAAAAAGACATAGGTATGTGTATTTATGAGTATGTGTAGGTATATATGTGTATGTATATATATATATAGATTATATATATATATATATGTCCTGGAAGATAAACTTCATCATCTTTAGCCACTCTTTCCTTGGAGTAGGAGGCATGAGGGGTTGGAGAATCTTCCAGTCACAGGGTGAAATAAACACTGGGATGTGGAAACAGAGAATGGGAGACTGGATTGCAGATCTGCTAATTATTCCTTATGTTGTGTGAGACAAACTCATTAACCACTCTGGGCTTCAGTTTCCTCCTCTGTGAGAGGAGGTGACTAGGTGGTGCTGTACAGCATGAGGTCTACAGTCAGGAAGACTCATCTTCCTGAATTCAAATCCAACTTCAGACACTTACTAGCTGTGTGACCCCGGCCAAGTCACTTAACCCTGTTTGCTTCCACTATCAAATCCACAGGGTTGTTTTGAGGTACATGCTCCATATGCCTTTTTGTTCTTTCAGTCATTTTTCTGTTGTGTCCAACTCTTTGTGACCCCATTTGGGATTTGGGGGAGGTTTTTTTTTTGTTTGGTTGGGGGTTCTTTTGTTCTTTTTTTTTTTTTTTGCAAAGATACTGGAGTAGTTTGCCATTTCCTTCTTCAGGTTATTTTACAGATAAAGGTCACATAGGTAATAAGTGCCTGAGGCAAGATTTGAATTCAGGAAGATCAGTTTTTCTGTTTCCAGATCCAGTGCTCTATCCACTGTTCCATCTAGCCTGTCCCACAAATCTTAAAGGTATGTACACACACACACACACACACACACACACACACACACACACACACATACACACACACGGCAGCTAAGTGAAGCAGCAGATAAATCATCAGATCTGTAATCAGGAAAACCTGAATTCAATCCAACCCCAGTCACTTACTAGCTGCGTGACCCTGAACAAGTCATTTAACCTGTTTGCCTTGGTTTCCTTATCTGTAAAATGAGTTGGAAAAGGAAATGTAAAACTCCTTCACTCTGTGTTATCCAGTATGTATATGTGTGTGTGTGTGTGTGTGTGTGTGTGTGTGTGTGTATATATATATATATATATATATATATATACGTATATACACATATTTCTATATAGAGCCTATGTATTTCCTTGATCTCTGTTTTTCTATCAACTTGGATAAATAGTTGATTTGCTATGAGTGTTCATTGTGTAAGTGGTATTTAGTGGGAAGGGAGTCCAGTTTTGGATACATAGTTTGGAGCCCTCCATTCTTACCAAGGAATAGTGATCAGGAGTTTAGTTTGAACTTAAAATCTACTTCCCTTAGACCAGAGATAGGGAATCTGTGACCTCAAGGCCACATGTGGCCCTCTAAGTCTGCAAGTGTGAACCTTTGACTAAATCCAAACTTCAGAGAACAAATCCCTTTAAAAAAAAAGATTTATTCTATAACATTTGGATTCAGTAAAAAGGCTGCAGGTTTCCCATTCCTGCCCTAGACTGATAATATTTAAAAGAACAGAGAGATATAATTCTAGTTTGGTACTTCCTCCTTCTTGAGAAAAGTAGAGGGGTCAAACTTCTGGCTCCTACCTCCTGTTTGCCCATATAGCAAGAACCAAAGTCTTTCTTGGAGAAGAGTGGGAGGAGTAAATGCTAAAAAAAATGTCTATTCTTGCTTCCCTGTAAGCCACATCACAGACAAATCAATATCTACATACATAATCTATGTGGACAAAAACAAAACACCACCCCCACAAATAAGAGAGAGAGAGAGAGAGAGAGAGAGAGAGAGAGAGAGAGAGAGAGAGAGAGAGACTAGGCTAGATTAGATTAGAACATATTAACTGGAGTAGAGGCTTCTAATGTTCAGCCTACTCAAAGGGACAGAAATGTATCAAGTGGCCCAAAGGCATGTGGACCTGGCTATGTCATTCTGTAAGAGCTATAACATTTTCCTGAGAAGAAGAAACAGATGGCAACAGTAATAGTGCAGCAGAGTGCCTGAATGATGGATGTCTGGAAGAGAATGAGGTTCACATCATCCGACAACAGAGGCAGTAAGAACAGAAAACACTGAGAAATATCAAGTCCAAGCAGGGACCTCCACAAGAGGATTAGGATATCCTAAGTTGGTTCAATGATGTCATTAAAGATGCCATAATTAAGAAATGACATCAGATAGCAAACTAGTCTAGGACTGAAAATGCCAAGGGATCCACTCAGAAATTATGAGAATGATATGGGGGTTCTGTGACTACCTAGGGAAGATATAGCAGGTTAAACCCCAAAAGGAAAAATGAGTATTGGTTAAAGTAGCACTTACGTGGCATGGAAGATCTGGGTTTGAATCAGTCTTGAAATGCTGTGAGATCTCATTTCAATGTCTCCAGGACAAGGCATGATAATCTCCATAGGAGGAACAATTTAGCTGCCCCAGAGATTGCAATTAACTCAAGCCTTAGGGGCCTTTAAAAAAAACATATTTGCTTTCTGAATTTGTATAGTGTTATCTATGAAAAGAGATTTCTCAATTACCTTATTATTAGATCCTAACACCTCCTTTAACAAAATGAGACTGCAGTGAAGAAAAAAAAGAAAAGATAACCAGACTTATATGTAATATCACCCTCTCCCCACACTTATTCTCCCAAGCAACACTTGCATTGACAGGTTGGGTCCCCAAAGTAGTACTGCTACTCTCAAGTTTTAGGGATTATAGAATCATAGGAGTAGAACTGGAAAGGACTTCAACTTCCTCATTTTACAGATGAGGAAAAAGAGGCTCAAAAAACCTAAGAGGCAGATGTGGTAGGACTAGCATTTCCCTGATATAGTTTCTCTCTTCCAATCCACAACATAAGGAAGCTTTACCAAAAAAAGAAAAAGACAAAGCTGGCCTGAATGGCTCTGAACATCCAAGGGAATATAAAGTCCCAGGCAAGTCTGACTTGGTGAACTTGTCTGTACATGACTTGAGTCACCAAGTCCTTCACTATATCCTACCCTGATGGCCAGATACATTTCATATAAAGATGAAGGGAACTGTGCCCAGAGAAGCTAAGTGTTGTTCCATATTCTCACTGTATTAAGGCAAAGTAAATCTCCTTTTTGTAAAAAGTTCAGTGCCCTCAATTCACCTCAACATCAAACATGAACTAAAAGAACGCTAGTGTTAGAGTCATGCTACTGACACAAGACTTGAAACCAGGTCTTTCTGATTCCAAGTCTAGTACTCTATATACTTCTACTATACGTTGTTTCCCCACAGATAACCTTGTTGGTGACTACTCATCACAGCTCATGAGTCCCCACCAGAATGTTAACAGTCATCCAGCAGTGTTAATTAGCTTTGAGCAAAGGCATTTACTAAAATGGCACAGGAAGAATAGATGGTATAACACTTCTCCCCAAGGCTTTGGTTGTACTCTCCCACAAATATACATACAGCATTGATGAGAATAATCGATTCAAATAGTGTTCGCTGGTAGTGAAGTATCTATATATAATACACACGTGGCAAAAGGTAATTCACAACTCCTGGTGCTTCAGGACCTGGAATTTCTTTTTCTTCTGATAGAGTCCTCCAGCAAGTCACTCCACTGGTGGCTAGATTGAACTGGTTCTTCACAGAAAAGTCTCTAACGGCTAAGTCAATCCACTAAACCCGTGGGGTAGATCCTCAGTAGGAAGCTGGCATTTCTATCATCTCTAGCTTCAGCCACAGCTATAATCCTCAGCTGGGGGATTGCCCTAGCCTCAGGGCCAGAGAATGATGAAAAAACAAGATGGATGGACTTTGTCTAATGGAAAAAGCCTAAGCCTCTCAGAAGTCAGATAACCTAAGTTCAAATCCAAGCAGCTTCAGTTCCCTCTGGATAAAAAGGCAATTCCAACCCTAATAAATAGGGCTTTTTCTTTGGTTCGTTTTTCTTAGGAATCTTCTCTCTCTCTCTCTCTCTCTCTCTCTCTCTCTCTCTCTCTCTCTCTTTCGTATGATCAGAATTCATACACATTCTGAACTGTAATAAAAGTATACTCTATCTTATTAGATCCTGTTTCCACCAAAAGGAAAAAGACATACCCTATACTTCCTTTTTTTTTTTACTTTCCTTTTCTCACTCCCAAGCAACACACATTCAATAATTAAGCCACCTTGGACCAATGGCTATTAATTTTTTTTAAATACCAATTTCAAATAGCATGAAGGATAAAAGTTAGCAACTACAGGGACCAACTGTCTAAAAGGCAGATTCACAGAGGTACAAAATTGTCTGTTCTCTCCTCTTTTTGCCTTTCCCCCCTCCCCTCAACAATGAAGTTAAGAAGGTCAACAGATTAGTTTAGATTGATAAAGAACAAGAGAGAATAGTAAAATAAACTTTTAGGGATCAAGTATGCCCACTTTAACTAACCCCCGCCATGATCTCTTGGTTCCACTAGTAACCAAAGTAATCTGGTCTGGTCCAGTCCCCACTCTACTCTCATCCATGCCTCAGTCTCCACAATCTCCACTCAAATCTGTCTGCTGGTTGATGGCCAACAGCCATTATGAAGCTCCTTGATCAGACCATCCCAGAAGTCCCAATCAGAGTTTCATCCATATCTCCAGTTTCTTCAGCAAGGCTGCCCTCCTCCTCAGAAGTACATTAGGTTCACAATCACAGGTACTTCAGGAATTCTGGGTAATGTCTGTCTGCTTACAGACAGGTTCTTGAAAGAAATCTCAAGTTTCCAAAGTAACACCTCTGGGTAACATCAAAACCAAGGGCACATTCATAAAAATCCCTGATGTCTCTAAATTCTAAGAGTGTTATAAGGTTCAAAAATGCCAAAGCATTTTGAAAAGGAAAGAGAGATCTTCAGATAGGAAGTTTTATTGTGTTGATCACTTTCACTATGTAAATTGATACAAATCATATCCACTAGTACCAATACCCCCTTAGGAAAGAATAGACTAAGCTCCCATATCTAGGAACAAAATTTTTTTTTGGTTAGATGAATTAATGAATGACTGCCCTGGTCATATGTCATATAAACCTCTATATATTCAGTATTTTCCCTAAATAATACTACCTTTTCAGCCCTCAACACATACCTCACATTTGTCTGTGTTATAACACATACACATATACATACATACATATATGTGTGTATACATGTATATATACAGAGAGAGAGAGAGAGAGAGAGACTGAGTTTCCCTATCTCTTGTAGGCTGTAAGTACTAGGGCTACCCTGACCCAATCCCACTGCTGATCTACATAGAAACTTTGACTCTCCATTTTAGACCTGGGACCCTCCTTAGGTGCTCCTTATATAGGCATTAGATTTACACATGATGAGCTTTAGCCCTAAAGCAGCTTAGAATTTTAGAATTGTTGATCCACTAGCCTCAGTCTCCCATGGTAATAGAGATTACAGGTTTGTGCCATCATACCCAGCAATGAATAAATCTTAATTCAATGGTAATTCAGTGGTAAAGCAGTGGTAATTCAGAGTAGAACCTTTATCACCCATCCCAGTAGGTAGTGGGGCCAGGATGCCTGGGGATGAGAATGGGAAACAGGAAGGTCCATGGTGCCAAAAGGTTTATAATTCAGAGTTGGCGGGAATATTAGAGATATCTAGAAACTCAGGCCGAGTGAAGTGAAATTACTTCCACAAGGTCACACAGGGAATAAGTGGTATAACCAAATTAAGTGGGGAAGGAGAAAAACAGAAGGCAAATGAGCTATTATAAACGGAGGGGGAAAAGTAAAGTAATCATTCATTTGTACAATCTCCAAGTATATTGAAAAAACATATTCTATAAAATTGAGGTGAAATTATTATACTGACTTAAATTTCCATATTTCAGTTCTCCTCTTCCCTGATACCATAGAATGACATTTCCCACCCATGAGATGCTGAGACTCAAGTCTCAAGCCTCTTTGTTCCCTTATGGTCTCTACAAATAATAAACCTGAGGGGAGCAGTAATCCTGGTCAAAGCAACTATGCTCAGCAAGATGGGATCGCCTAGGGCTTGGGGTACCCTCCAAGGAGTTGCCCTGGACAGCAGGCACTAGACAGCCCACATGCACCTGCAAGTTCTAGCTCTCCTATTCTCTTGGAGCTCTCACCACCATTATGGACCTACTTTCTCACCTCTCTCTAGGGTTAGGGGTTGGAAAGCAGAACACAGCAGATGTGAATTCAGTGAACTGTCTGCATACAGTCTTATTACAGAGGGCATTGTGGATCAAGGAAAAAACAATGGTTAGAACACTGAGCCTGGCTTAGATGAGCACCTTGCCCCTCAGTTGCACAGCCATGGTTGAATGTGTAAGTCTCAAGAGAGCCTTCTTGGGCAAAGCTCCATCCATAGCAAGGACAGAAGTGGCATCACTGCTCCCCAGAAACCCCGGAACATTGGGGTGGAGTAGGGGATATCTTGGCATGAGTACGCTGATGGTTAAGGAGGAAGCGGGCCTCTCGGAAGCAGCGTCTGCACTGGGCACACTGATAAGGCTTCTTGCCACTATGAATGCGCCGATGGGTAAGCAGATTCTGTTTGAGGCTGAATCGCCGTCCACACTCAGGGCATGGGAAGGGTCGCTCGCCTGTGTGGGTGCGCTGGTGGACAGAGAGGTTATGCTGGATGTTGAAGGCCTTGCCACACTCAGGGCAGACATATAAAGCCCGCCCTGCTCCATTCATTCCAGCATGGGCCTTGTGGTGCCGAACCAGGCTAGACTGCTGAGAGAAGGTCTGGCCACATAAGAGGCATCGGTATGCCTGTTCCTCTGCTGGATGGTGGATAATGAGACCTTGTTCATCGCTGGGACTCTCCTCCTCATCTGCCTCAGAAGGCTCTCCTCCTGGTGGGGACAGGTCTGACATGGGCACTTCCAACAGCACAAGGGTTCCATTCATTAAGTCACCAACCTCTGGGGAGACAGACACAGAGAGAAAGGGCATAGGGAAATGGAATGGTTTTGACACAGGTCCATGATAACCCCTTTCCCCAACTAGGAGCAGTATGGGAAGGGACCACATGATGGGAAAAATGAATTTGGAATCTAAAAATCTGAGTTGAACTGATGGCTTCCCTCACTTAATGGCCCTACATCTCAGGTGTCTCATCTATAAATGGGGGAGTTAGACTAGACTCTAAATCTTTTAATCCTACCTTCTTGTGCTAGAGAAGAGTGGCAGCCCCTCAGCAATTTATCTGTAACCAGCCTCACTTCCCACTTTTCCCCATTGCAATCAGGATGATGGATTTATAGCTAGAAGGAAACTCAGAGGTCATCTTGATAAGTAAACTGAGCTCCTGACTTGCCCAAGGTCACACAGCTAGTAAACCTTAGAGGAAAGACTTAAACCTATAGGAGTCCCCTGACTTCCAAGTCAGCCTTCTTTTCACTGGAGTCAGCCCTGATGCCAGACAAACTAGTTTACTGCCAGTAGAATAAGCCTTAGCAATCCTCCCAGCTAAAACCAAATATAACCTCTTCAAATCCCACTCATTCTTCCAGGCCCAATCTCATGTGGTTCCACTTCCTCCTCTGCCTTCTCTGACCTGCTTAGAACTCCTATAGAAGTTACTAACATTTTACATATGAGATCATAAGATTTAATTCTTGAGATTGTCTAGAACAGAAGTGCCAAGCTCAAGGCCCTCAATACTCCCAGTAGTAGATTAAAATCTAATTTGGAAATGTTTAATAAAATAAAAATATAATGCAACATAGATAATGTTAATTTGTGGTTTTCTAAACCAATACATTTCCACAGAGATCCTTTTCTATTTGAGTTTTAATTTAGATCAACCCCTTCATTTTACAGGTAAGGAAAGAGAGAACCAGAGAGAAGGGCATCCAGGAAGTAGCAAAGCCAGTATCTGCATGGAGATTCTCTGATTCCAAATTCAGGGTTCTCCCACTATGTCTGTTACTGTTGTTAATCTGGGCCTGGGACTCCACTGTAATGGGGAGTTCCTGGTGCACAATCTCCCCTCCTGATGCAAGATAGCACCTCATCTGTAAATTCTATTCTTAAAAAGTTTCCTTTCAATGCAAGGACCAGATGGTTCCAGAGGACAGATGATGAAGCATGCTGCCCAATTCATGACAGGGAGGTGATGGATGGACTCGGGCCACAGAATGAGACATATGTTTTTGGATATGGCAAATGAAGAAATTTGTTTTGCTTGATTATACATGACTATTATGCATAAGGCTTTTATCCTTTTTAAAAAAAAATTAATGATGAGTGAGGAAGGAATAAAGAGAAAGTAAATTTTTGTTGGTTGAAAACAAATTAATAAATAAACATGAAAAAAGAAAGCTTCCTGAAGCATAGCAAGGTCAAGTGACTTGCCCAAGGTCATATAGAGAATACAATAGGTTTGTATAAAGTAGAAATTAAACCCTGGTCCCCAAGCACCTGACATAGAGCCTGACACATAGTAGGTACTTAATAAATGTTTATGGATTGATTGCCTCCTGGCTTCAAGACCAATCTTCCACCATTGTACTATTTTACAGATGTGCAGTCTCTTCATATTGTGTCCACAACTAGAGACCATGGTATGAAGATGTCAGTGATGTCTTCTGTTTCTCTGTATCCTCATACTACCAGAAGCGATCATTCACTAAGGTAGGCAATAAATATTTGTAGATTAACTCAAACTAATTCCAGGATTCCTTCATTTATCATTTTGAAGACCCAAAGACCCTCTCTCCTTCAGAGTACATACTCCAGTGTAGTAAAAAATACTATTTATTATTATTATGTTAGCTAAATTCAAATGCTAATCCTATCTCAGAAAAGTACTAACTGTATGACCCTGCACAAGTCAGTCATTTAATCAGTCTGCCTCAGTTTCCTCAACTGTAAAATAGGATTAACAATAACACCTACCTCACAGGGCTGTTGTGAAAATAGAATGAGTTAATTATGTAAAACAACATATAAATGCTAGCTATCACTAGAACGATTACATTGTTACTAAAAACCCATGACATTTATAAGGTCCCTTATATTCTTTTAGTATTTTCTTTCCTACTTCAAGGCAAGCAGGGGTTATTTATTCCCACTTTCCAGGTAAGGAGATTGAGCCTCAGAAAGTTTCAACTAAATTCAATTCAGTGAACATTTATTAAGTGCCTACTGTGTGCTAGGCCTCGGTGATACAACGACAAAAATGTTCAAGGGAGAAAAGCCAGGACTAGAATCCAGGTTTCCCATCCCCAGCTGTCTCCTATACCCTTGGTCTCCAGCTTTTCCTAGAATCAATCAATAGGCATTTATTAAGTATCTATTATGTACTTTACACTGTGGTAAGCCTGGAAGGAGGAGGCAGGTGACCATTCTTAGCCCCTGGAGAGGCACTGGCCATGCTTGCTTCCTGTCCTGAAATTCTGGGATTTATTCCCTAAGACCAGACTTCAGAAGTCTAGAGGTAAGGGGTCCTGGGATTTTTCCTCCCCTATAACCACTGCAATATACTCTTTCCCCTCTCCATCTTCCCATGTGTAGAATAGGATAGGGGGAAAACAGCAGGGTGAACTGGGGGTATTTGGGAACATCAGAGAAAATCAGAGAGGCAGAGACACATGAGGCCTTGCCTAGGCACGAAGCCAAATCCTGGGAGCAGACAACTCCTTTTAAAGGTCCCAAGTGCCTGCACCAGAGACCATTCAGAAGTCCCCGCCATGTCTCCTCCCACCCCAGCCTCTGCAGCACACAGAGCAGCCTGAGGTCGTCCCTCTCCCAGCGTCCTTCCAAGAAGAAGCTGGCGATGATTCCAGGCTGCTGTGCCCGTCCCTCTGCCCCAAACTCACAAGGCTGGATTGCGTCCCTGCTCCTCCTCCTTCTGGCTCTGACCCCACGAGAGGCTGCGCTGCATGACGGAAATACGGTAACTTTGAGAGCGAGAGCTGGTCCCCACGGCTTCAAGCTAAATTTACAGTAAATACGGTAAACTCCCAACTAGACCTCCCTTTTAAACACAATACCTCTCCCGAAGCCACCTTTTTCTAGGTACTTCCATCAGCTCCGGCTTTCAGTTTCGCCCCCGCAGAGCCTCCAGCCCACCCATCTCACCCCACCCTCAGCAGCAACCTCCAGGCTCGTGCACGGAAAGAAGGCTGTAGTCGTGCTGCTGCCCCCTCCTCCCCAGGCCCCATGCACCAACGCTTTATTCAGTAATTACGGTAGCCCCCCCGCAGCGACCTCAGGCACCCTTAGGTAAATAAGGTAATCCTCCTGCGGTCAATGCCCGCTCAGCCCTCCAGGACTAGGGAGACTCTCCGCGCGACTCCGAGCAAATACGGTAACACTTCCGCAGTGACAACCTCAGTCCGCCCCGCCACCTACCCCCTCCCCCAAGGACCCAGCTCGGCCTTGATAAATACGGTAACTGCCGCAACGGTCCCTGGCTGGACCTGGGCCTTACCTGCTGCTGTTGTCTACGTGCGAGTCCTGAGCCCTCCCCTTAGACGCTTGTCCGTAGAGCAGTCCCACCAGGCTGTGGTCTGACTGGCCCAAAACCCGGACTGCAGAAGAAAGAAGGAGATCTGGCGAGGGGGGGAGGGGGATGGCGCGCGCAGAAACCAGCATCCCGAGGCAGGGATTACTGGGGGAAGGAGAAGGGTCCTCTCTGACCCAACCCCTGGGATCCAGAAATCGGGTGTTCGAGTTGGAAAGGACTAGAAGTGATTTAGTGTATCTTGTTTAACAGATGGAGAAACTGAAGCCCAGAAAAGTGAGCTGCCCAAGGTCACACTGGTGAGGGAGGATTTGGAAACAAATGTCTCAACTTCTAAAACTCTTTGTTGTACAACATATTGGACCAAGAGTTCCCTGAAGGAAGAGCCAGGAACTCCCAAGGTCACCCTCCTGTTGGGGCCAGAATTGGTTGTGGAGAAACCTTAGGAAATCCCTAACCCTAACAAATCCTTAACTTCAGGAAAATCCTGTCATTACTTGTGGTCATCCATACCTCCCTCTGCCTACTGTCCCAGAGCAGGGATTTCAAAGTTCCCTTTCCTCCACCCCTACACACACATACACCCAGATTCCTTACCAGCCAAGCCAAATTCTCATCTCCATGTTACAAAACCAGGTCCCTGGTTCATCCCATATCAGGCCACAATTTAGATCAACTTTCTTCCAGATTTGATATTAGTGGCCATAAAGAAGGCAATGAGCCCCTGAGAAGGAACCAGACCTGGGCTTTAGGATTTATTCATCAATGGCACTAGATCCCCTGCTTGGAGTGAACCCAGAGGGCCTGTCCTTTAGTCTCTGGACTTTTGCCCTTCGCTATTCTCTAAACTGATCCCTGAACTTCCCTGGGGAAGCCTTAGTACTAACTTTATTTCAGAGGTGCGGTCCAGCTGTCAGCAGTGTCAACTGAACATATTTGGTTAGGAACCCTGATAGCTGATGTTTTTGTTAAGATGTTGATCTCCGTAGCATCAGGTGGGGAGTCACAGTGGAAAGAATGTTGGAATGGAAGTCAAGGGACTTGAACCTAGCTTCAAAACTAGTTTTATCACCTTAGGCATTTAATGTTTTATGCCTCAGTTTC
This sequence comes from Potorous gilbertii, assembly GCA_028658325.1. Lineage (NCBI taxonomy): Eukaryota > Metazoa > Chordata > Mammalia > Diprotodontia > Potoroidae > Potorous > Potorous gilbertii. The sequence goes on from CM053770.1 coordinate 74,273,785, forward strand.
CTGATCTGTGAAAAGAGGGGATGGAGGATCGAAACACACTAAAATGCTGCCAAACTCAGATGAATGGACCAGCCTTGATCCTAGGAAACATAGGATGAAATACACTTCCTTTCTCTCAGGAGAGAGAGTAGGGAACTAAAGATGCACAATGTTTCATACTATATCAAATTTAGAAGCTTTGTTAATTGGGCTTTGCTTAATGTTTTCTTTATAACAAAGTTAAATGAGGAAGTATATTGGGAAATTACTGCAGAATCCCAAAAAGGGGGCCTGAGGCACATTCCTAGAATGTGAGAGCTACACTGGACCTTCATGATCAGTTTCATCCTGTTTAGGTTTAAGAACCATAGTCCAAATATCATCATCAATAGTCTCCCAAAACACAGCCCCTAGCAGTGTGACATAGCAGGAAGAGGCCCAGGGACTTAAGAAGTCCAAGAATTGTCCCCATGATAGGAAAATCATTCTCCTTACCTTCACCCCTGAAGTTCACACCCTGAGCAGAGAACATATACATGTATATCATACATATATACATATATGGTATACATACATGTATACCATCTACATGGGATACATATCTATATATGTATGTATATGTGAGTGTTTGTGCATGTGTGTGTGTGTGTGAGATATGGTGTGTATTCATTCCCAGCAGGGTCAGTCTACAACAAAATCACAAAGCTGGTAAATGTGGTCTTCAGTGACTTCCATTATCTCTTACCTAGTGGCTCTTTCCTTTTCCAAGTTCATTCCTTAGGCTCATAGATCTAGAGATGAAAATATTTCAGTATCTGTCTTATTTTACAGGCAAAGAAACAGGGCCAGAGAGGGCAAGTGATTTGCTTAAAGTCACACTGTAAGTAGCAGAGCCAGGATTTGAAAGCAGGCTCTTTGACTACAAAGTCAGTGCTTAGTGATAAGCTTGTTGGAAGCTTGTGCTACCTCCTCCATCCCCCACCTCCAGGGTATTTGTTTTTTTTAAAAATATCATCAAGGAAGGAGCAATGTTTAACCCAGATCACTGAATCTCTAATATGGAACCTCAAAAATCAGTAAGGGAAGAATTTTTGAATGGAGGTGACATGAAACAGACTAGCTTGGGAGAAAGTGAGTTCTCCATCACTTGAAGAGCTCAATCAGAGGCTGTGTGGCATATTATACATGAGATTGCTATATTAGGAAGGAGATTAAACTAAATGACCTTTAAGGTATGGTTACTTCCCAGAAAATTGGGAAAGAATTTTTGCAACTAGTGTCTCTGATAAAGGCCTCATTTCTAAAATATACAGAAAACTGAGTCAAATGTACAAGAATACAAATCATTCCCCAATTGATAAATGGTCAAAGGATATATACAGGGAGTTTTCAGAGGAAGAAATTAAAGCTAACTATAGTCATACGAAAAAATGTTCTAAATCACTATTGATTAGAGATGCAAATCAAAACAACTCTAAGGTACCACATGACACCTATCAGATTGGCTAACATGACAAAATAGGAAGATGATAAATGTTGGAGAAAGATGTGGAAGAGTTGGAACACTAATTCACTGTTTGTGGAGCTATGAGCTGATCCAACCATTCTGGAGAGCAGTTTGGAACTATGCCCAAAGGGCTACAAAAATGTGCATACTCTTTGACCCAGCCAATATCACTTCTAGGAGTACATCCCAGAGAGATCATAAAAATGGTAAAGGGTCCCACATGTACAAAAATATTTATAGTAGCTCTCTTTGTGGTGGCTAAGAACTGGAAATCAAGGGGATGCTCATCAATTGGGGAATGGCTGAATAAGTTGTGGTATATGAATGTAATGGAATACTATTGTGCTGTAAGAAAAGATGAACAGGAAGACTTCAGAGGCCTGGAAGGACCTATATGAACTGAGGCTGAGGAAAAGGAGCAGAACTAGGAGAAATTTGTACACAGCAACAATCACTGTGTGCAAGGAATTTTTCTGGTAGACTTAGCCCTTCACAGCAATGCAAGGACCTAAAAAATCCCAATGGACTCTTGAGGCAAAATGCCTTACACATCGAGAGAAAGAATTATGGAATTGGATCACACAATGAAGCAGACCAATTTTCTCTTTTGTTTTGTTTTCACGGTTTTTCCCATTTATTTTAATTCTTCTATGCAATATGACTAAGGTGAAAATGTATTTAATAAGAACATATGTGTAGAACCTATATAAGATTGCATGCTGTCTCAGGGAGGGAGGAGGGAGGGAGAGGAAAGGTGGGGGGAAAGGGGAAAAATCTAAGATATGTGGAAGTAATTGTAGAAAACTGAAAACAAATTAATAAAAAAATTCTAAAAAAAAAAAAAAGGTAAGGCTCCTTTCAATTCTTTGAGTCTATGCTGTACTGCCATTGAGGGTACCCTCCCTCCCACAAGGCCAGTCAAAAACTGGCACAAGGCCAATCAAAAACCTTTCTTGGGGTTGGAGAGGTTTAAGTATAGAGAATTATCAGCTGACATCTTTCATCTCCATTTAAGAGGTCTGGTAAGGGTCAGGGCCACAAACTTCCCAGCTTCTCAGCAGAAAGAGCCCTGGCATGGAATGTAGATTCTAAAGCTTGTTCTGATGAAATTTCTGGGAGACCTTGGGTAGTTGATTTGATTTCCCCTCTTGGGGATCTCTATTCTCTCATCTGAAATGTGGGAAATGAACCAGATAATCTCTAAGCTCTTTTTCAGTTCCAATATTTGTGATTCTCTGAAAAGGAGGGCACCTCACTGACAAGGTTTTTAAAAGAACAAACAGTAACTTACCCGACAACGTCATCTATATTTTTAGCCCTTCTCAGAACAGTCTACACCAAAAACAGAAAAGAAGAAATGGTTGATTGCAGGGGAAAGGGGCTAATGAGATGATAACACCTAAGCCTCATAATGCTCCTTGATAAAAAGAGGGTAGGGAAGAAAGTTCTGGATTCTAGACCTAGCCCAACCAGGCACCTATGCTATGACTTAGAGCCTTTGCTGAAGGTTTGGAGGACAGGCACAGGAATAAAATACTGTGTTCCCTCTCTGTTCTCTTCAAAAATGTTTATATAGGAGATCATGGGTCAAAAATGTGTATTAAAGGAGAAGAAAATTCACCAAAGGCAACCTGAGACTGGTATAGACAAGAGACTTTAGTCCCCTTCTCTTGCTTGGATAATTTGTAGGGAATTTATAAGCTGATGATGTCTATATGAGCCCTAGCTTGAAGATTCAAGTCCCAGTCACCAGGGGCAGGACTGCCCCAAGTGTGGTTCCTGCATTCACCAGATACTCTGCCTGGGCATCATGCCCACAAGGTGGAGTTTAACCCTGACCTGTTTCCATAGGATTCGGTGTCACCTGACTGAAGGGAAAGGAATTTAACTTCAAGGAATCACAAGTTAAACATGGGTCCCTCAAACCTGAATTAGAAAGCCCTTGGTGCCCAGCCCATCAGGCAACAGAGATCTGGGCAAGATCAAGGTGAAGCTATCTAGTACCTTGTGGGAGCCTGGGACCAAGAATTCTGAGGGGTTTCAAGACACTAACATTGCGAAGAGGAGGGAGAAGTCCTGGGGGAGTGAGTGTGGATAGATGACCCCCTGCTAACCCCTAAGACATGCTAATCCAATAGGAAGCGCATTTATAGGGGATCATCAGAGCTTCTCCTTCACAGAAGTGTAATTCTGATGCCTCACTTTGACATGGAGGTAGACCCTGGGTTCTCAAAAGATATGTCAATAAAGCACAAGTCCTGCCAAATACTACCAAGCAGGAAAGACTAAGAGGAAAGACCCAGTAATGAACTCAGTTTCTGAAATCTGAATGTCAACCCAAATAAATTCTGAGGAGCTCACTACTACATTGGTCACAGGATGATCCTTTTTTTTTTTTCAGTGTCAGCAACTGTCCAAATCACTTACCAAATTGTTGGTAGGGTTTGATCTGAACACCCACCCTGACAAGCTCACAGATCCCTTGACATATTGAAGTATTTAAATGTCTTAGGCACCAACAAAACACTGCATTGACACGGGGTATCTGCTTCAACTCAATCCTCTGACTTGCAGTGCTTGATTGCCGACAGAGGCTGAGTCCTAGCTTACTGACAGGTAACATCTCAAGAACTGGAGAAGAGGAGTGCTGTGAGGATCAGAGGACCAGAGCTGCAGTCTGTAGGATCTGGTCCAAGTCCCACATTTTGTACTGAGTAGCTGTGCTGTGCATGCAGATGCAGCACCACCTCCTTTCTCTTTATCTATGAGCATAACCTGACAGCATGGTCTTCTTCAGCAACGAAGGAAAAACACACATGAGCATAAACAGTACCTAGCTAGCCCCAGCAGAGTAGGGAGTATAGAGAGCAATTTTGTGATTCCCAGGAGATAGATGGCCTCTTTGGTGTTTTGTCTAAGGGACTCAGTGACAAAAATAAGTGTCCATGACCTACTATGTGTAGAATACAATGGTTCACAGCTGAGGAAAACAGGAAGTTCAGATTGCGCATTCTAACCCTCAAGGAGCTAATCTCCAGTGTAGACTCTACATGAGACCCAGTAGGTCATGGGTATCAGACGCACTGTGTCAGAACCAGATTAAAATGTAATTGAGAAATGTTTAACAAAATAAAATAATTCAACAAAATGTAGATAATGGCAATTTGTGGTTTTCTAAGTCAGTATGCCACCTTTGGTATGTTTCTATTTGGGTTTGATACCACTGCAAGATACCATAAGCACAAGTCTTTCCACCTCTTCAGCTGTGCCATTTGCTACTTTGACATGTGCTTCTCTTTCACTGTCAGAGGGAAGAGGTGCCCACTAACCTCCCAACTTCCTCAGCCAAAGTGATCCTACCATGGCTCCTGCTTCAGGAGAATATGAGGACCTGGAATGTGGGGATACCATGAGATACCCAAGTTGTCACTCGAAGCAAATCATTCCAGGGCATTCCCAGTCCCACTATCACCACCACAACCCCTAAAAAACCCTCAAACTCAATTCACCTGAGCAGTATTACTCAGTACTCTCTTTTCCCTGTCCCAGTTCTGTGGGATGTTTTTGATACAATTTTCTTGGTTTTTCAATCCTACCTCTTTAAGCATCATGAAGATTTTTATCTTTATTGAACTCAATACTGCTAAAGATGTTTCCTTAAAAGAGCTTACCTAATCTCATCCTGCCAAGCTCCAGTGGGTTCCCCTCTCTGGTCCATGTCAAAATGACTATGAATGCAGAATTGTGCCTCATCTTCCTACTCAATATGGATGCTTCCGCTTCTGTTGCCAAATAGCACCCCCAGTGTTTGTTTTCATGGTAACTAGCATCACCATGGCAGCCAACAGTATAGCACCACTCTTATTTTCCAATGAGCCCTAGAGACCTTAAACCTGTTTCTATAGATGGTAGATAACTATAAGTGCCAGTCTTGTGAAGATTAGGGAGGTAGAGGTGGTGGTGAGGAGGAAGGGAAGAGGGCCCTTTGCCAAATGGCTTAAAAACATTTGTTCTGCGAAACAACCTTTGGCTGATTAAAAAAAACAACAATAAAAACCTGAGATCTTATCTCCTCCATAAAGTTTGCCTGTTTGGCTAAGAGCCTGTGCTCCTTCCTTGCTCACCACCCCAGGAACAGACTTATCAGATATAACATATAAAAACATATCATTTGATGTAGGAACTTGGTTGGCTTGTTTGACAAATACTTGTTCTACTGATAAGAACCCTATCAGAAAGCAGTGAAGTTAGTTAGGCTGACCTGCATTTTCTGAATGAACCCATATGGTTCAGAATGAGGAAGGCACTAATCCCATGGTACCCTGAGCTGAAGAATTACGTTCGGTCTTGAACGCATTTAAGAGTGAACATTTAAAAATTGGGCCCTGAAGAATTTGGTAACCAGAGTGACAATGGGCCTTGAAACTGTTACATACAGCTTGAAGGAACCAAAATACATTGAAGAGGGAACATAATCACAGCCTTGTTACCTGAAGGGTTGTCATGTAAGAGACAGAATTAAGACTGGGAGACATGAATTCTCTGTGACTATAGGACTGAGCAACCAGTTACCAAGAACAGAAGGGAAGGGATCATCTAAGGGCTAGACTAAAGAACCTTTAAGATATCTTCCAATTCCAAGATTCTGGAATTCTGTGATTCGCTGACTTTCCAAACATACCTTGTGCCTTTCTGTCCCTGTGCCTTTATCCACAATCCACTCTCCCTTCTCTATTTATCCAAAACTTATCCACCCTTTAAAGCCCAACTCAGGTCCTGTCACTTCCACAAAGCCTCCTACAAAGACTCCAGCCCACATGGATCTGAAATCCTATACTGCGTAGCACTTAATTCTATTATTTTCTGGATCAAGAGTATCACAGCCTTGTCTCCTATTTAGAGGAAGTGGGAGACTGCCATCATTAAATGTCACACACAATCATTTTGTGACTCCAGAAAGCACATGTCTTCGGTCTTCAATGGAGATAACTACTCTGTTTTCCTCACAGGAAGCTTGTGAGGAGAAAACAAGAAGCTTTTTGATTCTGTGAGCATTTCCATGGCTGTCCTTGGGCCCCAAGTGAGAACCATCCTGAGAATCTGAAAAGTAGGTATAAGTAACCTTCTGAAGGTGAGATCTCAAATCTCCAGGATGAGGACCAGTAGTACCCTAACTCAAATCAGAGGGATTCGGTTCAGGGACATGATGCTGAAGAATTATAGGACTGTATTCTCCCTAGAGTCCAAGAGGTTCTCAACCTCTATATCTCTACTCTATATGAATTTGCTTTTTGTTTTTACATTTTCACAACTGTATTTTAATATAACTGGTTTCCTCTACAATGCAATGTATTTTAATTTCTGCATTTAAAAACATTATTCTGAGAAAGGAGTACATAGACTTCACCAAACTGCAACAGGGATTCATGAAAGACGCAAAAAGGCTTAAGACTTCCTGTCCTAAACACTTAAGAATATCCTAAAGGAAAAACTTATTCCACATATCAAGGGATAGAAGAAGCAAGAAGTATATTATTATAACAAGAAGTATGGTCTATTATAAAAATACTATGACTAGGTGGACTTCAAGTTAAATAAGGCCCAATAGTGCTCAGACAAGGTGTGGCTGGGGACCAGAAGACTGACTTTGTCCAGGCAAATCAAAATGGATCAAGAACCACCATGCCCAACTACTGTGACCATTGTAGTCTACTTCACCTATGAGAAAATGAAAAGATGTTAGAAAAGGGTGTAAGATCAAGCTCAATGCCTGACTGACAAAACATTTGCTACATTTCAGCAAGGAAAAATTCTTCTCAATCTAGTCTCCATTTTTCCATCAGGAAAGGTTATGCTCCTCACCCTGTCATGATGCTAGCTCCCTTGATGGGAGACCCCATGATGCCAACAATGAGCCTTTCTGGATCCATCCTGGATGGATGCTTGTGAGATTTTGGCAACCAAAGCTGCTCATTGTGCCAATCATCATACGAGATAGGACCTAGTGCTTCTCCAAAACTTTGTTTTTGTCCTTTGTAAGAGCCATTGTGGTGCCTACTTATCATAGCTCTTTGGTCACAGTCAGGAGCAGTGAGAAGTAACCCTTGGAATCACTATATCCCAGACTGAACAGAGGCTAGTAGCCTTCACCAATTCTTATATAATATCTGCCAGCCACTCAACCAACCAGCACTCCATCACTGAAGAGAACTTAACTAATTCCTCTCTGAAGTAGATCTGCAATGTACCAAAGTGTTTGGGATTGTGGAATTCTTGGGACCAGAGGTCAATATGGAAGGTCACATTTCCTCATGAGTATCCTTGCCAATAAACAACCTTGATTAAAAAAAGAAATGAGACAATGACCAGTAAAGGATTATCATTATTAAAGGGCATCAGGGTCTAGGGGATAGAGGACCAGCTTTGGTACTAGGAAAACTCTAGTTTAAATCTTGCCTTTGACTAATACTGGCTGTCTGATGTTGGACAAGTCATTTAATCTCTCAGTGCCCAGGCAACTTCCCAAGATACTTACATTACAGATGAGTCGCTAATCTATATGGAAGGTATTTCCATACACATTGGTTCAGTACACCAATGAAACCACAGGTCCTAGCCATTTTTGGATCCAAAAAATAAAACTGATCATGCACCCTCCCTCAGGGCAAGTTGTATCAGCAATTTCTGTCTACTCAATGCTACCCCCACTCCTACTTCATCCAACCTCCTGCTCAGAGGTATAGGTACCTAGTAGTAGGTAGGACTACTAAGAATTCCACTAAGATCATATTCTTCTCCCTAATCATTTACCTTCCCCTAGATTGGCCCCTCCCTGCCCACCAGCCAGTAAAACAAGGCAGGGCTCTCTCTAACCAGAATGTCTCAGCATCTTCAGCCTTTAATTGACTTGAGATATTTGAGACCAAGCTGGTTCTGTCCCTTTCTCCAGGAGTAAGGATGAGAAGGAAGTATTTCTTCCCACTGAGCATGTATGAGTACTGAGTATGTATGGTATGCAGAAAAAAGAGAATCCTGCTGGGTAGTTTCTTGCAAGAAAGCAAATATGTCCAAAGTCTTGGAGATTTAGCAAGAGAGAAAAAGAAATGAGCACTCAGACCATTGTAAACATTCAATCCTTCATTTTTCTTTTCAAAACATTCTTGATAAAGATACGTCTTGATAAAGTAAGTCATCGTCATCCTACCTTGAGTACCATTTTGTTCTTTAAATGACATGTGACATTACTATTCTCCTGGAACCTCTATGATATCAAATCACAATCAGGCACCATACTCACTGCTCTTGGGACAGGCCCCCCACATTTCTACTCTGGCCTTGCCTGGGAGAGTGCCTTCATCCCACCTGTATCATTAGAAGACTTCTGGCTTCCAATGTTAATGATGCATCTGAGTGCAGCTATGAAGACTCTTTTCTCTTAGGAGTGCCCATTCTCTGAGCCAGTATGGACCAGTATGGCACCTGGCTAAGATTAATTTGGCCTTCATCCTAGGCATCCTATGCCTATGAAGTCCTATACAAGTATTTGTGAAGGTTCCTCCCTAGGGTACTACCTCCATCTAGAAGGGGTAGGGAGAAAAACTGGAAGAAGTCAATCATTGGAGTTAATGTTATCTGGCCAAACCCAATCCCACTGTACTAAGGTACTAGGTCATCTCAGGACTCATCCACAAGCTGTTTGGAGCTTTGAAGGAAATTCTGTCTCTTAAGTTATGGTTGAGGAGAAACCTCCCCAAGAAAGTTGCTGCTCTCAGGGGTCTTCTGTACCAGCAAGTAGGTCAACTATAACCCCTGCCCATCCCCTGCCCTCCCCCCTACACACACATGCACACAATCCCCAATTATGGAGAATTCTTGAGTCTCAGCCCCATTCATTAAGGTTCTTCCTTGATACTGTGTGCAGGGGCAAGCACTACCTGGCCCCTTCCTCTGTGGACACGATGGTGTTTAAGTAAGTGCTGCTTCTGGCTGAAGCCCTTGCCACAGTCAGCACATAGGTAAGGCCGCTCGCCTGTGTGGTTCCGCTGGTGCCGAGTCAAGTTGGGCTTTTGGCTGAAGCAACGCCCACAATCTGGGCAAGGGTAGGGTCGTTCCCCAGTGTGAATCCGCTGGTGGATGGTGAGTGCAGACCACCACGTGAAGCTCTTGCCACATTCATTACAGATGAATTGACGCTGCTCAGCAGTGCCAGATGAAGAGATTCCTCCAGCTGCTTGGACCAGGCCTATGGGGCCCCTGTTCCAGCGTGCTTCCCTCTCCAGGAAGACAACCTCATCCCGTTGCAGGGCCTGGGAAGTTGGTGGCTGTAGAGGGAATCCCAGGGCATACTCTGCAGGCTGCATTAAGCCTGACTCTGGTTCCACACTGGCCACCGCCACCACCATCCGGCCTCGGAGGGCTGCCCCATGGAGGATCTCAGCAGCAGCATGGGCCCTCTGGTGGGCCCGCAGGGCTGCCCGGCTGGGGCAGCTCTCCCCACAGCCAGGGCACAAGGAAGCCTTCTCCCCAACTCGGTGTGTGCGCTGGTGTTTGAGCAGATGCTGCTTCTGACGGAAGCCACGGCCACAATCAGGGCACAGGTGGGGTCGCTCACCTGTGTGGTTTCGGAGGTGTCTCGTCAGGTTGGGCTTCTGGCTAAAGCGCCGCCCACACTCTGGGCAGGCATATGGCTGCTCTCCTGTATGGATCCGCTGGTGAATGTTCAGCGATGACCACCATGTAAAACTTTTCCCACACTCATTGCAGATGAACTGGCGCTGTTCCCCAGAGCCAGCAGCAGAGGTACGAGCCTTGGCAGGTGGCCCAGACCTCCATTCTCCACCAGCTTCTACCCAGGGGCAGCCTGGTGATTCTTGTGTTGCCAACGAGGGCCAGCGGGGTTTCCGGGTCACCTTGTCTCTGAGAAGCTTCTGCAGCTCAGCTCGGGCCAACTGGCGGTCACGGGCATGGGTCCTTTGGTGGACCCGGAGGGCCACTTTGTGACGGAAACGTCGCTCACACTCAGGGCAGGAGTGGATTGCGGGACGGGAATGCGTCTTCTGGTGTTTGAGCAGATGTTGCTTCTGGCTAAAGCGCCTCTCGCACTCAGGGCAGTGGAAGGGCCGCTCACCTGTGTGATGCCTCTGGTGCCTAACCAGGTTTGGCTTCTGGCTGAAGCTCTTGCCACATTTGCCACAGTGATAAGGTTTCTCTCCTGTGTGAGTGCGCTGGTGGATATTCAGTGATGACCACCAACTAAACCTCTTCCCACAGTCTGGACATGCAAAGTGTCCCTCACCTACTGAAAACTGTGGGCCAAGAGGAGAGGGGGCTGCTGTGGACCCACGGCCCACTGACCCTCCCATCCACTGAGCAGTGGGAATTCGCCTGGGGCCTTGGGCCTCTTCCCACCCTCCTGGGGCTCGAGGCTTCCCCAAAGCCTGGAGAAGTGGATGACCCAGGGGATGCTGGAAAATATTCTCCTTGTCCTTCTCTGGCAGAATGGAAGGGGTCTCTAAGGCCTGGGGAAGCCACTCCTGCTTCTCCCACTTGATCGTCACCATGGTGCTGCTGTCACCTGCTGAAAAGGAGGAGATGAGCAGAAATGATTCTCAGTAATTGATTCTGGAATAGAAAAGAAGAAGGCATGCGGTATAAAGGAGAAACAGAATAAAAGATATAGGAATGAGAAAGGTGACAGAGAAAGACTATAGTGAAGGGGAGGAAAAGAAGAAAGAGAGGAAACTATGCATGGAGGAAAAAATAAGAAATTAGAGAGCAAAGAGGGAAAGGAAGGTGGAAATAAAGAGAGATGAGAATGGGAAAGCATGAAAGAATGAAGAAATAAAAGAATGAAGTGAAGGGAGGAGAGCATGGGAAAGAAGATGAGAGAGAAGGGGAAAGGAGAGAAAATTGAAGCCCAGAAAGAAAAGTGAGGTTCGAGTCCCTTCGCTGCACTGACACGACCCTATGGGCCTAGGCAGGGCAAGGAGGGAGCCAGAAGGAACACGCAGACCTTTAAAAAAACATAGTCTATACTGAAGGTCCAGAAAAAGGTTTAACTGCAACAACAAACCCACTCCCCAGCAAACCTTCTATATTTCCTTCCTATCTGCCATCACCAGATTAGGGCAGGTGTCATTGGATAAATGTTTTCCTGTCTGTGTCTGCTCAATGGCTCTGCATCATTTCACAGAAAGCATGGGCTTCAGGAGGTCCTTCTTCATCGGTCTGGGCCCCTTCCTGAATCCCTTCTTGATGCTGAGCTGTATTCTGTAGGAGGGCAGCTGTTGATGAATTTCCCCTTTACATACCCCAGCGCGGGGTAGGGAGGGAGACGGTCGGTTTCTGGCGACTCCCTCTCTGGCCCAGTGACATCTTTACTGAGAAGGCCTGCAGGGGACGCGTTCAACACTTCTCTAAGGAATCATTACTTTTCCAGTAAAACTCGGGCCACTCAGAGCTAGAAAGTGGGGCACTTGGGAGGGCCATGCACTCTCTATCCCTGGGGATGGTCAAGCAGATACGAGGGCTACTTTTGAGAATGACAGAGAGAGGGCCCCCACTTCAGATCATGGTTCCATGGGAGGACATCTAAGATCTCTTCCATCTCTGATGCTGGGAATCTATTTCATGATTCTGCTATCATTCCAAAGTGAGGCACAGAGGGTTTAAGTGATCTGCTGTGTCCCATGGTTGATAATGACAGTGCTACGACTAGAACCCAAACCACTCCAGACAGCTCGCCAGTTTCCTGGGTCAAATACAGACAGATTTGCCTGTATCAAATACAACAGATTCTCATTTAAACCTAAAAGAGGGTAATGGAAAGGGGAAGCAGAGGTTGTTTTTTTTTAATCATTTTATTCATAGGCTCAAGGGATGTTAATGATGGAAGAAAGGTTAGAAAACGTGTAGTTCAACCCCCTTATTTTGCCAGTGAGGAAACTGCCCCAAGAGCCAGGAAGTAACTTTCCTGTGGCTACATAGCTAGTTAGTATCAGAGGCAGGACAAGAACAAGTCCCAAGTCTAGTATTCTTTACACTACATAAGCAGGGGAAGGAAATGAGAATTTTTATAATAACTACTATGTGCCAAGTATGCACCAAGTACTTTATAAGTATCAAAATAGTGATACAGAATATCATCCCACTACTTTTACCTTTTGTAGTCCGGTGCCCAATTTCCTTTACGTTTAGGTATGTTAGTAAGGGTTATACTAATAGAAAAGGGTTTCTCAAGAAAACAATGAGGTATATGCTCCTGGGGCTGTGAAGAAATTTACACTTTCTGTACTCTAGGGTGAGGTGTAGATAAGGGGGAATAATGCCTTGATCCCTCCAAGAAACTCAGTCAAGGGGCCCAGCCTCCTACAGATATATCAGGCGTGTTTGGTGAATATTGTTTGACTGTAGCTCTAATCTCTGTGGGGCATCCAAACTCATTCTTCCACCCTAAACCATGGGGTAGGAAAGATCCAGTCAAAACAGGAACCACAGCAAGCATCCAGCTGAGAGGGTTGAACATAGAGTTAAGGAATAGGGGATTAAGAAAGACATCAGGGAAAATGAATTTGGGTGGGTACCAAGGGCCCAGTCATTGCTTATTCCTTTACTTACCTGAACAAGAACTCAGAGGGAAATCTCTGCCTTTACATGCCTCTTGAGTCATTACCACAAGATCTGACCCCCATCCTTTAATGTGAGGGTCACAGGCCTGGGAAAGTTGGGTGGCCTATGGGACAGGAAAGAAATGAGGGGTTTTAAAACTCACTACCATAATATCTTACATGTGCATACTGTATTATTTGATCCTTTCCAAGAGGCTTTCACATCCCTGTAATGATCTTTATAAAGGTTTAATGATGATGGATTATCATCACAAATATCATAGCATCCTTAAGAAGAAAGACAAGTATACACAGCTACCAAGTTTGCAAATGACTCAAAGCTAGGAGGGACGGCTAATAATAAATTGGAAAAAAATTAGGATCCAAAGAGATTTTACAGGCTAAAAAGTTAGGTTGAATCTAAAAAAATGAAATTTAATTAAGATAAATGTAAAGTCTTATATTTTGGTTCAAAACAAATTCAGAAGTACACACTGGGGAAATTCTGACACATTTGGAAAAAGACCAGAGAACTTCTCAGCGAGAGTCAACAGTGTGATGAAGCAGCCCAAAGGGTACCTTTGGTGGTACTGATGGAGGGAGGGTACAACTGAAAGTCCTACTATATTTCATCCTAGTTCATATACATCTAGAGTACCATGTGCAGTTCTGAATGCCATATTTTAAGTACTGGAGAATGTCCAGGGAAGGGCAGCCAAATGGTAAAAGATCTCTAAGATCAATTAAAGGAAATGAAGATATTTACCTTAAAGAGAAGACTTCAAGAGGACATCTATAACGCCAATGTAATACCCATATTAGCTGCTATGAATATGCATGCATATTTCCAGGATAAACTTGAAAAATACAACAAACTCTCTTCCTCAAAGGCAAAACCAAATTATTTATTTGGGATATCATTAGAATACCAGGAGGTAAGATTTATCAGGGTACTTATCACTAATCAGGGAGCACCAACATCTTAAACCTTCTTTCTGTCAGGCCTCCCCACAAAAACAAGTTCCCCTAGACAAATTCCTCCCTCCACCCACTCACAGCTTGCATCTCTATGTTCCTTGGGCCAACTGCTCCCACTCACAGCTTGCTTCTCTCTCTCTACTCTGCCGTTCTCACTCTCTGATCATGCTTTCTCTCTGTCTCTGTCTCTGTCTCTCTCTGTCTCTCTCTCCCCCCTTCTTGGGCAAACTCCTCCTAATGTAAGCTCCATGTTACCCAGGCTCCATGTGACCACAGGCTCTATGTGTTAGGCCTATTAATAAGCAGGGAAGATCTTCCTATTCTATTAACATTACAACATTATAAAGAAAGTTCAAAATAATTGAACTATTATTGACATACACTATTAGAAATAACAATGCATTGGTTGGTTTGGCTGGAAAAAATTTCTTTTCCTTTTTTAATCTTCGTTGAATTTGCAGGGGAGATAGGGAAGGATATATTTAGAAATAAATGTGATATAAAAGCAAAAGGCATCAATAAAAACATATCAAGGATCCTGATGCCTTGCTAAAGTCAACAATTATTTCAATTAATTTCTTGGCTGATAATGAGTTTCTGAGTAAATGACACCATAAACAAATGGGGATATTTTGGTGTCCTCTTTGCCTGTTTTTGCCTTGAATATTTTTTTTTATCTCTTTATATTTTCTAGCACACCTAAAACTATGTCAAATCACAGTAGAGAAAGGAAGCATCCTTGCTTTATTCTTTCATTATGAAAGCCAGAAGAATTTTTCTCTTCTATAAAGATTGTGATTTTAGATAAGGATAGGATAGATACTAGTGTGTTATATATATATATATATTTTAATCATAGTTTTAAAATAAATCCTACATACTTATGTTGTGCATAATTTTTAGTCTAATTGAGTGTTGTCTTTTGTCAAAGATTTCCCCCCTGAATCTACTGTTATAACCACATTATTTTGGATGTTTTGATGTGTTGCTTCCTAATGTTAAATGATCCGTGCATCAGATTAGCTAAAGTTTTGTCATTTTTATTAGTTTTTAAAAAGAAACAACATTACTTTTATCAATTCTATAGTTTCAGGAGGTTTTTATTATTTTGTTTGGTTTGGTTTTCCAAAGTATCTATTTCTCCCTTAATTTTCAAATTTTTCTCTTTGGTGCTTATTTTGGGTGTATTTGTTAATTTAAAAAGGTGTAGTTCATGAGTTTTCTGTTTTGATAATGTATATTCTTAGGAATATATTTTATCTTCTATGTTGCTTTAGCTGAATCCCAGAAATTATGGAATGTTACTTCATCATCATCATTCCCATTTACATAGTTATTTTTCTTTAACAAATTCATTATTCAGGATAAATAATGAAGTCTTTACTTAGGTTTGAACATATTGTTTGTGTGCCCAGCATTAATTGCCATTTTTATTTTGTTCTCTGTAAAGGATATGTTTAGAATTTCTATTTTTCTTATATTAATTTATAATTTCTCTGTGCCCTAACATATGGCTATAGTATTTGTAAAGATGTTGAGAAATATATACATTTCTTCATTTTCCCTATTAAACCTTTCAGAACAAAATTCTTCATCAGTTTGTTTAGCTCTAGCCATTCTGCAAGACAATTTGGAATAATCCCTGAAAAATTCCTAAAATGTGTATGCCCTCTGACTCAGAGATAGCACTACTAGGCCTATATGCCAAAGATATAGAAAGAGAAAAAGGACCCATATGGATAGTAACAATTTTTATTATAATATAGAACTGGAAACTAAAAGATGCCTATCTGTTGGACAACGGCTGAAGAAGATTTTATGGATGAGTGGAATGGAATATTCTTGCATTGTTAGAAATGATGAAAGGAACACTTTCATAGAAACCTTGGAAGATTGGTATAACTCATACAGAGAAAAGTAAGCAGAATTAGAAGAACAATTTATATAACCTCTCTGTCAAACAGAAACAACTTTTGACTTCACAACTCTGAACGGAACGACCAATCACAATTCAGGAAGCCAGATGAAGAAGCATAAAACCCACCTCTTGACAAAGAGATTATGGAATTAAAGTGCAGAATGAGACACACGTTTTCAGACACATTCAATTGGGAATTAGTTTTCCTTGACTCTGCATATTTATTACAACAGTCTTTCTATCTTTCTTTCTTCCTTCTTTTCTTCCTCCCTCCCTCTTCTCTTTCTCTCTCTCCTTATTTCTCTTTTTCTGCAATTTGGAAAAGGGGAAGGTAGGAGAGAGAGGGGGACTAACAGGAGGGTCCAAAAAAGAAAAAGGGATCACTGAAGCAAGGTTTTAATACACAAAAGAAAACAAATAAGACCAGAAAGAAACATAGACAAAGATAATAAGGATAGCTTTGAAAGTTTCATGTTGGGGGCAGAGGGAGAGAGGAGATGGTGCAGCCAATATGACAGAGTAGAAACACAGCTCGAGAAGTTCTACCCCCACAGCCCATAAAATACCTGTAAAAAGTGACTCTAAACAAATTCTAAAGTCGCAGAAGCCACAAAACGACAGAGTAAAAGACAGGCATCCTGGAAGGCCAATAGGAAAGATCTATCATACCAGGTGAGGAACAGAGTACAGCCCAGTCTTGGCCAGCCATGGCAGGGACAGGACTGCAGCAGGCTTCGGGGCACCACTGGCAGCAGTTGCAATTCTCAGATTCCTCAACCCCCAAATGCCAAGGGCAACTTCAAAGGTCAGTAAGAGGGCTCTTTCACCTGGGTGAGAAGGGAATGCAGCAGTCTAGCCTTGGCCACAGGTGGTGGCAGCTTCCATTGTTGGAGCCCTGGCCTAAAGACCCTGGGGGAATTAAGCTGCTAATTTCGATATCAGCCTTGGGTGGCAGTTCTGGGGTGATGAGGAGCATTGGCACAGTGGAGCTAGTAGAGGCTTTGGAGAGGGAATTCTACTGGCAGATCCTGGGCAGAAAAGAGTGCTCATAGTTGCTCTCAGACCAGAGTGCAGGTCAGGAGAGGAGTAAACTTCTCTCCCTTGATTGTGCCACCTTGGAGGAACTGAAAACTTACAGATCCCCAGAGTACACCTTCCTCTTGACAAAGAACTCAAAAGTCAAGTCATTGATTGAGAAAATGCCCAAAAAAGGAAAAAATAATAAGACAATAGAAGGTAAATTTCTTGGTGAAATTGTATTTTCTTCCATCCTTTCAGATGAGAAAGAACAATGAATACCATCAGAGGAGGACCAAAAAGTCATGGCTTCAGCATCTAAAACCTCTAAAATAAATATGCAATGGTCTCAGGTCATGGAAGAGCTCAAAAAGGATTTTGAAAATCAAGTAAGAGAGATGGAGGAAAAACTGGGAAGAAAAATGAGAGCAATACAAGAAAAACATGAAAAGCGAGTCAACAGCTTGCTAAAGGAGACACCCCCCCCCCCACCAAAAAAAAATGCTGGAGTAAACACCACCTTTAAAAGTAGACTAACCTCAAAGGCAAAAGAGACCCAAAAAGCCAATGAGAAAAATTCTACTTTAAAAAAACAGAATTAGCCAAATGGAAAAGGATGTTCAAAAGCTCACTGAAGAAAATAGTTTTTTAAAAATTAGAATGGAGCAGATGGAAGCTAATGACTTTATGAGAAACCAAGAAATTACAAAACAAAACCAAAAGAATGAAAAAATAGAAGACAATGTGGAATATCTCATTGGAAAAACAACTGACCTGGAAAATAGATCCAGGAGAGACAATTTAAAAAATACTGGACTATCTGAAAGCCATGATCAAAAAAAGAGCTTAGACATCATCTTTCATGAAATTAACAAGGAAAATTGCCCTGATATTTTGGAACCAAAGAATAAAATAAATACTGAAAGAATTCACTGATCACCTTCTGAAAGAGATCAGAAAAGAAAAACTCCTAGGAATATTGTAGCCAAATTCCAGAATTCCCAGGTCAAGGAAAAAATATTGCAAGCAGTCAGAAAGAAACAATTCAAGTATTGTGGAAATACAATCAGGGTAACACAGGATATGGTAGCTTCTACATTAAGGGATCAAAGGGCTTGGAATATGATATTCCAGAAGTCAAAGGAACTAGGATTAAAATCAAGAATCACCTACCAGCAAAACTCAGTATAATAATTCAAGGGGAAAAATCATCATTCAATGAAATAGAGAACTTTCAAGCATTCTTGATGAAAAGACTAGAGCCTCATAGAAAATCTGACTTTCAAACACAAGAATCAAGAGAAATATGAAAAGGTAAACAGTAAAGAGAAATCATAAGGGACTTACTAAAGTTGAACTGTTTACATTCCTACATAGAAAGATAATATATGTAACTCTTGAAACATTTCTCAGTATTTGGGTAGTTGGTAGGATTACACACACACACACACACACACACAGAGGGCAGAAAGTAAGTTGAACAGGAAAGGATGATATCTAAAAAAATAAAATTAAGGGGTGAGAGAGGAACATAATGGGAGGTGAAAGGGAGAAATGGAATGAGGCAAATTATCTCTCATTAAAAAAGGCAAGAAAAAGTTTTTTTAATGGAAAGGAAAAGGTGGAGGTGAGAGGGAAAAAGTGAAACTTATTTCCATCACATTTGGCTTAAGGAGGGAATAACATGCACACTAAATTTGGTATGAAAATCTATTTTACACTGCAGCAAAGTAGAGGAGAAAGGGATAAATGGAGTGTAGCAGGGGTAAGAGAAGGAAGGGCAAATGAGAGGAGTCAGGCAATTAGAAGTAAACACTTTTGGGGAGAGATAAGGTCAAAAGAAAGAATAGAATAAATGGGGGGGGGCAGGATAGGGTGGAGGGAAATATAGTTGGTCTTTCACAACATGACTATATGGAAATCTTTAACAAAATTACACATATATAGCCCATATTGAATTGCTTGCCTTCTCAGTGGGGATAGTTAGGGAGGGAGGAAGGAAAGAAGTTGGAACTCAAAGTTTTAGGAAAGAATGTTGAGAATTGTTTTTGCATGTAACTGGGAAATAAGAAATACAGGTAATGGAGTACAGAAATCTATCTTGCTCTACAAGGAATGAGAGAAGATGGGGATAAGGGAAGGAAGGGGTGTGACAGAAAGAAGGGTAGATTGGGGGAAGGGGTAATCAGAATGCAAAGTATTTTGGGATGAGGGAGGGGAGAGATGGGGAGAAAATTTGGAACTCAAAATCTTGTGGAAATGAATGCTGAAAATTAAAATTAAATAAATAAATTGGAAAAAAGGAAGTTTCATGCTGAATTTATTATTTACTTAAAAAAGAAAAAAGCTATATGGAGTAGAAATTCTGTTTCATGAACTATATTCTTTTCCTGTTCTTTTTTAAAATATGATTTTATTTGATGCTTAAGTTCAGAATAAAAATAAAATAAAATGCTTTTTTTTACCCCTAAGATGCTAGGAATATTATGAAGGGGATACACAGAAAGGTAATGGACAAACTTATTCTCCAAACCTCAAATGCTAAACATCACCACATCTCCCAAACCTTCAAAGACTTCAAAGTTTCAGACAGCCCAAAAGAAGCCCCATTTTGATCCATCAGAGGCTTAACTTATTGGGGGAGAGAAAGGAAGGGAAGAAGGAAGGGAGGGGGAGAGGCGGGAGGAAATAAAGAGCCCAAGAAGAGTGTAACTTCCTAGATTACAGATGCGTGTTATTCAAAGAAATGCTGCATATTCAGAACCTAGTCTTGACCCATGAAGATAATATTTATAAAAGATAATCATGCCCTCCCCAAACCTGATGTTCCCCACATTGTGAGCAGAATCCTTATGCAAAGGGATTCATCCTTCAGAGAACTAACTTTGCCCTGACATAAGTAGAGTGGAACTAGGAATGAAAAATGAAAAAAGGATCCCACACTCAAGGAGGAAGTACTTGTTAGAAGAAAAAAAAGTGATGGGGAATTAGAATGGATTCTATATACCAATGACAGAAGTGGAGAGAAGGGAGACTTGTACATTTTTACAACACAAGCACCATGCACACACACCGCAGGTCAGAGAGTGAAAACAGCTGTATCAGATGCTACAGAGGGCCTTGCTGACAACAGGAAACCATGAAGAATAGTCAAAATCAAGACCTTATTCCCTGAACCAGCCTTCATAAAGTATATAGCCATTTAGAAACAAAGCACTTCACCCCTTACAGTTTGCTGGTTTCTAGTCTCTTCTTCTTCTACCCAGTTCCTTTACATCTAGCAGCATCCTCCACCTGGCCTACCAACACTACTACAATGATCTCTATCAACACACATTACTCTCCTTGACTTATCTTTCCAAAACAGATAAACCTCACCCCCCCCCACCCCCAATAACTGTCCTGAACACGTTACTCAGCTGAAGCTGAATGCAACCCTGTGAGCTGGATCAGGCCAACCATCAGAGAATGAGGCCACCTGAGTTCTACTTCCAAATAAAATGTTCTCAGATCAGGAAAGGGCGGTTACTCATAATAATCACCCCCCTTGCCTCTGAGTCTTTTACTACCCACTCCACTCTCCACCCCAGCTTAATCCTTCTCTTCTGTCACATCCTCCTAACCGCTCCTCCACTGTACACAAGATCTCTCCACAATTCCCTTGCCCACTGTCCATTATTCACAAGCCTACTGGGCATACTATCCCTGCACCCAAGCTAGTCCCAGTTCCTCAGACTACAGCCCTGACCTCCCACCCCATTCCATTCCCCCTCCCCCTTCCCTCTTAGGGAGGAGGACTCAACCCAGGGGCCAGCTTCAAGGCAGCTGCCATGGAAACGCCTGGAGAGATCACAAAAGGACTTATGGCAGGCACTGTGCGCCAAGGCGGGAGGTCTGGGGGATGAAGGGGAGACAAAAGGGCTTTCTTTTCAGAAGAGATGGCAAGGGCCAGGCACACGCTAGGGCAATGAGGGCTGCTGGAGCGTGGCACGAGAGTATGAGGTTAGGAATGGGGGCTGGGAAATCTCCCAGATTGGCTGGTATAGGTCCCAGAGTTACAAGGAAATGAAATGGATGAGGCAGGAAGTCTTTACTCAGTCATACCCTCCTTTCTGAGTTTGTTTCTCTGGTTGGACCATATCCTTCCTCAGAGCCGACCCCCTATCCCCCCCTGCCAAGGTGCTGGTCACCAACAATGCCAGCCTTACAGGGCCGATGTGGATAGGATGGAATATTAGATTCAGTGTCAGCTTACACTCTCCATCTGTACCCGCAAACTTAAAGAAAAAGGCACCAAGAGCTGCTATTCTCCACAGATGATGGACCCTCCTCCTCTTCCTATTTTCAGACCCCCACATCCAAATTTCTGTTTTGTCACCTTTCTCTGAGGAGAATGTGAATCTTTCTTTGGCTCCTCCCTGCAGCTGTTCCCTGCACCTAGCAAGCTCCCCTTTCTCTGACAATCCAGAACCTAAGATACCTTTTGACAAGACCAAACTCAAGTCTCACACACTCCAGGAGAGCATATCTGACTATCCCAGCTCACCTTAATTCCTTCTCCTCTCCTACAGCATTTACTGATGGGAACTTCCGGCATAGGCCCATAGGAGAAACCTAACTGAGCCACCTCTTTTGGGCTTAAATATGGATCCTAACCAGATCCTAAACTCTCCAAGTACAAGGACTCCCCACAGGGTCGTTTTGCACAGGAGAAGATGCAAAGGGGATTAGAGGTCGCCTCTGGACCACGATAACGGAGGGAAGGGAAAATGTTCAGATTTGGGGGGAGTGGGGTGGGGGTGAATTACATTGGACCTGGGCTTCGGTCAGCGTGGTGACCAGTGGCCACCATCACCTTCATCGTGTGTGTGTGTGTGTGTGTGTGTGTGTGTGTGCGCGCCCAGCCGCTCTACTGCTCTGACCTGTCACTCCCACCACCAACACCACATTCAAGGCTGCCTCGGTGGTCTCTCCCCGAGGTAAACCCCGCCCCGTTAGGATCCATCGAACACACACGCGCACGCGCACACACACACACACACACACACACACACACACACACACACACAGATACAGACACTGCACCTATACACAACAGGATCGCATTAGATTCCGAAGTGGCCTGGGTTTCCAAGCCTCCTCCTGTACAGCTAAGGAAACTGAGGCCCAGGGAGGGGGAGTGGCGTGCCAAGGTCACGCTACAGCAGTGAGTGGCAGGGTCACACTCGAGCCCATCTTCTGGCCTCCGAATGCCGGGAGCCTGGGGGCCCCAAGTCCAGGGCTGTGGGCACTTGACACCAGGCCACGCAGGAGGCAGGCGCTCAAAAGCCAACAGGGCCACGGCTCACGCGGCCCCCACCGCTCACACAAGCACGCACGAGCACCAGACACACGCAGATCGGTACACGCGCGCGTGCACACCCCACAAGTCCCTGGGGAGCCCCCCGCGGTCACGTGCACACGAAGTGACCAGGCGAGCCCGGGGACAGGCAGTGCTGTTACCTGATCCGAGCGGGTCAGGCCAGCGCCGACGGGGGAGGGAGGGCGAGGCCGCCGAGGCTCGTCCGAGGGGAGAAGCTGCAGCGGTGGAAAGAAGCCCCCGAGAGAAGCAGGCTCCTCCCCGCACTGCGGGAGCCGGGATTGGCTGCCTCCCGGGGCTGCCCACCCCGGCCCGGGGGCCTGACCTATGACAGAGCGGCAGGCCCAACCACGGCCCGTCCCCCACCAGCTTATTGGCCGGCTTCTAGAGAGCAGGCTCCACCCAGAACCAGCTGGGAGCGCGCCCCTCTCCCACCCCCCAAGCCCAGGCCAACTTTCCCATTGGGAACTTTGGCTGGCTCGAGTCCCTGGCCAGGGCTAGGGATGGGGGAGGGCTTGGTCAAGGTTGGCAGGAGCCCTTCAGTTGTTTCCAAAGCCTGTAGTGGGGATGGATTTCTAGCCTGCATCCCCCTTAACCTTGCTAAGCCTCTCAAAAGGTCCCTCAGGATAGCAGCAGTGGACCAGGAGTCGGGAGTTCTGGGTCCCAGTCCTTAGATTCAGCGCCTTCCCTTGGGGATCATCTGCAACGCATTCAAGATATGTCTGGTTATATGTTGTTTTCCCCATTAGATAGTAAGTTCCTTGAAAGCAGGACCTTTCCTTTTGCCTCTTTTGTATCCCTAACGCTTAGTATGGTGCCTAGGCGCAGAATAAGTGCTCAATAAATACTAGTTCTAGTTGAATCCTCTAATTGGCTGTCTCCGAGGATGAAAATAAATAATACTGTGTCAGTATCAAATGACTATCCTCTGTGACAGTGTTTCAAAGTGCTATGCAGACATGAAGCTCGATTACTTTTTCCGAATGTCTGAGACCAAATCTGTCTAAAAGCAAACTATGCCTACATTTTGGAAGCTGGTGCATTAACCACCCGCCACAAAAAAAATCCTACTCCCAGTTTAAAGGTCAGTAATTTCACAAAACTGGGTACACTCTCCACAGATAACAGTTCACACAGTCTCTAAAACTTACAAGTCTATGAGAACAGTAAACAAAGTACCCATAAATTAGGGAATGGCTAAAAAAAAAATTGTGGCACATGAATTTAATGGAATATATGGGCCATCAGAAACAACAAATGAGCTATTCAAAGAAACATGAGAAGACTAACATGAATTGATGCAGAGTAAACAGACAAAAGAAAAAAATATCTAACAAGAACGTAAATGAAAAGAACTAAGATGAAACTAAATGTTGCATAATTATGACCAAGCCTGACAGCAGAGATGAGAAAAAGCACCTCCTTTCATTCAATGGAAGGGCAGGATCATATGGGAGTACAGTATTGAATACAGTCAGATGCCATGATTTTAGTGAATTCCAGGATTGTTTAAAATCTTAGTTAAAAGGGAAAGCTTACTCTGTGAGGGAGAGAGGATATATTTAAAAATAAATTATATAAAAATAAAAGACATCAATAAAACTTATTAAATTGCTTTAATGACTTGTTGGAGCCCAAAATTTCACACTAAAGCCAATCAAGTGATGACCTTTATGTACTTACAACTTCTATTGCCCTTCAAAGACAGTTGCAGTCATTACCAGATCTGTTCTGCCAGATTAATCTTCATACATCACTTTCATCAGGTCACTATTCCCCAATCAGGATCCTTCACAGGCTTCCCATTCCCTAGATCATAAAGTCCAAAGTCCTCAGGTGGATTTTTCCATGTCATGGAAAGATGAACTGCATGGAGAAGACCTGAGTTTGAATTCTCCTTTATTATTACTGAATGTACTAGATGGACACCTAGTACAAGATTACTAGATGTACACCTCTAACCAATCATTTAAACTTTCTGAGCCATGTTTTCTTTTTATATAAAGTGAAAATAATGCACATCACAGGGTTGTGGTAAGAACCAAATGAGATAATGTACATAAACTGCTTTGTAAACTATAAAGTGTTACATAAATGTCTTCTATAACTATAAATGTATATTGGTAGTAGCATTCAAGGAACTCCACAGTGTGGACCCAACTTACCTTTCCAATGTTATCTCCAAGTTTCACTCTTACCAAACACCAACCTTTCAGTCAGGTCAGTCTCTTCAAAGTCCTTATTTCCTCCAGATTTTCTTCGGTATTGGTTCTCAATCTCTCGGTCTCTCTCTGCATCTATTTTTGAATATTATCAAGCCTCCTAAACACAACCACAAGCACAGAAGCTAATCTCCATCCAGGCTAAAATGAGGATTGTGTTGGTGAGACCTCAGAGATACAGTAGTATAATGTTAATAGATCTTCCCCACCCATTGTTAGGCCTAACACTTGGAGCCTGGCTCACATGGAGCTCAGACAAGGAGGAGCTTGTCCAAGGAGAGAGAAGGGGAGAGAGAGAGAGAGAGAGAGAGAGAGAGAGAGAGAGAGAGAGAGAGAGAGAGAAAGGGAGCAAGCATGATAAGAGAGTGAGGGCAGGCAGAGCAGAGAGAGAGAGAGAGAGAGAGGCATGATGTGAGTGGGAAGAGTTGGCCCAAGAAGCAGAGAGAGAAAGAAGCAAGTTGTGAGTGGGTGGAGGGAGGAAGGAATTTGTCTAGGGCAACTTGTTTTTGTGGGGAGGCCTGACAGAAAGCTTTAAGATATTGGTGCTCCCTGATTAGTGATAAGTACCCTAATAAATCTTACCTCCTGGTATTCTAATGATGTCTCAAATAAATATTTTGGTATTGCATTTGAGGAAGAGAGTTTATTATATTTTTCAAATTTACCCTGGATGTATGCATATTTATAGCAACTGTTATGGGTATCAAATTGGCACTACAAGTAGTCTGATGTTCTCTCTAGGGGAGTGCTACTGGGCATCCCTCCCCCTCAAAGGACATCAGTGTTAGGGATGTATGAATCCAAAGGATCAAAGAATCCTGGGAGTCTCGGCAACAACTTTAATAAAACAACTACCTCATTTTACAAATTAGGAAGATGAGTCCTAGAAAAATGAAACAATTTATCTCATGAAGTAAAAAGTAAAGCTACTTCCTCCAGGTCCTCAGATTCTGGGGCCTACCCTAGAGGGTCCATAGCCTACCCTCAGGATCAGCCTGGATAGTTATGTAGAGCAGGCAGCTTCTAGCACAATCAAAGGAGTACCCAGCATCATCTCTCATAGTGCCTAAAATTCCAACACCAGAGATTCACTTCATCCTTTGTACCTCAAAGACTTTTCAAAAATATATTTTTTTCTGCTTCTTGGCAGAATGACACGAGCACTAGACTAGAAGCTAATGTCAAAATACTTTGGAGGTACCCAGTTTCCCAGAGCTATGTCCTGAGCTTGGCATAATAATTATCTTTAGCACTCTGGATATCACCCTCTGGCAAAGTGTATTGTTTGGACTATCGCCAGGTGTTCACCGAGGGCTTTAGCTTCCCCTACTTCTCATAACTATCCATCACATATTCACAATCCTTGTTCCTTGTCACAGACAAGTGCTGCACTCCTGTTCCCATCCCACTCTCACTCTGTGATCTGAAAGGTGAGCACAACTTGCAAGGCTTAAGACAATACTGCTCCCACAGGGTCCCCGTAAATAGTAACTCAACACCTAAAAATGACTGTCTTGTCCAGCCCCCAGTGTAGATACAACACATGCCTTTAGTCCAACATGTTAAGCCCTCCTTCTTGGGGGGGGGGGTTCCCATTTGCAAATGTCATTTTTATTACACTGAAATTAAACTTCCGTTTAATGTCATGACTCTCCTGTCTCTGGCCTGTTCTACCTGTTTGGCTCTAGTCACCAGTAGGTTAGAGACTAGCTCCAGTCGTTCATGGTAGGAAATCCTGGATCTAACTTTGCCATTAGAAACATACATCATACAGTGAGAATCCACTTCAGGATCAGTTAATCTGACTCCTATGAACTTGCCCAATGACTCTGGCCTGAGGAAGTTGGACAAGACACTCTCTTAAGACCTTTCCCGGCTCTAAAATGCTGTAATTAGACAAAGTACTCCTGGGAGGAGAAGGTCTTTGCCAAATAATATATTATGCAAAAATTCCTTGACTTTTGAGAATGAAATAGGTTAGGAGGCCATTCACAGGGAGGTGAAGAGAGCAAGGATCCCAGATGGAGAAGAGATGAGGATGGAAAAGTGCAGAAAAGGAACACTGAGAAGGTTCCAGAGACAAACTTCATTGCTTCACAGTTTTATAGTAGGCTAGTCTTGGGTGGATAATATTGTTTGGGCCACACTGCCCTGAGACTGAGTCATTCTCCTAGTGGAAGAACTTAGTTAGAGGGATCAATTAGGAAAATATACAGTGTTTACCTCCCTGTAATAATGATGACCTGTGAAATGATGGGGATAGGATGCTTTTTAAAGTCTTTTCTGCTTGTAACATTTTATAACTACTTCTGTATTGGGCCAAAAATAGACTGTACTTTCCTATCAAATCTGACATGTATAAAACCTGAGTGAAGTCTGTAATCAGTGTTATTTTCACTGTGTAGATTTTTTTTTCTTTGAAGGTCTCATGTGGTCTATATTTGGAGCAATATGGTATTTTCCATCTATCATATAACTAAGACAGTATGCAACTATCATTAGAACATAGTTGAATGCCAGCAGTGGGGGAATGGTCTAACAAAACCATTCTTTGCCTCTGACTTAGTCATCCTCAGAACCTCAAAGTGAATATTTACCACATGGAGATCAGAGCCCAGAGGTCTTGAGAAATGAGCTATATTGCACTGTGTTCTCCTCAAATACCTCTTGGTGTATGAAGGTCCTCTCTGCAGAACCTTTCTGGGTATCAATGACAGCACTGGTGGTAGAGTCTCTCCTTCTCCCAGCAGCATGTTCAACACTGCCATGTCCAGTGCTCCTTGTAGGAAGCCCCAGGTCCTGAACAGTACTCATTTTCTTCCTGCCTGCTGATGAAGGCTATCATCTACAAGCCCAAAAGGGAACCTGTATTACTTAATGACATCTACTGACTTTTATCAACCTTCATGAAGGTAGCTGACCAAGAGCTATGGTAACCTGGAGTTAACATCTTTGACTGGGGATGTGACACATGAGTGCGAGCCCCCTTATCATACTGCTAGCTAGTGAAGGACCCAAGAGAAGAGAAACGATTTCCCCAGACTTTCTCCTGCACTGGGTCATGTTTAAGTTTTGTTTCTCCTGTCATACTGCTTAGCCCCAGAGGCCATAAGAAACAATGGGTTGAATGTACAGAGAGGTAGATCTCAGTTTCTTATAAGGACTTCCTAACAGTTAATGCTGTCCCAAAGTGTCCTGATGAGATCATGGGTATCCATCATTGGAGGTCTTCCAGCAGAAAATAGATGATTACTTGCCAGGGATGGTGGAGAAAATGGATTTCAGATCCTGTAGAGGTTGGACTATATTATTCCCAGGGTCACTTTGAATTCTGAGACTCTGATTCCAGTGAGAAAGTATCTAGTCCAGATCCCTCCTTTTACATTATGCTAATTAAATTAATTAAAAGCCTCAGAGAGACTGTGTCTGTCTTTCTTCCCAAGTTTACACAGCTAGTTGGCAACGACAGAGTCAGAATTCTGCTGACTCTCCAATACAATCAATCAGATGTTCTAATTTCCCCAACCAGGGTAAAAGTCTGCTGAGGCAAGCAACCATACCTTCTCCTGTGTTTCTCCTTATCCAAAGTTACTAGGATATGGGAAAACTGGGACACTAATACACTGTTAGTGGAGTTGTGAACTAATCTAACCATTCTGGAGAGCAATTTGGAACTATGTCCAAAAAGTCATCAAACTGTACATATACATCTATAACATGGGGTTAATAGCACCTACCTCCCAGGGTTCTTGTGAAGATAGAAATAGTATTTGTGAAGTGTTTTGAAAATCTTAGAATGCTATAAAAATGCTATCATTGTTGTTGAAGCCCCTTACTGATAACATTACCCTATGAAGCTTACCTGTTTTCTAGTTAGTATCCAGCTCCTTCTCTTTCTTTTCAAATTCTAAAGCCAAGCTTGGTCTTTCCTAATGCCTTCAGGCTACACTCCAGAAGGATGTCTCCTTTGCTTGCAAGCTCCTAATAGATACAACCCCATAGCCTCTTCCTTCAAGTGCAGGGTTAAACTTCACAATCTCACAATGCACTCCCTGAAGGAAGAGCTCTGACCATCCCTTCAACTCCTCTGTACAAGATTGCTCTCACTAGTGCTACCCCACACACACTCCACACTTTTTGTTAATTTTTCAATAGCACATCGACCAATCACCATAACCATGATCCCTTTCCCACCTGCAGAAATGTCCACTGAAAACTGCCTTCAAGTACAATAGACTATCCTCCTAGTTTGGAATTCTCAGATCCCCTCAGGCACTGACTCCCACCCTAAAATGGCAACATTACCTATGCTACCTAAGTGGTATCCCCAAGTTAATATACCAGAAACAGGGAAATCATATTTAGAATAATACTTCAAAATGTAGTAATCCCTGTTCTAACCTGTCCCTCCTCCCTCAGGATGTCAGTCACTACAGACATCTAAATATCAGAAGTTTTAAAACCACTGCAGGAAAACTGTGGGTATGTTCTTTCAGACTAGAAAAAAGGAATTTGGGGAAAATATTTAAATATATGCAATTCACTTTATTCAATTAGAAATATATTTAGAAATTAGATTAGAAATTAGAATTTTAAATTCTAAATTAGAATTTCTAATTTCCAAATTCTACAGTTAGAAATAAACAAAAAGAACTCACTGGTATACTCAGATGTGAAAACCTGGCAAAAGAAATGTAAAACTTCAGGAATTTGGGAGGAGGCTTGCCCCTCCCCCAACTTATTATTTAGTGAGAATTTTTTCAAGTCTTTTGAATTTTTTTTAACCTAAAAAGGCCATCTCCCATTTCTAGATCTACCCTTCTCAAAAAACATTCCTTTTTCTATAAACCAGTCTACTCCTTCTGCCAAGAGCCCAGCTGTTTTCCAGTTTACCTTTCAGCAGTATCCAATGTATGCTGCAAAGATTTTGCCCACCTTCCCATACCGACCTTCAGATTCCAAACCCTTGCAATGCTCTTCTCCCCACGTTGATTCCCAAACCTAAATAATCACCAAGTCAAGGCTCAGAACTTTAAAGTGAAATATAAGTGTGAGATATTCATCACATTATTCAGGAAAAAGCCTCAAAAATTTACCCAAAGACTAGGCAAGTAAGATTTGTCATCACCACAAAAACTCAGCCCAGACCCATATGTCATCTACTCAAACAATTGGTCACGTTTAAGCTTTCTGTACTTATCTATGAATGGTGTCTCTATCAATGGTGTCAGTCCACCACCAGTCCTCACCTACTGATCACCCACTGCCTACTCCCCAGGAATTCTGATTTGTGCTAATGGGAAGATCCTCCTGTTAGCTCCAAGAATAATGGCAAAGGATCAGTTGGCACTCAGGTTTAAGATGAGCCGCATCCCTTGGGTAACTACAAAATGAGCTCCATAGTTATGGCCAAATCAGTCTGGCCAAATACCCATGCTATAAGGTAGGAGTCAGCAAACTTTAGTCAGAGAACCAAATCCCACCTGTTGAAACTACTTAAAAATGCAAAAACCATTCCAAGCTCAACATTATAAAACAACAAGTTGTAGCCAGATTTGGCCAGGACTCCTGGTCTAAGACAATGCCTTACAGGGTCACAGTGGGAAGCATTCCCCAGAGATAATGTGGTTTAGTGGGAAAAGCCAAGCATTTGGACCTAGGGGACATTCATCGAAATTCCCCCTGTGCCATTAATTACCCAACCCATATGACCTAGGGTAAGTCTTTTCATTTCTCTAGGTCTCTATTTTCTCATCTGCAAAATAAAAGATTCAATGATCTCTCAAGTCTCTTCCACCTTTAAATCCTACAATTGCCCTGGCAGGACTGGCCTCTTCATAGTTAAGTGCTTAGTGACTAGTTATGGCTTTTGATTCTCTAACAGTTGGTAACGTTCCTTCCTAACAAGGGGAACAGAGACATTCTTCACATACCCAACCCAGCTGTCCCAGTGATCTCTGCAACTATCTATAGCACTATTCTTGACTCTCCCTATATCAAACGCATATGGTACAGTGGAAAGAGTGTTGGAACCAGGAGTTGGCAGCGAGGTCAAAAAATAGATAAAGCACTAGGCCTGGAGTCAGGAAGCAAGCTCAAATTCAGCCTCATCACTTAAAAGCTCGGTGGCTTGAGAAAGTCACTTAACCTCTATTTACCTCAGTATTCTCCACTGTAAAATGGAGGTAATTACAGCATCTACCTTTTGTAAGGTATTTTGTACAGTACCTGACACATGGTAGGCCCTATTTAAATGCCTATTTTCTTCCCCCTTTCCTTCCAGAGACTCCAACCCTTATTGTATGACCTTAACAAATTACTCCAACCCTGTGGTTTCAGTTGCCTCATCTGTAAAATGGGAGTAAAATTTGCCCTACCCACCCCACAAAGTTATTGTAAAGAAAGAACTTTACATTGGTTTATAATTATTATATTACCCTGCCCCTCCTACCTCTCCCCAAGATAAGCTAGCCCAATGAGAATACCTCCTGATTTCCCTCAACAGATGTGTTCTAGGTTCCATTCACCCCAGACCCAAATCACTCAATGCACTCCAGCTTCTACTCTGCTCCACTCTTTTTGGGCCCCTTCTCTTCCTTTTATACATCTAACCTATCTCCCCCATCTTTTCTGATTGCTAAATGCTGAACTCTCAAATCCTGGAGTGGGGTAGGTCAAAGGGGAAACTCAAAAGTTGGCCGTGTTGTCCACAGAAAGACCAAGGATGAAATTCCAGCCTTAAAGGTCCTTAGCTGTTTTACACCTTGACTTCAGTTTTTGATAGTAAAACTAACCTCCTACCTCACGCACAGAAATAGCATGAAAATCAACTAAAGAATGGAAAAGCAAAAATTCAAAGCTTTACACACATCCACAATTTTTATTAGCCCTATCATACCCTGCCCTTCTGCCCGATGACGCTTGGAGGAAAGTTAAGCTATTTATCCATGTGTTAAGGGGGCCTTTCATTTGCAAGAATGCCTGGGGAAACTATGTCCAAATGGTAACTGAGACAGCTACTTTAACCTCCTCATTCCTTCGCCCTCTTGGAAGTCTCCCAGTGCACTGCCTTTTGTGCCAAATTCAGGTTTACCTCTTTTAGACTGTCTTCTGTCCTAGTTTCAATAGGCTCCTGATCCTTGTAGCCTAGCTCTACTCATTTTCTCCCTCTTAGACCACAGAGCTTGGTAGTTTAGGGCATAAAGAAGTACTTATCCACTTTTGTCTTTAGCAAGGCAAGGGATGCCCCATCCTCAGAGTAGACACACACAGACACACACACACACACGCACACACACCCATGACTCTACTTCCATCATCTCATCTGCTATTACTCACCTAAGAGACAGGCAGAGTACTAAGTAGTTTCTCCATTTAACAGATAAGGAAACTGAGGCCCAGAGAGATTAAGTAATTTGCATAGCATCATACAGAATTTTAAAACATAGGTCTCCTAACAGCCAGAGCTGACTGGGCCCCAAGACTCTTCTGAATCTTTGGCCCAAATCCTCACCTGGATAAACAAAGGTCAAATTCCTCCCCCTCCCTTATTAACAAGAAGTTTACAATCTAATGACAGAATATAACTTACATAAATACAATATATAGTAGAAGACTGTTGGAGAAAACAAGAGTCTCTGACACATACTACAAGAAATCTCAGATAAGATAGATTACCTTCAGCTTGGGGATATCACAATGTAGACGTCAGGAACATCAAAGATTTAAGCATAGATCACTTATTAGCAGCCTACTAAGATCCCTTCCACCTCTCAATCTAAGATCCTAGGCCTCTCTGACAATTGTCTGTCAGATAACTCAGCCTCATTGTACTCTTTCCAGTGGTCACTCACATTTGTCCCTCCCTCTCAGTTCCCAAGGCACCCCCTAACTCAAATCCTTACCAACTCATATCTGGCTTTCTATAATTGTTTCCTGATCTTTCAACTCCTCCCTCAAATCCATTCAGCACACTATGCTCAGCATTTTCTTCCTCAAATACCATTCTCATCACCTTCAAAAAGCTCCTTTTTGCTGACGGTTTAAAGTCCAAATTCAGCCATGCTTTCAAGGCCCTGTACAGTCTGGGATTAGCACACCTTTCCACCCTTTTCTCATCCCTCTTCTTTAAGTACAGTACAATCTAATGATATTGGTCTTCTTTGCCATGCCCCAAAATACAAATGTAGTTTTTCCTGCCTCCAAGACCTTATTCCCCTAACCCAGAATACCACTCAAGCCTTAGCCATCTTTCAAGGTCTGTAGCAGCAAGCACCCAAGCATACACTGGAGGGCCTGATGTACAGGTTCTTAGATCTGCTTTTCTGAAAGGAAAGCAACTTTTGAGGGGTGTTAACCTGAAAACCTGGTTAAAGAAAAGGCAAGGAGCTAAATGCATACATTTTATGATTTAATTGATCAATTCCCTATTAAAGAAAATGGTAACATAATGCATTATGGAGCCAGAAAAATGTTCTGGCTACCCAGTACAGAAATCTTCTGGCTTACATGCATTTTGCTGTGAGAAAGGAGTTCTCTTAGATAAACACATTGTAAACAAAGTAGCTTCAGTTGGGTTTTATGATCCCAAGCTATGAGCATCTTCTTTCTGTAGCACATCTCTGTGATTTAAGATAAGGAAAAAGTCCCATCACCCAGATGACAGATATCCTGTCCTAAACAGGCCTTTGAAGTTGTGGTATCTTAACAGAGTTGACAAAGGTGAAGTTACAACTCAAGGTATCTGTGTTTTTCCTTATCACCAAGATGCCAGAAGAAGGGTGTGGTAAGGAGGTCCCATTTGTTTGCCTGACATCAAACGGTGTCCTCTAAGTTAAACAAAGGGGACTATGAGGTCCAGGCTCTTCTTAATTCAAACTTTGGCCCTTATTAAAGTCTAAAATTTATATTAAATATTATCATGGATCAACAATCTACTTTAATTACATTCATCAACAGAGAAAAAACAAGCAGAGAAAAAGACCAAGAAATAGGGTTTCTAACTGTCTGACCATAAGCAATACATACATCACATATCAATAGACAGTGTGGCCATTATATACATACATACTTACTAGAGAAAAAAGCACCAGTATCTGGGTTTTCAAAGCTGGAGGATTTCTTAACAGCTACCCAGAGTCTTATCTGGCACCTGAACATTCTTCCGAGTAAGACCCAAAGTAAAACTTTACCTCAGAGTATATATACAGTTTTCAGAGGAGGAGGGCTCCATTCTCAAGACTCTTGATTAACAAAAGGTGTGGGCCTTCCCACAAAACAAGCCTCCTCTAATCAAGCTCCCCTTAATGGGCTCCAATGTGGGGTTAGGAAGATTTTTAACTCTCATTAACATTACAAGGTGCAGTACAAAAGCCATGTCACTTTTGTAGTCTTTTGCTTCAGCCAATACTGAGTTCTTCCTCTAACACTGATTGTTTCTACCACTCATTCAACAAGTGCTTCTCTTCTACTGCTTTCAGTTTTTCTTCTATTTCCATCTTCTCTTCCAACTTATTAGGTCCTCACAGCCAGGAATGTCTTACTCCTCTTCATAAAGCTCATAGGCCCCAAATTTTCAAGAACTATTTTTATTTGAGGGTCTCTAGGAACTCTGTGCACAGAACACCCAGATTCTTCTGCCAAGCATGAAGATTTAGGTTACTGTCCTGTCAATGACTAAAGAGAATAATGTTCATGGGATCTTTAATTTTAGAGCTGGAAAGGACTGAAGCTATTGTACTCATTTTAAAGAAGGCAAAAACTAAGGTCTTTGGGATTATTTTTTTTTTAAAGACCTGTTATTTCTAGCAGGGGAGGGAGTTAGTTACTGGGACTTAATCTAGTCTTAGACAATTGCCAAGGGCAGAGAGATGATATAACTTGCCCAGGGTTACACAAGAAGGCATGTGCCAGAAGCAGCACTGGAAGTCATCCCGCCATCCAGTATATATGGTGTTTTTCCCCAGGGATTCTTTTAATCAATCTGAGTACTGAAGCAGGGGACAAACTAGATCCCAATATCTTAATCCACACAACCATATCCTATTCCCTGGGAGTCTGCACAAAAATACTTTTTACTTTCATAAAGAATTATGGCCCCCAACCCTTTTCAAAGATAAGAATGTGGTGATGGAAGCATCGCATTCCTTCTAAGACCTGGGTTTCCCTACTGCTGTGGGAGTAAATCATTGAACACTAGAAAGAAAAGAATTTCAGAATACATCAAAGGACTACACTGCACCAGTTGATGCATTTTTTTTATATTCAAGGCAAAGAAAAGAGATAGGATGAAAACTTCTATTTCAAAGAAAAGTTATAATAAATTTTTTGCATCAACTGCCTTTTGGTTTTTCTAAAGGCTCTCCAAGCCTATTTCCTCATCTGTAAGAAATCTGTAGAAATCAGATTGTCAGAACTGTAAGGGTCCTCAGAATCACCTCCCGAGGTAGAGGTGATGATGAAGCATGCAGAATGAGACATATTTGTTGAACCAGGCAATGTTAGAATTTGTTTTGATCGACTGAGTACTTGTTAGAAAGGTTTTGTGTGTTTTTCTTGTTTTTTTTTCCAATGGGGAAGAGGAAGTGGGAGGAAAAGAAATTACATTTTTCCTAATTAAAAAAAATTAAAATTTGATTTTTAAAAGTCTGGCCCTGCCTCAATTTTACCAGATGCTAAATCTAAGTTCTGAGGTAGCTTGCTCCATGTCCTACAGGTTTTTTGAGGACAAAGCCAGAAGACCGGGAAGATCCAGAAGGGACATCAGACTCATCTACTCATCTCGGCCTACCACCTCCTCCTTACAGTGGAGTAATGACTTTGTTCAAGGTCTCACAGGCAGTGAGAAGCAGAACTGAGAATCAAACGGATCCTCTTACTCCAAGGAACCTCTTTCCACTCTAGCAGTTCCTAAGCCCTGTGGTCGTAAACATCCTAATGTCCTGATAGATTCAGACGTACAAAACCTACCTCTCCCAAATAAAGCCAGGAGAGTGGAGTCTCCAGCAATCAGCTCCCCAGCCTTTCTCCTCCTCCCCTGCCCTTCCCCTGGGTCCCTGCGGCGCCCGAGTCTCCTCCAGCCCGATCATCTCCCCGGGCCGGCTCCTCCTCCAGGGAGCCCCTCCAGAACCACCCCCACCACACCACCCCCAAAGCCCACCAAGGGGCTCCTGGGCCTTCCCCATCCCGCCAGCCCCAAAGGAGAGAGGCCCCAGGGCGGAGGGCGGAAGCGCAGGGAGCGAGCACTGTGGTCACCTGCCCTCGTACTAACGTGGGCAGGAAGGGCAGGGCGCCCAGCCCCCCCACAGCCTCCCGCGGGTCCTGGCTTGCGCCCCCACAGGGGTTTCGTGGGCCAGGGAAGAACCGACTGAGAAACCAGGAGATACAACACCTTCGCCTCGGTAGCTAACATTAATACTGAAGGAACTGCTGATTGGCTGGGGGCGGGGCGGCCCCAGGCTGCCGCGCTGCTATTGGCGATCCCTCTCACGTGGCCAGAACAGCCCTATCGGAGGAGACCAGAGAGGCGGGCCCTCTTTGTGCTCCCACACCAATGGCCTGTGGTGAGCTGCAGGGGCGGGGCGCCAACGGGCGGCCCAGGCATTAACCCCCTAGATGCCGCGGGAAAAGAGAAAACCAAGTCCCTGTAAGAGATGGAGTGACGGAAGTGAAGGTACGCGGACAGGAAGTCCTCGGCGCCCGCAGAGGCCTTCAGCCAGACGTTCTCCCCGTCACTACCGGCTCCATTCCTGCCGTCTCTGCCTGACCAGCACGCGGTCACCCCCAGGCTAGACTCTTGTCCCAGACCCGCACCACTGTCAGGTGCACCGTCCACGTCATCTCTCCGCCGGGGAAGACCCCGCCCCGGCCCTCCCGCCTCCGGAGGACCACAGCCCGGGCTCTCCGAGACCCGAGGTCCCACCCCTCTTCAGGTGCCGCCTGTGGCTTACTTGTATAGTAAGTAGGAGGTTCGGACCACCCGTCCTTTCCAACGCTGAGCACCTCCTAATTCCCCCAACACCTCCCCTCCCCCCACCCATGAAGACGTGAAGGTATTGGCACCTTTTCACTGGTCAGCACAGTAGACTGTCAACAAAACATCCCCTGAATTCCAAATGCCTCCGCGGTTAGGGTATGTTCAGGTAGGATCAGGGAGCTTTGGGCTAAGGTAGGAGCTATGGGCCCATAAAAAATCAGGAGAAAAAGGGAGCAGGAATAGTGAAGGTCAGTCTTGTTGTCATTTTATAAATGAGAAAACTGAGCCATGCAGCAGCATAAGGATTTACAGCAGATCTGCTGGCTCCTGGGAAGAAATATGGTGGAGCAGGAAAAGCACCACACCGGGTGGGCTACTAGACTCTGCCATTAACTAGTTCTGTCACTTGGGGTGGATCATTCCCCTTATGCCTGTTTCCTCATCTGCAGTCTGCGGGTTGGATCTCCTATGCACTTCTAACATTCTAGAATCTTTAAGACTCCATCCTAACTCCACCCAGGCCTTCCACTGTGCCCTCTGGAATGCCCGTTCCGTAGGCAACAAACTTCTCTTCATCTACAATCTTTCCCTCTCTCACTCCTTCCATCTACTAGCTCCTACAGAAACCTGGCTTTCCTCTGATGGCAGCCTCCCTGGCTACTCTTTCCAGTACTGATTGCACTTTCAATTATTCTTGGCTCACTAATTGAGGCAGGGGAGTTGGAATATTCCCTTGCTTCTCGCTGATACTTTTAGATTCTCCTTCCTTCATCAGTCAGAAACCTCTTTTCCTCTGAGCTTCATGCTATTCATACCTACTATCCAATCAAAATGCTGGTAGCTTTTGTCTGTAGACTCTATCATTCTCCTTCCTTCTTCAGTAAGATACCTTACAAATTTTTCTTCTCTTCCTCAACTCCTGTCCTCATACTAGAGGGTTTCAACATATATATTATCCCTTAAATACCCTAACCACTATGCTTCTCAACATACTCACCTCCCACCAGCTACTCCTCTACCTTGGGGGCCATCTCCAGTAGCCCTGATCTGTATCTTGCCATTGGACTCAACTGGCTCTAGAAGAGAAATTGAGTCTGGTGACTTTGCACATCTCTCCCTCACTTAAATCCAATTCACTTGCAGGTCATGGCATCACCTTCTTGATGCAATGGTCCAAGAACAAAGGACAAACAACAACCACAGCTACCCTACCTCAGCCACACACGAAGACTATTTATACCCTTGTTCTTGGCCATCACTTACAAATGGACTGCCTCCATATTCAAGATTTCAGAAACCCCCTTTTCCAACCTTAATCTATTGGCTTTTTACCTCCCCTCTTCAATCCCTTACATGACCCTACCTACCCTTCATCCACATTGGGACTTCCAATCCCTTGACCCCTTCCTTTTGTCCCAGGCCATCTCTCTTGACCTGCCACTGTCTCCTCTTCTCCTCATCTTGACTTCTTGGTGAAACAATTCATTTTTACACTGAATCTTGAACCCCTTATCATATCAATGATTACAACCCACCCAGCCTCAGTCTTGGTTCCTTTCCACCATTTGCTGCCCTTGCTCCTACACGTGTTGCTAAGTGAAGGTAGAGAAAATCATGCAACCATTCTGACTGGGTCCACTACAAATTTATGTAAAATAACTTCAACTGGATCCTCGCTGCTGCTAGGCAATCTTACTATGATTCCCTTATCAACTCACTACTCTATTCTCCACAACAGCTCTTCCACAACTTTTCATCCCTCTTCAAACCTCTCATGGGTCCCCTCCCCTTAACTCTCTGAGAATCTTGTCCAAAGTTGAGGCCATTTACTACAAGCTCTTTCTTCCTCATCTCTTGAGACTCAGGTGCATTCTGACTCTCTCTCCTCCTTCACCCCTCTCACATGATAAAGTGGGTTTACTCCTTATCAAGGCTAACCTTTCTACTTGTTCAGGTGATGCCATTCCATACCATCTCCTCTAACAGATTTCCCCCTCTATCACTTTTACTCTTCCACTTATTTTAAATCTCTCTATCTCTACTGGCTTATTTCCTACCGCCTACAACTATGCCCTATCTCCTCTAACCAAACAATCCCTTACTTGACCCTTCCACCCCTGATTAACTATTGTCCTGTATCTTTTCTGACTTTTGTAGCTAAACACCTCTAAAAGTCTGCCTACATTAGATGCTTCCACTTTCCTCTCATTATTTTAACCTCTTACAATCTGGCTTCCAACTTTTATTATTTCACAAAACTGCTCTCTTCAAAATTATCAATGATCTCTTAATTGTCTGTTCTCAATCTTTTTTCTCCCTGACCTCTGCAGCTTTTGACACAGCTGATTCCTCTCTTCTCCCAGAGGTTCTTTTCTCTTAATATTTAATGTAAATTTTGAAATAATCTCTTTGTTCTCTCTGAAGCAAACTCAGAGAATGCCTCTTCCTATGTCAGCAAAAGCCAGATAGGGCTGACAACATTCCTTAAGAGACCTTTAACCTGACAGTTTTTATGAATAATGGGATGTTTTATAAATCTTAATATTTTGTGGACATATACTATGTAATGGAATGTTAATGGTAGAAAAAACACAGACATCTTGGGTTGTAATTTCTATTTGAAACTTTGTCAAACTGTTACCTTATTGTATTTACAACCTATGCAATTAAGCAATTTCTTTCTAATGGTCTAGTTAATCACTCATGGAGACCATAACTCTGAAGGACACAGAACACCCTGGATTGTCCTAAAATAGATTTAAGCCTGGCCAATTTTTGTATCAGCCATCAGATAATATCTGGCTCTGTAGTACTTTGAAACTGTTACTTTAAGCGGAATTAATAATAAAGATACGCATTTAGCCTGTTGCCTTTTCTTTAACCAAACTTTCAGGTCAACCCTCTCCATGTTTCCAAGATATCACTCCCTCTAGGCTTCTCCAATGTGACCACTCTCTGTCTCCTTTAAAGGCTCCTCCTTTAGTGCATACCCTTTAGCCATACCCTCAGCCTTCTGTCCTGAGTCCTCCTCTTCTACTTCCTTTATACTACCTCAAATGATGATCTCAACAACTCCCAAGGATTTAATTACCATTTCTATATTGATAATTATCAAATTTACCTTTCCTGCCCCAATCTCTTTACTGACCTCAAACTGCACATCTCCAACTTCCCTTCAAACATCTCAAAATGGATGTCCAGCAGAAATCTTAAACTCAGTACATCCAAAATGGAACTCAGTATCTTTCACCCTAAATTCACTCCCACTCCCACTTTCCCTATTATTGTATAGAGCAATGCCATCCACCCAGTTCATCCCTCAGCGTTACAGCCTAGAAGTCACCCTAGATCCCTGTCTCTTAGCCCCTACATCCAAGCTGTGGCCAAGACCTGTTGACTTCATCTTTGTGCTCTCTCCTCTGATACTGCCACCATTCTGGTGCAGGCCCTTATAGCCTCACCCTCATAGGCTCACCTTGATTATTGCAACAGACTACTTACTGGTGGGTCAGCTTGCCTGAAGTCTCTACTCACTCCAATCCAGTCTCCATCAGGCCACTAAAATGATCTTTCTAAAGGACAGGTCCTATCATGCCACAGGCATTCATCCCCCGCCCCGCCCCCTCCTCTCCCACACAATAAAACTCCAGAGGCCTTCTATTGCCTCTAGGAACAAATATAAAATGCTCTGTTTGGCATTTAAAGTCCTTCCAAATCCAGCCCACTTTCCAGTATTCTTACACACTACTGCCCAGTACATTTTTCTTCAATCTGGCAACACTAGATCCTGGCTGTTCCCTTAACCCCCTTTATTTCTAATGGCTTCTCTATTTCTTATTTATCCTGTCTACAGCATGCTTTGTGTTTGTCTGCTGTTTCCTCTATTAGATTTTAACCTCCTATGAGATAGGAGTACCTTTTGCTTCTTTTTGTATTCCCAGGGCTTGGCACAGTGCCTGGCACATGGCTGGTGTTTAAAAAATGTTAACCAATTTTCAAGGGAATGAGTGGATACCCTGCATAATCTCACAAGTCACACTATTATGCCCGTTTCCTCCTCTGTACACAAATAGGTAAGAGTAGTCTCCAATCTTTCTATGAATCTCTGAAACTTCCTTATCCATCCCTGGCCTGCTTTCCTCCCTCATGCCCCTTGGCACATGGTAAACACTTAAGTGTTTGTTGACTGACTCCAAATATATGCTTCACAGAGCCACCGGAGGTCATTCTGAGACTATTCTCAAAGTTCTATTTCAGATAAAAACAATCTATAGGACAGAGTAAGACAACAACCCAGGGTCCTAAAAAAACTGAGTCACCCTACTCATGGTGTTCCCACCAAGAACATAATGCTTCCATGCAAAATCTGGCTGCCCAAAATACAGCACTGCATCACCCACTAGATTTTGCCTCCACCAAGCAGACCCTTATTCCCTACTGCTCGGATTAAAATCTAAGCCCCTTTTATTCCGGCCCTTCAGGGCCCTATTGTCTGCTAAAAAAGACCATGTGCTATTCTAATTAATTCATTGTCACAGAGTCAGGAAGTGCTCTGGTAGCAGTAGAGTTCTCCTGACAGCATTGTCAATGGACCAAACAGGTTTCCTTGACCTTCTTACAAATGTATAAATGTATACAAGTTTATTAAGAATGCACCTGTTACTCAACTTCTACCTGAATGTAGTATTTCCCAAACCTTTGGTGTACTTTGAGCCTAAGTCTTCAGAAAGTTTAGACACAGATCCCAACCAAAGGCAGTACATGAAGCA
Organism: Potorous gilbertii; assembly: GCA_028658325.1. NCBI lineage: Eukaryota > Metazoa > Chordata > Mammalia > Diprotodontia > Potoroidae > Potorous > Potorous gilbertii. The sequence goes on from CM053770.1 coordinate 74,315,114, forward strand.
TAGGGAACACAAAACAAAGATACCCAGGAAAAGCCACTCATGTAACCACTCATTAGTTTACCAAGATGAGGTCATATCTACTTCTTGTTCTCCCACTGAGCAATACATTGAGCCCTGTAACCCCAGTATAAAGGCCAGTCTAATATCATCAGAGGTTCAGATTCATCCTTTCATATTCTGTCCATAGGCAGCTTCACTGGAAGAAAGGTTGGTACCCTGAGTTTGACCATTAGCAACAGCTGCCAATTTTAGACAACTGACCTGCTCTTCACAACTGTGGTAACATCATGGCGGAAGCACTGGAAAACAGCTGGAGGGTAGACAGGATATGGTACTTCAGATTATGTCGTTATCTTAGGAAATAGTATGGTATAGTCAAAAGAACAGAATAACAGAACTGGGGGCTAGTACACACCATTAGCTGTGTGTACCATGGGCAAGTCACTTCATTGTCAATTTCCTCTTTTGCAAAATAGGTATGATAAAATTCCCACTACCTACTTCACAAGGTTGTAGAAAAGATTTTTAAAACTTGAAAAGCTACAGAACTGAGCTGTCAATACCAATTCTCAAAGGAAACATTTCCATTTGAACAGGATGTCTTAACTCAAAGAAGTCACTTCATTCATTGATCCAACACATTTATTATGTTTTACTTGCTGAGGGGGGGATACAGAGTTATCAGACAGTCTCTGCCCTTCAGGACTTCACAATCTAGCAGATAAGTGGTAGTGGGGGGAAGCAGTACTAGCATTAATCTGGGTCCTAGTCCAAGCTCTGCCACAAACTAGCTTTGTAATCCTAGACAAGACCTCCCACTTCTCTGAACCTCAGCATCCTCATCTGCAAAATGAGGGGGTTGGACCAGTTAATTCAATTAAACAAACATTTATTAAGCACCTTCTATGTGAACTATTCTAGGTTTTAGGAATACAGACAGACACAACACAGACCCTGCTCTTAAGGAGCATACAATCTAATGAGAATAGGTACAGAAACAACAATACAAGGGGAGAGTGAGATTAAATGTAAAAGTCCTGAAAAAATGGAAGGAACAGTTACATTCACTAAGGGGGTAGTGGAAGAGAGTGGTTAGGGAAGTTTTGTGGAGATGAAACCTGATTGAGTGTTGAAGGAATGGACTCTGCAACAGACAGAGACAGGGGGTAGATAGGAAGCATAAGGTCTATTACAAAAATGGAAGACAGCAATGAGGAACAGAGATGGGTGGGGGCAAACTGAAAATGAGGATAGCATGAGGCTCAAAAAAAGGAATATAAAGGGACATATAATGCTAGGAAGGTAAGGGAGAGCTAGATTAAGGAAAACCTTGAATGCCAGGATCAAGAGTTTACACTTTCCTTGGTAAGTAATAGGGAACAGATGATGATTTTTCATTAGTGACATGCTCAAAGCAATGCATTAAAAGATTTACTCAAGTAGCAAGGAGGCAATAGCTTGGAAGCATGAAGATCAGTTAGAAGAATATTTTAATAGCCTAGATAAAGACAGATGAGGCCCTAAACTACAAAGGGGAACAACATGCAGGTAGGATTGTTAGGACTAGATAACTGAGTAGATATGTGGGTGGGAGGTAGAAAGACAAGTTATATGCATCCATAACTGAAAGGATGGTGGTTACATCATAGAGGATGTGAGAAAAGCAGATTTTGTAGGTTACAGGATGAACTCAGTTTTGGACAGACCAATTCTGATGTAGAATGCAGAGAAGGAGATTCACAGTGGACAGTTTTGAGTTATGATGCTAGAGCTCTAGGGAAGAGTCTATTTCCCATGAAGATGGGAAAGGAAAGGCTATGAACAGAACAGAACAGGATATTGATAGGGAGAAGTTAGCCATTTTGACCAGAAAAGATGTGGGGAGTTACCTGCATAGACATGATAAATGAAGCCATGGGACCAGAAAATACTGTCAAAACAAAGTAGAGAGAAGAGGGCTAATCAAATGCACAGGAGAACTACAATATCAAATACTAGTTATCTAAAATCCCTTCTTCCAGTTCTGATATTCTCTAAGTTCATGAATCTGAAGCATATACACAAATAACTAAATACAAAGTAGTATGATTTGTAATAATGTGAGTTAAAGGTTCCCTGGAAAGCAGGAAGAAACATTTATAGAGGTTCTGTCTGCCTGGCCCAACCTCATTTACATATATGTGTGTATTTTTGCGAAACATGAATTGACACCAAAGTAAAATTAGCCCAGTCCTGCCAAATGTGCAATAACTGATATTACCCTACAACCACCTTACCTACTAAACTCCCATCTTGATTACCCACTAGGCGGGCACAGGCTTCAACAGAGCAAAATCTGAGTCTAACAAAAGCCTACAAAACCTTAATATTTTAATCACACTGTTGATGCTGATAGTGTCTAGACAAAACTACTTTAGAGAACTCAAATTTAGGTTGTCACTTATCACCTATGTAACTGTAAACATATCTATGGGCCTCATTTTCTTACATGTACAATTCTAGGACTTGTATATCGATAACCTCTATTCTGTTCTCTCTTCTAGCTCTAAATCTTTGATCCTACGATAATGGTAAAGTCAAGCATGGTTCTGCCTTCCCTAGTTAAGCTTGTTTGTCCTTCGTTCTCAGAGAACCATGACATTAGGGAGGCGATGCCATGACTTGAATAGGAACTGGGTTTAAGTGAGAAAGGGCTGTGCAGTCACCAGTCTCAACTTCTCCTCTGGAGCCATCTGAGTCCAGTGGCAAGATATAGATGAGGACCACTGGAGATGACCCAGAGCCAAAGAATAGGAAAATAAAGCTCCCTGGAGACCTAGATTTTCATCCCAGTTCTACCTGCTTGCCAGAGAGCCCTGGAATGTCTTCATTTTGCCCTCTTAGAAAGTTATCACAACCCTCAGGGCTGAAGTCACTCTTGAGTTTTCCAGCTATAAGAAATTTAAGTCTACGGCACTCTGGAATCTCTCCAGTAAGGGAGCTGACTTGATCTTTAAAACCATTCTCCTTCATCTACCATGCCAAGTCCCACAGAAGTTTATTTTATTGTCTGAGTTTCTACCTCTGCACACATTTTCCTTGGAAAACAGTTTTCTCAGGCCTCACACCTTTGCAGCTCAACACAAGGAGAGAATATATTTCAGCTATAGCTGGAAATCAGTTTTATTCACTGAGACTTGAAGGAAATAGATTTGCTATGTATGGCTTGGCTCCAGAGTTCAGAACTAGAACCAACAGGTAGAAAGTACAGGAAAATACACTTTCACTTAATGTAATAAAGAAAAATCTAACAACTAGATATTTAGTAAGAGAATGAACTACCTTCAAAGGTTTCTCAATTCCCACCACTGGAAGTATTCAAGCAGAGGCTGGTCTGTTAAGAGATGAGGTAAGAAATTCCTGAATTAGCTGCAAACTAGATGAACTCTAATGTCCATTCCAACAGGCTCTTGAGATGCCTGTCCCATACCTGGCCTAAACCCCAGGGCTTTTTCACTTGCCTTTTTTAGCTTCATTATTAGAAACCAAGCGTCTCCCTTTCTATCCAGTATAATAATGAGAGCTAAAAGAACTAAATGAAAAAGGGACTCCACTTCAGGGATTTAGTCTTGATCTGGGAAATGAAGGAGGAGGAAAAGGAGAAAATGTGTTGAGACAATCCAAAGCTGAAAGCAGTTATGAGTAGAGAGAAGGCTACATACACAAAAAGGAAAGATGAAGACAGTGGGGACAGGGATGGGGGGGAGGGCAACTAGGAGAGAAGAGCATGAAGGGGATGGGAGAAATCAGGTGCTACCAAAAACCGACACCATTAGGGCATTTCCTTTCCTGGAGATAGCTGAATAAATCTAGATGTTGCCTAACATATTAGACGTCTTTGCAAGTGTCCAGATGTTTTCTTCATTCTCTCCAGATGTTGACACATCTTTTCAAATACTTTTTCCCCAGAGGTGAAGAAGAGAAACAGGACTTCCAGTGAGGTGGGAACAGCTTGTAGTACCTGGAAACCCCTAACAGGCCTGCTGGGGTAGAGGCACCCAGTCCTCTCTCCAGGGTCCTGACCAGCTTCCACTAGCAGCCTCTCATCCCTTACCTTATCACTACACCTTCCATCCCTTCTTTGCCTGCTCCTCAAAATTTATCTCCCTCCCTCTGCTCATCCACTCCCACCACCTCAGGCCACATGCTTCCTCTGATGGGTCAGGAGCTTTTGCTCATGACTGAAGCTCTCGCCACAGGTGGCACAGATGAATGGCCCCTCTCGACCATGGCTCTTGCGGTGTGTGATGAGGTTGGATTTCTGACTGAAACGCCTTTCACAATCAGGACAAGCATAAGGCCGCTCACCCGTATGGATGCGCCGATGGGACACAAGGTTGGATTTCTGGCTAAAGGCCTTGCCACAGTCAGGACAGGCATAGGGCCTCTCACCTGTGTGGATGCGGCGGTGGGCCGCTAGGTAGGGCTTGTGTCTAAAGGACTTGCCACAGTCGGGGCAAATGAAGGGCCGCTCCGGAGCGTGATCACGACGGTGGGCTGCCAGGTGACTTCCTTGTGAGAAACGGCGCCCACATTCTAGGCAGGCAAAGGGCCGCTCACCTGAATGGATACGGATATGGGCTACCAAGTGAGTCTTCTTACTGAAGTTCTTTCCACACTCACTGCAAATGAAAGGACGTTCCCCAGGATGTAGTTGCGGCTGACCCCGCAAAGACCTTCGGTTCCGGAAGGTGCGGCCATGCTCATCATAACGATAAGGGACAGCAGGATCTACTTCCCGGTCTTGCTGAGGATCCAAGACCTGATCTTGCTGGGAGTCCACCAGATCTTGCTGAAAATCTGTGGACTGATCCTGCTGGGAGTCTATGGCCTGGTCCTGCTGAAGGTTCATGAGCTGGTGCTGTTGAGGATCCATGGCCTGATCCTGCTGCGGGTCTGGGGCTTGGTCTTGTTGAGTTTCCAATAGGTGAGATGGAAGCTGAAAACTCCCTTGGCTACTAGTGGCTTCTGCAGAGCCCTGAGGGCGCCGGTGAATCTTGCCATGGGACAAAAGGTTAGGTTTGTGACGGAAGCGGCGCCCACATTCAGTGCATGGATAAGGCTTCTCACCAGTATGAATTCGCCGGTGGGAGGTCAGGTAGGGCTTATTAGTGAACCGTTTCCCACACTCAGGGCACTGGTGAGGACGTTCACCAGTATGCACACGGCGGTGAGCAATCAGGTTGGGCTTGTGCCGGAAACATTTGCCACACCAGGCACACTGGAAGGGTCGATCAGCAGCATCACCACCTGGCTGTGCAGCAGTAAGTGCTGGACGGCCCCGGGGCCGAGGTGCAAGGACTTTTTCTGATGCTTGTGCTTCAGCCACATGAATCTGTTTGTGGGCAACTAGCTCAGCCCACTGTGCAAAGCTCTGACCACAGCCACTGCAGATGAAACGGCGAGGTGGTGGGGCAGGTGGGTGATTCTGTCGCAGGTGAGCCCGCAACTGGGAGGCTCGGCTGAAGCGTTTCTCACACTTGGGACAGGCTACTGCCCGGGCAGATGAGGTATGAGCCTGGCCATGCAGTGCAAGGGCTGCCCAACTCCTGAAATTCTGCCCACAGACTTGGCAGAGGAAACCTGTGGCAGGAGGTATGACTGTGGCAGCAGAGTGGGCCAGGCGGTGTAAGGCCAAGAAAGGAGCATGGTGAAATCGACGCCCACACTCAGGGCAGGGCAAAGGTGGACGGCTATGGTGCCGACGAGTATGACGACGTAAGGCTGCCCATCCAGGGAAGTGCCTCCCACAGCGGGCACAGCGGTAGGCACCACCCTGGAACAGGCCCCTCTGACTAGCTGCTATAGTCCCTCCTAATTTAATCCCATGAGCATCCTGCTCTGACCCTTGGAGAGATTCCTGAAGGGATCCAGAGAAGAGCCGAGTCCGGGATGGACCCATAGCAGGGGGTCTCCGGCAGCGACGCTCCAACAGAGGTCCTTGCCCTGCTGGGGATAAAGATCACAGTCATTTTAGAAGGGCTACTATGTGACCTAGAGAAACTCTTAAATGATCTCTCTGCAACTCCATTTCGTTATCTATAAATTGAGAGGGTTGGACCCCTCTTAGGATGCTATCTGGTTCTAAATACCTAGCCTCAGAGTTAGGAAAATCTGGGTTCAAAGGTGGTTTGACCCCAGACAAGGCACTTAAATCTTTTGGTTCCCCTGCCAACTCACAAAAACCATAAGCAGGAGATGATGAGTATTAGTACAGGGAATTCCCTGCACCAACATAACTGCAGGTCCAGTCTAAAAACAAATTAAATCATTTCATGCCTCCCCATTCCATGAAGTCTTTCCTGAACACTCCAAATTACAATGCTCTCCCCAAGACTTTAACCTCAGACAGCAATGACTGTCCTCTCTGATCCTCTAAGTAGCACAAGGAAAAAATCAACATCCCTACAACTCTACAGAGCAATGATCCAATTGCACAAGTAGGCACCCTTGAAGGTAGTCCTTGAAGTCCTGGGCAAGGAATAAGTCATCCTTCAAGGAGGCTCAGGCCTATGAGGCCTACTACTCCCATTCCTTCTTTAACCTGAAGGAGGTACAGGACAGCAGTCTTCACCTTCAAGGCCACAGCAGGGTAGAATGGAAAGAGGCTGTTCAAGACTCAGAGGACGAAGAGGACTGAGCAAAGGGACGCTTACCTGTAGTGTTTCGGAGGACCCTGCCCCCACCTGAAGGGAGCTGCCCCCCACTGCCACATGGCTCCTCCCCAGGAGACCCTATAAGAAGAAAGAGCCACACTGAGCAGGAAAGAGGAGGTGGCAGGGACCCTTGATTCTCCATAAACCTTTTCTCCCTAGGGTGGTTCCAGCTTCCTGCCTTGCCACATACTCAAGAGACCTCCCCGTCTCCCACTGCTCCCACAATTTTCTTCTATCCACAGAGTCAGAGAATTAGCTCTTTTCCATGGGCTATGCAGTTGAGTACAAGATCAAATTCTGCCCCACTGTAGCCCTCATTTGAAATGTGATCCCCTACATATTTTACCCTCACCAAACCTATAAGGGATCAGGAAGAAGCCCAGATCCTACCCTGGGAATGCAGGAACAGGCGATTCTCCTTCCAGCCTCGTTTACGAATGAACCTACTTCTCCCAGGAGAGAGATATCTCCGATCCTTTCCAGAATGTAGGGATGCCTGCAACAATGAAGACTTTACCTACACCACTCTGGACAAGACTTACGGCAGTGAAATTTCACAAGTGTAAGATGGGGAGGCACCTGGGGGTTTTCCTGGACTCCACCTCAATATGAATTCAGTTTGGCATAGCAGCCAAAACAAACTATAGCGATCTTAAGTGGAATTACTGGAGACACACAGCATCTGGTGGCAAGGAAGAGAGAGCCCCTTTTCCCCTGGTCAAACCACACCTGGAGAATTGTGTACAGCTCTGAGCACTTTTTTTTTGAGGGATACTGACAAGTTTCAGAGCATACATTCACAAATACAACCAGAATAGTTGTAGGATTCAAGACCATGACTTTACATGGACTGGCTGAAGGACTAGGGATGTTTAAAGCCTGAAGAAGACTTAGGGAGAGGCTGGATGCATCAACTCTTTTAACACATGACAGGATACAGACATTATATATACATATATATTACACATATACATGTATAACGTGTGTATATATATATATATATATATGTATACGACATATGCACACGTATTCCATTCCACTTTTTAATGACTCAAATTATTAAGTTATTTTTTCCACATCCATCTGAAATCTGCCTCCCTGAAGTTTTCAGTCCTTTCTGGCTCTGACGACTCTTGGGTCAATCTAATCCTTCTTCCATATCAAATGTGGCCCACAGGTCAATTACGACTTGTTCTGCTTGTCCCAATGGGCTAAATTCTGACTCCCAATAATTTGAGGGATGCAGGAGAGGGAAAGGCTGTTCGGGGAACCTCGGTCAGGCGGAGGCTGGCTTCGATGGCCTTCACTCCCAGAGGAGGTGCCGCCCCTGCTCCCATCCAGGGATCCCTTTCCCTTCCGTAACCGGCCATTATTTTGCCCCACTTCCCTAGAAGGCCCGAAGGCCCATCGGGCGGGGGTGGAGAACAAAGGCAAGGCGGAGAATCCCGCAGCGCACCCAGGCCTGCGCCGAGGGGCGCACCTCCCCCACGCAGGGCCGTGCCACACCTTCAGGTGTACGTGCGCAGCCACACATCCTCCCCCGCACATGCGCACAGAGATGTGTCCATACACACTCGCGCCCTCGCGTATTTGGGCCTCCCGAGAGGCGCAGGAGTCCACCCCGCCCCCCCCAACACCCGCACCCCAGCCTCCAGCGCTAAACGCCCCGCTCCGCAGCGCCCCAGGCAGGCGCTCTCCCGCCCCCCCTCCCGCGCATGCGCCCTCCGCGGCCCTGCACCCAGGCGTCGGTAGGCGCCATTCCCCCCTTCCGATCCCTCCCCGCTCGCTCGGTCCAGGGTCGTACCTCCCGGTCCGTGTGTTTGTACGCACGCCTCCCATCCATGTACGGGGAAACTGGTGTGGCTTCCCCGCCCAGCAGCAGGCCCAGCCTCACCGCCGCCAGGCCCATCCCCCCCGCCACCTCCGGGCCTCCCTGGAGCTCTCCTCCCTCCCCTGTCCGCGCCCCGACCCTCTGTGCCTGCCTCCTTCCCCGGCAGAGCCCGGCACCATGTGACTACCGCAGCTGCCGAGGGTCAGTCCCCGTGCTCGGGCGCAGGGCGGGGAGGGGCGGGGCTGCCAAGGCCGCGGCGCGGGGGCGGGCGCGGGGCGGGACCGGTGTCCCCCGGAGCGCCGGAGCGCTGGACCGCGGGCCTCGGCCGCGCCTCGATGGAGTCGGGGTGAGCAGTCAAGATTCCAGCCGGGGGATTACGAGGACCCCGCCTCCGTTTTATGCCCAGGAACTCTGAGGGGCTTCTCCGAGGTCACGCGGTTGGCCGTAACGTGGGCCTCCCGCAGGAGCCGTGGATCCGTCGTGCGGCTGGGAAAAGCCGCCCCGAGCTGAGGCCGCCGGGGAGGGCAGCGACTACCGGACAAGCCCCCTCCTGGGCCTCGGTTTCCTCGTCCGTGAAAGGCTGTCCCCGAGCTGCGCCTCCCCCACCCCGCGCCTCGTATTGGACGACTTCGTGGGGGCGCCCCGCCGGGTCAGCCTCCTGCCACTCCCGCTGACCCATGGGGGGGGGTCGGAAGATCCAAGGAGAAGGACTTGCCGCTTCCTTCTCCAGATTATTTTACTGATGAGGAACCGAATTCGATAGGTGGATAAAGATGTGTGGACTCTCCTATTAGAATGCAAGCTCCTTTGGTTTAGGGGAAGTTGTTCCATTCCTTCTTCCCCAGGGCCGAATGGAGCAGGCGCTTAATAATACTTGCTGATTAATGGAGTGATTGGTTAAGGCTCCTACAAAACAAAAACTCCTCCTTCACCTGGGTTTCTGCCACGGAACAGGGACACTTGACCAACAGCTTTCTTAGCGTCCTCTCGGTCCGAGGATCTGCTTTCTCAGTCACCTCTAAACCCTCCTCAGAGCTGTCTTTCTGCCTGTACCCCTTGCTCAGCCTGGAACCCTAAAGAGGTCCCTTTTAAAAGCCCACCTTTGTGGATCAGCTTCCTCCATCCCCTTGGGAAAGGGTCATGGTGCTCTGAGCCGACTGAGGGGATAGTATCCTGGCTAAGGATAGAAGTGCTCTATTAAGAGGAGGAGGAGGAGGAAGGGCATTGGGGACCCGACTGGCATTAGAAGGGACTTTGGAGAGCAACTGGTCTAAGGCCTTTGTTTTCCAGATGAAACCAGGACCCAGAGAAATGTGCTCAGGGTTATAAAGCTACTTAATGACAGAACTGAGACTTTGGTGGAGTAGAAGGTATATGTGTGGTGTGATAAAAGACATTTCAAGGCCCTGCCTCTCCTTCAAAGAGCTACCTCCCCTGCCCACTTATGGTGGACTGGACTCCTTTCCTCATTCCTCACCGGAAAGTTATACTTTTAAATTCGCTCCATTAAAATCAGTCTTCACAGGAGGACTGAAGCAGGAACAACTGCTTGACTTACTCAGCAATTCACCCCACCCATCTAACTGACCAAAACCTCTTACCTTTATCAGGACAGGACAGGGCCATCTACGTAGACTTGTCCCTGAGCTCCAGAGCTTTACAGGTGAATTCCTTCATAAAATCACCATTATCTTATTTATCCTCTTACCTCTAGGTAACATAGCCTCTTTCCCTCAAGAGGAATCTTCTTTTGTTTTCTATCCCAGTCCTAGCCAGGGTCTCCCTGCCTTCGGGAAGTGATGACCTACATTAAAAGCCTGAGGAAATTTCAGAAGAAGGGGTCACTGTGAGCTGTGATTCACAAGTCCAAAAAACTTTAATTTTCAACTCCTCCCTTCAGACTGCTTGATAAAACAGATAATCATTGTGAAGCAACAGTACTCAAGTCAGGAAGGAGACCTTCATTTACTCCTTCATTTAACCAGTATTCACTATATGCTAACTAATATTAGGAACTATACTAGGTGCTAGAGATAAAAGGATGTATAGAACACAGAACAGGGATCTTTTTTGAGTCATGGAACCCTTTGACAATCTGGTGAACCCTTCTCAGAATAAGGGTGTTAAATGCCTAAAATATATAGAATTACAAAGGAAACCACTTAGTGAAAATAAAGATAGATGTGTGTGTATACATATTTTTCCCTATCCACATTTACATACATCCTGAAATTCCTGGATCCTTTGGGAGTCAGTGGATCCTAGATTAAGAACCTTTGATATAAACCCTCCCTTTACACAGGTCAGGGAAAACAGATACACAAAGAAGTATGACACACAAGTGTGAAATAAATGCAAAGGAGAAGTCCAAGAAGTTATGAAAAATATGATTAGCAAGAGATCACTCATCTTCAGCCTGAAGGAGTGGGAAATCAGAGAGAGTGAGACTTCATGAGAAGGTAGCACCCCGGTGGAGAGGAAGTCAACAGATGGAAGTAGAAGGTAAAGGAATTCTTTCTTGGCACTGGGAACAGAGATAATACATGAGAACGGGGAAGGAGAAGTGTCCAATTTAACTGAAGAAAAGGATTATGGCGTAAAGCAAAAGCAGGCCACAGTCAGATAATGTCTGACTATACTTTCTGGGGTAGGTAATGTGGAAGAACTGAAATTTTTTGAGTAGAGGTGTGATGACATGACAAGAACAGTGCATTAGGACTATTACAAGTCATGTGAATGATGAACACTTGGAAAGCAAATAAACCAGGTGGATTCAATCCCTCTGGAGTTTTCTTCCTTTTCTCTGCTGGTCAGTACTGGTGGCCAGCATCCTTGAGCTGCTGGGCTAGAATCCCGTTCTGTATTTCTCATTTCTATTGCTACCAGTCCAGGAAGTTTCAATTCCCCTAAATTCTTCTGCCCTAAAGTATGAATACTCCATCTCCCCATTTCCTTTCTCTCCATCACCTAGTACAGAGAATGGTTCTTTAAAAAAAAAAAAAAACTGCTTTAATGACTTGCCTGTTAGAAGGAACCTTAGATCTAGTCTATCTAATCCAACCTCATTATTTTACAGATGAAGAATTTAAAGCCCAGAAAAAAGTATGAGTAACTTGCTCAAAATCACAGAGGTAGTTTTTAGCAGAGCTGAGATTTGAACTCAGGTCTTCAGGCTCCATGGCATGTGTTCTTTCCATGATGAGACACTGCCCTTAATGAAAAAAAGGATACAATAAAAGCAAACATCAGAATCCTCAAGCTACAGGCAATGAAGAGCTATTCTAGTCATGAGGAGTGATTAAAAAAAGAGATATTTCTGTGAGGTCAGCTACTTACTGCTCTGCCTCCGAAGAAAGGCCCTGAGCTCACCTAACTCCCTATCATATATAATATAAAACGCCATCCTCATCTCTGCAGCTTTGGGTTTTGCTGATCACTCTCACTTCTTGCACACTCTCTCCTCTGGGCTTTCATGACACTGTTCTTTCCTCATTCTCCCCTTGCCGGTCTCCCTGGTCTCCTTTGCTATCATCATCCAGATCTCACTCGGTAATTGTGAGTTTTCTCGAGGCATCGCCTTGGGGCCACCTTCTCTGTATACTCTTTTGATGATCTCATCCATTCTCAAGGATTCAATTATAATTGCTATGCAGGTGACTACCAAATCTATACCAACTAGAAGGAAAACTAGGGTAAGGTGATCAGAACTTTGTCCCAGGGCACTGAATTTCAAGGTCATTGATAATGTTGACATTTCTTCCACTTTGGGGTGAGTTCCTTCCTTATCCTACCCTGTTTCCTACTCCCTTTTTATCTTGGTCATTCCTCTTGTCACTTCCCACTCTAGCCCCAAAATGAGTGTTTTTCCTGCTACTTGTTGTAAGCATGTACTAGATACAGCTCTAACTCCTGCCTTTATGTCTCTTCTGAGTTCTGGTCCTGCCCAGTTTCCTGCTGACTAGAAGTCAATTTATTGTTGACTGGACTTGTCTTGACAGCATCTCAAACTGAATATATGTAGAACAAAATTTATTTTCTCCCTTCCTTAAACTTCCTTATTTCTGCTGAGGGTGTCACAATTCTAGTCAACCAGATGCACAATCTCAAAGTCATATTTTACTGTTTCTTGTCCTTGACCTCTCATATCCAAACAGCCACCAACTTTTGTGAATCATACTTCCACAGTATCTTTTGCATCCACAACCTTCTCCCTCATACTATTCCCTACCTTAATTCAGGCCCCATTGGTCTCCAAGTTTCTATTCTGTCTCTCTCCAATCTACCTCCCCATAATTTTTAAAATAACCTTTCTAAATAAAACATACATCTACTGCTCAACAACCTTCAGTCTCGAAGATTAAATATTAATTTTGAAGCTTAGTATTAAAGTCTTTCATATCCTGACGCTAGCCTACCTTTCCAGACTCATTCATATGACTCCCTTACTAGAAGCCATCTCACAAGCTGTTCTGCATGTCCAGAATGCATTTGTCCTCACATCCATGTCTTAGATGTCTTAGTTACTTCAGGCCTCATGGCCTATGAAACTTCCAGAACACCCTGGTTATTAATACATTGCCGTCCTCCGAATTACACCGTATTTACTGTAACCGCTAGGTTGTGCTATTGGAGTGTACAACTGCCTGACCCATCATTTAAATTGTAGTCTACAGTCATCAGCAGGAGTCAATGCCATTCTTGCTGTCAGCTACTCAAAAGCTCTGCCTCCTGGACTCTTAAACCATCTAAAGCAGGGTTCTTAACTCTTTTGTGAGTGTCATGGACCCTTTTCCCAAGCTGGCTAAATCCATGGACCACTTCTCGGAACAATGTTTTTAAATGCATAAAATAAAACACATAAGATTACAAAGGAAACCAATATATTAAAATACATTCTGTAGACAGCAAAACTGCAATCACCTGCAATGTAGTGGTAGGGCTAATAACTATAGACATTTCAAAGCAGTGATGAGCATAAATGATATTTCAAGACATCTGCAACAACTGTAATCTGATGTGAAAATGTCTGTGATTTTTATTGGTATTGGTACTTTGTCACAATACTATCATGGTCATTTGCCTATATTCATAACTGGAGGAAAAGATTTCATTTAGAAGTTAGTGAAATTTAAAAATACAAATTTTCCTCATCCAAGTTCATGGGAGTCCGCAAGTCTACGTGGACATGGACCCTAGGTTTACAAACCCTGATCAAGAGATATGCATGTAAATTAGTCTCTTAGCTTGTACACCCACCAGATTCTTTCACATGTCAATCAAAAGTTTCTGCCCTTTTAAAGGCCATTCTCTTAGTAAGAGTTTATTTATATTAAATAAATGGGTGGCAAAATGGTGCTTGAATGTAACACAGATAACCAATTTCATTGACTGCCAGATCCAATTCTCCCAGCATTTCTCTCCACTCCCTACCCCTACCTCCCCACCAAAGGAAAATACTAACTTGGGGCAGCCTTTCTTTTCCCATCCATGGCAACATCCCTAGTCAGGGAGGGTCTAGATCATAGGACCATAGGAAATGAGTATCAGATCACAAACACTCCAGCTGTCATGCTACAACTTGGGACACAACGAAAAATAGTCTAATCTCAAAATGAGGGCAGCAGCTTGAAGTCTGGAAATCCCCTTTCAACTCTGTGATTTCATTTGCTGCTTCCTTCCCAGGGGCAACCTGAAATCTCTTTCCACTCTCTCTGTGGTCGTTTTAGTTGCTACCCTCTACTGCTAGACAACTTGTCCATTCTAGAAACCTAGCCTTCCTTGGGAAATGTAAATGTTTATATTTTCCTGAGGCAGTGTGGTAGCAGGGAGGCCAACGTGGCTGCTGCCTTTTGTTCCCAACTTCCACCCTCAAAAATTTTAGGGCAGTCCTTTGTCTGACCTCCCACCACCCCTTATCCTATCTGTTATCCACATCAATCTCTAAACCCAGAGCGCCAATGAAACTTTATCTGTGTCAGAGGGGCTGCCCTTCTACCTTTCTTTGTATCCCCAAAGCTTGGCATAGTACTTGGCACAAAGGAGGAGCTTAATAAACACTTATTGACTATTGACTAATTGTTGTGGTTGTTCAGTGGAGTCCAATTCTTTGTGACCCCATTTGGTGTTTTCTTGGCAAAGATCCTGGAGTTGTCTGCCATTTCCTTCTCCAGATCATTTTACAGATGAGGAAACTGAAATAAGTATTTGCTCACGATCACACACCTAGTAAGTGTCTGAGGTCAGTTTTGAACTCAGGTCTTCTTGACTCCAGGCCCAGCTCTCTGCCCACCTTGCCACCTAGCTGCCCATAATCCAATTAGGACATAAGTAAACTAGTCATCAACTTGTGCTCAGAAAAGGGAATAGGAAGGCAGAAGTCATCTAGAATCGAGACTCTCAGCTTGCCATGGTGCTTCTACTGTACATTTCCATTGCTGCTCCTGGTGGGATTGAGAGGGAAAGAAAAATCCCCTTCCCCACTCCCCTCCTTTGCTGCATTCTTCCTGCACTGTGTTCTGGGGAATCAAAAGAGAGAGCTTGCTCTTTCTAGCTACACTATTCTCTGACAAGAGTCTGTCCATCCTCCTTTCTCCTTCCACCTCTGCAAGTGGCATTGAAGTGCCCCCTTCTGATAAGAGTCCAGTGTAGGAGAGTGATGGTAAATGCTTAGCACAGGGCCCTTCAAAAACATATTTGACACATTTTAAAGTTTAGTCAGCTTCATTTTCTTAAGTCTAGAGTAGACAATCAATTAAACAATAAATCAAGTCCTGATTTGTAGCACTTACCAGTTTTTGAAGTGTGAATACTCACTAAAAATTTAACAGCTCCTTTTCATAAACTGGTAAGAGTTGGCTTCAGTACACTCCTGGCGTAGGCCCTATAATCTCATCAAGTTGATTGAGGGGTTCATGGGACTGAGCAGAAGTTCTGATCAATCTTCCATTATACCAAGATGTTACTCTATTAGCAAGGAGCCTAATGTGCCTCTTCTATATCCTTTATTTGTGTAAATGTATCCTTATTACCCACATAGAATGTAAGTTCTTTGACAGCAGGGATTGTTTTCTATCCCCAGTGCTATCACAGAGCACATAATAAGGGTTCAGTAAATGTTTATTTTATTGTCAAATCAAGGGATCCATGGTTCTAGAATGAACTTTCTGACCAGGTATGTGTGGGACCCTGGCACTGGCAATTGAAAGAGGCAAGAGATGTTTAAAGGCAGCCCTGTCTAGAAGCAAGAGGAGAGACCATATGGTCTTTGGAGGGTCAAGGTTTGGACTATGAAAGGTTGAGGGGTGGCAGCATTTACCCCAAAAATAGGTCCTTTGGACAGGATCCCCTACTTTGATGGCTCAGTCTGATGGAAGAGCTCAGCTAACTGCCTTGACTGAGGTCAGGCCAGCTGGCCAGCTTCCCTGGACTTGGATGGGGGAAGGGGTCAGGGAGAATGGAAGAAGAGGAGATTTGAGGGGTGGGGTGGATGCCTGGGACTGCTGCATGGGAGACCATTCTGGATCCTTCAGGGTTAGGGCAGAAGGGCACCCTAGAAATTGTGGGAGTAGGGACCTAGAAGGATTGGATGGTGGTAATGGGGAGGGGGGTGTCATGGAGCCAGAGGTGGGAGGAGATGGGGGCAGAGACCAGATGCAGGGGAGGAGCTGGGGAGGCGGAGGTTGGGGGGTAAGGGGGAGGAGAGGCAGACTGCTACCGGGAGCTTAGGAGGAGAGGTCCAGAATCCCCAGCTAAGAAGGTGAAATGGGAGAGCGGTGGAGGGGAGGGAAATGGGAGATGGACGGGAGGGTGAGGAGATAGAAGTGGGTCAGAGGTGAAGGGAAAAGCAGATGCCAGGGTCCAATTTTCTGTCCCCCTTAGTCTGGGAGTTATACCAAGCTTTGGAACTGTTAAAGGGTTTGCCACAGTGGAGCTACTAGGGGACCAGACAGCAGGGGAAGTCCGACTCCCAGAGGTCAAAACCTGGGAGGAAGAAGAAAGAAACAGAAGTGATTGGGCCTCAGAAAAAAAGAGGGGGAAAAGGAGGCCTTTAGGGGAAGGAGTTAAACTAGAAAAGAGCCAGTGTCGGTTAGGAACCAGGAGGCTCTGCAAGGGGGAAGACGAGCTGGAATCTTGAGATCCAGATTTCTTGGGTTGGACAGCCCAGCAACAGACACCAGCATGCTGAGGGTTAAGCCCCAGATCAGCCCCTCTTCAGGATGTTTACGTCCTCCCCAAAATATTCATCGTCAGTGTGAGCCTCACCTCCGGTCCCTCGATTCTCCTCCCACCCCCACAGGTCTTTTCAGTGCCAGGGGCCGGGGATGGAGCAAGGACCTCCCGGGCGCTGGGAAAGTCCAGGGCACTGACCTGACCCCAGAGGAGGGAGGGAGAGAAGGGGAAGGGGGAGGATACTGGGTGGAAGGGGTTGGGGAGAGAGACCGAGTTGAGAATAGGGGTGGTATGGGAGGAGCAGAGACGGCAGAATGGGAGAGGGGGTGGAGGGAAGATGGAGTCTGCTTCCCTGCCTCAGGAACTTGGCCTTGGCTCTGACGTCATTTCCAATTTCTGGGAAACTTCAGAGAGCAGCTCTTCCCAATATATCCTGCTGGGGAAGGGAACTACAAAAGAGAAAAGTAGGAAGGAAAGGAAAGAGGGCAAGCTAGACAGCACCCACTGCAATGTCACCTTCAGGAAGGACTCACAGGAGGTAGCTCTCCCTTCTCAGTCCCCACCCTAACCCTACCCCCAGGCTTTGATGGACCCAGAACTGGGAGAGGTCTGCAGTTAACCTAGAGAAGCAAGCTGATGAGGAGGGACATCCCAGGCTGGTGCTAAACAAACCTAACTAAATGTCCTATACTATCTGCCCCTCTCTTCTTCTATAAACCACTCCCGTCACCCTGATGTGGCTCAGATGGTCCTAGGAAAAGAGCTACAAAAGGGGTCGGAAATCAATCACCCTTCTTCATTTTATTAATGAGGAATCTAAGATCCAAGTGAAAGGACTGGCCAAGCTTATCCAATTAGTGGTGCTGAGCTTCAAACCCAAGTCCTCTGCCTACAAATCCAAGACTCTTCCCACTGTGCCACATTTCTCTTTGTTCTGTCAAAGTTTCCCTGGTTGTTCATTTTATTCTGATTTCACTTTCTTTTTCATTTAGGGTAGAGTATATTTGTCCCCTACTCACCAACTCCCTAGGGATGGCCCTATTTAAGGCCACATCGACCCCTACCCTCCCAATCCAGTTATTCCTTCACTTCCTGAGCCCCGCTTCTCCCATACAACTAAAGGATGAGCCCAAGGGCAAACCAGGACCAGAAGGAAACCATGACATTGAATCTGGATGACAGAAGAGACAAAGATGGAGTAGGGGGTGGAGGGAGGGTAGAGAGGGTAGAGGGAGGGATTTGGCTGGTGGAAGCTAGCTCTCATGAACACAACTTCATCCCATGCAGGTGCCTGTCCTGAGTTCAGTTGACTGTGATGTGCAGAAGAGAAATGAGGCAGTTGCTGTTGCCCTTGGCCCTGTGGCTTAGTGCCCTGGGGCCCACCGGAACCAGGGCAGATGAGCTCTCAGTGCCACAACTTCGGGGCTTGCAGGTGGCTTTGGAGAAGTTCCACAATCACCCACCTGTGCAGTGGGCATTCAAGGAGATTGGTGTGAACAATGCCAGTGACATGGTGGGTGGGAAGGACCCCTTTGACTGCAATGAGGGTGGAGGGATATATTGTAAGAATTCTCTACTTTGCTCTAGGAGGGGTGCATCTGGGTGTCCACCCCAGAGATGTCAGTATTTCTCTAATAGGCAAGGATTTTTTTTTATTTGGTTTGGTTTTTATTCAAAGGCATTTAATGAAATAACAGTAAAAAATAGTCACAACAGAACCTTATCTCACCCAAAGCTAGAGCACACTTTCTCATAGATACACAGACTCTCCATGGAAATAGTGAGCACACATGTAGAGCACATATGGCCAGGGCACATGTATGGAGAAACAACTCATATCTGCTATTACTGTAGGACCACTGACCGCTGGTGATAGCATCAGATGCTCAGGAGGCAAGTTGGGAAGTGATTTGGAATTTACAAGCCTCTAGATGGCAAGAAAGATTATAGAATCACAGATTTAAGCCTCAAGGAGCCTTAGAGGTAATTTAGTCAAGTGGCTCATTTTATAGATGAGAAAATCAAAGCCTGCGGAGATATTGTGTTGTCCAAAATCATAGATAATATGTGGCAGAGTCAGGATTTGAACTCAGGTTCTCTGGTTACAAATCCAGTATTCTTTCCATTGTACCGTACTTGGATGTCATCTTCTCATAGCCATTTCACTTGAGGGATAGCAATACAATATAGTTGGGTAGGAAGGTGGTGTAGTGGTTAGAATACCAGGCTGGAGTTAGAAGACCTAAATAAAGATCTGGCCTCAGATACTTCCTAGCTGTGTGACCCTGAGCAAGACACTTCACAGTTTGCCTCAGTTTCCTCATTTGTTAAATGAACTGGAGAAGGAAATGGCAAACCACTCCAGCATCTTTGCCAAGAAAACCCCCAAAAGGGTTACAAAGAGTTGGATATAACTGAAAAACAACAAAACAACACTGATGATTCAATATAGTGCCATATAAAGTAGTACAATGCAACCAGCATTTATTAAATACCTACTGTTTATAGAACACTGTGCTAGGCATGGGGATATGGGGGAAAGAATTGGGTGGAAGTAAGATAATGCCCTTAACTTCAATGAAGCCTACAAGGTACAAGATAAAGGAGGGGAGCTGGTCACTGGTTCACCTTTGTGTCTTATCCTTAGTCATTCCCTGGAGGAACATTTGTTCGACTGGAGTTTGGGCTCCAGCAGACCAGCTGCCGAAAGAAGGACTGGAAGAATGCTGAGTGCAAGGTTAAGCCTAATGGGGTGAGTGAAAATCATTTCCCCTCTGCTGTGTGTGTGTGTATTTGTGTGGTTTTAAGAACATAGATCTGAGTCTCTATGTCCTTATAATGAAACATGTCTGGGACAGAGGGATGAATGAATGCCTGCATATATAATGGATCCCTATGTCAAAATGTGTATACATATGATAGGGATCTGTATCTGTATATTGGTATATGCCTTTAGTGTATTGTGTATACACAGTGGATCATGTGTCTTTTGTATTTACCTAGAAGGGTAAACAGGACTTGCACTGTATGTGTATGAGAAATGTATGAGAAATTGGGGAGGGGGTCTGAATAATAGAACATGTGCCTCTTTTGTGTGTCAGAGAAATAGAGCTTGATGGGGAGCTATGGGAACATGTGAATCTTTGTGTGGCTCGAGGGAAAGGAAAAATAATAAGAAGGTTTGAGAACAGACATATCATCTGGGAAGGCAGGGCATTGGGAGTCAGTGGGGTACACAGACAGCTTTCTGGAGCTTGAGTCAATTTCAAATGAGTCCCTTGGATGAGTGAGGGGAGGAATGAGCTTAATCTTCAAGAGTAAAGGTGAGGAAATAAGAGGGGGGCAGGTCTGGGGTAGTATCAAACAGGTCCTGGGTGAAGTCTTGCTTTGAGGTCCCCAGATATCAAGGTTTATTCTGCCTCCTGCTTCTAGATTTCAAGACATTAGAGAGACCCAAAAGAGAGCATTTTGTTTGGGATCTCCCAGGACTACTGAATATTCTAGGATTCCCTTATTTTTTAAAAGGACGGTGCCCCAGATCTAGCCCACTGAGTGAATCCAAGACCGAACTAATACAGACCTAAATACCAGAGCTTAATCAGAACCAATCCAGTTTAGGGGAAACTATGTGATGTAGTGGAAGGAACATTGCATCAGATATCTATAGACTTCAATTCTAGGTCTAGCTCTGCTACTGACTCACTCAGTAATCACAGGCAAATCACTTAACCTGTCTAGGCCTCAATTTCTTCTGGACCTCTAAAATGAAGGGGTTGGATTAAATGATTTCTAAGATCCCAAAGTCCTAGATGGAGGAGTTTCTGGGCACCAGCTTCTGCATTCCACTTGTTCTAGACCAACCTGTCATCAGTAACCCCACCTTCCCCTCAGCCTCTGGTCCCCTTTAGCCAAGAAATGAGCCTGTTGCCTCTAGTGCTTTCCATTTCAGTGCAGCTAGCCCCATATCCCCTACCCCACCCCAGAGCCAACTGTCTCTTCCCACAACAGCTCTAACCTTCCATGTCCCCAGTGAATCCCATTCCCTGGTGCTAATTCATCTATCATATGACCAATGTGGCCTAGCACAAAGAGTGCTGGATTGGAAGTCAGAGGACGCGGGTTTGTCGCCTACCTCTGCCACTTATTACATGAGTGACCTTGAGCAAGTCATTGCTTTTTGGGCCTCAGTTTCCTCATCTGTAAAATGAAGAGGTGGGACTAGCTGACCCCTAAGATGCTTTCCAGCCCTAGATCTATCATCCTTTGACCTATGCCCCTATGATCTCAGCGGAAGAGGAGCTGTTTGGCTTGCATCAAGTTTGATTCCAAGGACCGGATCCTGAAACAGATGATTCACTGCCCCATTGGGCCCCCGGGGAGTCAAAGGGTAAACCTTGATGCTTTGTTTCTAAGGTAGAGGGAAGGGGGAGAGTGGAGGAAGAAAGAACAGAGAAGGGAACCATGGTGTCTGAATAGCCCAGAAGAAGGTAACTGGGTGAAGAGGGATCTTGGACAGGATCCATCTGTTCCCTGAGACGAAATGGTTCAGGTATGTGGAAGGGGAGAAGGGAGGAGGGAGAGTGAGACAAGGTCAAGTCAAGGACTTGGCAGAATAGGAGAAAGTGGTTTCTTTTTTGACCCTGTGGCCGAGACCAAGCCTAAATGTATCTCTAGGATCCTGATGGGCAGCAAGAAAGCCAATGCACTCAAGTGGAAAGAGCTGGTGAGGAGCCCCATAGCTATTACTTCCCTGGCACATATGCCTTTTCTAGGAGTCACAACTTTGGCTGAATCCTAAGCAGGTAAGAACCTCTG
This sequence comes from Potorous gilbertii, assembly GCA_028658325.1. Classification (NCBI taxonomy): domain Eukaryota; kingdom Metazoa; phylum Chordata; class Mammalia; order Diprotodontia; family Potoroidae; genus Potorous; species Potorous gilbertii. The sequence goes on from CM053770.1 coordinate 74,336,624, forward strand.
GGAGGGAAAGAAAAAAAAACTGCACATGAGCAAGGATAGCCTGGGAGGATGGGTTTAAGAACTGAGAATAAGACTAGGATTTGGAACCAGCACTGAGAATGGGGTCAAGATAGAGAACAGACTTAGGTACTGGGAGAGTCAGTAGAATGGATGGGAATGGAGTTAAGAATTTCTTTTTCATCCTTAACTCAACAATTTCTCTTCTCTTCAGGGTGCAACCTTGCTTTCAATCCCTTTGAAAATCAGTGAATAGTGTGAAGGCTTTCAACATCCCTCCTACCCATCAGGGCAAATACCCCCTATCCCACCTTACCTGGGAGAAGAGATCAGACCATGCCAACCCTGTACACAGCACTCTTGTTCCTTCCTGTCTCAAATAAAACGTGCTTCTGACTTCATGTGTTCACTTCCTTCCACAATGCCTTAAAAGTAAACAGGCATCATGAGAAGGGGTCAAGGCTTAGATAAATGGCAATGACCAATCTCCATTCCTTGGGACAGATGATAAAATGTGCCTTCCTTTTCTCATTAGTGAGATGGTGGACTATGGGGGGAAGAATGTGGCAGATGCTGTCAGATGGTTTAATTTGTCAGTTGGTTTTGATGAATTGTCTTTCTTTGTTACAAGGGAAGATTCTCAAGGGAGTGGGAATAATATACTGGGAAATAATTGCACTTAAAAAAAGCATCAGTAAACTTTTAAAAGGGGTTAAGCCTGGTTGCTGCCACTATGATTACTTCCTTGATTTACTCTTATCCCTACCCCAATCCTACCCACAAATAGAGCAAAGATCAGACCAGACCAGCACAAGGGAGGAGATATTGTGGTCACACCCCATCTGGAGTTGTGTCTTCAGATTTGAGCATCCTGTCTTAAGAGGGACACTGACAAGATGGAGTGTGCTCTAAGGAAAACAATCAGGATGATGAAAAGGCACAGAATTATTCCATATGAAAGTGTTTAGCCTACAAAAGTGAAGCCCTGAGATAGAACATAACTGTCTTTAGATATTTCAAGGGTTGTCATGTTGAATGAATAGTAGACTCTGCTCTCCCATAGAAGCAAAGTCGGGGAGTTGAAGTGAGATAGATTTGTTTGATGTGAGGAAAAATTTTCTCAGAGTTGTTGGACTTTTAGCCAAGATAGCTACCTCAAGAGCAGACCCTACAACTCCACCATACCTACTCCAAAAAAGCCTGAAATTTACACCAAATTGAATGATCATGAAATTCCATAATTCAATAAGAAACTATAGTAAGTGAATTCTTCCACTTGACTCTGAGGGAAAAAATTCATCAGAAACCTGATGTCAATAGAAAAGAAGGCAGATAGGAAAGTGAGTGGAGAGTTCTTCCCTAGAAAACCCCAAGGTGGTTAGAAAGTCCCAGGGTAGGGACCTTGGAATCCCTGGGGAATGGCAGGGAACACGGCAGCTGCACTTGGACCTGCATACCCTAGGTACAGGGTATCTGTGATGCCTAATACTGTCCTGAAATGTCAGAAAGGGAAGATTCAGTGATCTGAGCCTCCAATATATAGGGTGGGGGGAGGGAAGCTACCTCCAGATTGTAGAGGTCATCACAGGAACCCTAGGAATGCAAGGGTGAGACCAAGCAGGGCCAACCACCCCTCCTAAACGTGTAGCAGGGGCCACAATCTGACTCTAGCTTAAAGCCTCAATTCAGGAACTAAAGCTGGAGATGAGTAAATATAAGAAAACATAAACCAGTATCAAAAATTATTATCGATATAGAGATCTCCCAAAAGAAGGAGTAATCCCATAAAAACCACAAGTAGTCATTTAAGGACAGAACTATACAAATCAGTAGAGCATTACGCTCTCTGCTCTCCAGGTTACCCAGATTTTAGCCGAATTTCAGAGAAGAAGGTGAGCAGGAAGGGATTTCACTGGTTTCAGAAGAGTTCGAGGAGGTATGGCTTAAGCTGAGCTTTGAAGGATGACTTTGGATAGGCAATTCTAAGGGGCAGCTAGGTAGTGCAGTGGGTAGAGCACCAACCCTGGAGTTGGGAAGGCCCTGAATTCAAATCCAGTCTCAGACATTAGCTATGCCGCCCTGGGCAAATCACTTAATCCCAATTGCCTAAAAAAAGAAAAAAAAATAAAGATAGGTAATTCTTCGAAAATCTTAGAAAATGAAGGCTCCCTTAACCTCTCTGTCCCAAGATGTGTAACCCTCTGCCTCAGGAACTTTAGAAGGTACAGCCAACTCCCTGCTTCCCCTCAGGTCTGTGTTATAAGCAGGCAAGCAGATAGTTATTAGGTACAAAAAAGACAGAGGAGCTTCTTACCAGGATAGTATATTTTATTTTTCAAGAAGCCTTTACATATGCAGCTAGTACCCCATTACAGCCCTCTATCTGGGGCCATGGGAGTGGGGAGGACAGAGAATCAGCTTAGGTGCAAGCACTTGCTCTTTTGGTATCAGTCTTGTGAGAGTGGGGGTAGGGAGGGGAGGCATAGGACACTCAGGAAGAGGCCTGGAATGCTTGGTTTCTCTATATAAACAGAAAGCAAGAGGCTTCAAGCATAACATCTCCATAAGAATGAAGATCTAGATTTAATTTACCTTGAGAGTGTGTAGGAAACATAAATAAGGGGGACAAAACTAACTGGATATGATCTGGGGGGCCAGTAATGAGGTTTGTGATCATATTTATATTCTTCAAAGCCTGGTACACCTGGGAGACTCTCTTCTCCGGCCACTCCCCTCCCAATATAGGGAATTGGCTGGGCTTAGAAGACAAAGGAAGTTGTGTCCCCACTGGCAGGTCTAAGGGCCTCCTCTGCCTGGGCCAGACTATCATTGGCCTTCTGGTTCAGCTCCTGGCATTCTTGTACCGTGTCCTGGAACTGGCGGCATGCATCTTCCAAGATGGAGCTGCCCTGGACCTGTGGTGGCTTCCAGTAGCTGGGTTCCACCCATGGCTTGGCCTCACAGGGGGAAAGCAGAGAGACAGGCCCTGGGCTCCGGTGCAAGGATTTGTCAAGGTCTCGACACAGCTGGTAGAATTCACTGCCCTGACCCGATACTCGCTCCCCATCAATGACCTTTAGTCCAGGCAACAGCTCCCCCACCGCAGCCCTGTAGGAAGGGCTGTTGCAGAGTGGATTGCTAAGCCGAGCCAAGGGGTCCTGAAGTCTCAGGTATTCCAGCCGCTGCAATCCTGCCAGGCATTGCAGTTGGTCCACTCCAGCCAATAAGTTCCCAGCTACATTGAGACTCTGCAGGCTCTCACAAGAAGCCAGGGGTTCTAGCCCTGTCAGACGGTTGGCGGAGACATTAAGTACAGCTAGCTGCCGAAGGGAGGCCAGGGGTCCCAGGTGGGTGAGGGTATTACCAGATAAGTCCAACCACTCCAGCCCCAAACATTCACCTAGGCAGCCCAGGTCCACCAGCCCTAAACCACAAAGTTTCAGCAACAAGATGGACTCCAGAGAAAATTCACCTGACCAGGCTTTAAGCATCTGGGCTGTAATACGCACCCTATCACCCTCTCCAGCTCTCTCCCCATGGGGCTCCATGAGGGATAGGTAGCAATGACCTGAAGCCTAAGAAGACTTCAGTTGTCTGGGGTCTGGTTATCCAGGGATGGGTGGGTGAATGGGGGAAAGTATTAGTCAGTGGAGATCTGGCTTCATCCAAGGATCAGCTCAGATAGTCGTTCCTCACATATACTGTCCCTTGCATCAATAATCAACTTGTTGTAGGCCAAGTCCCATGTAGTCTGTTTCCGGGTCCCTGGGGTGAGAAGACAACCAACATGTTATTGAAACCTACTACAGAAGCAACTTGGTGCGACAGAAAGAGCATTAGATGTGAAGTCAGAAGTTTCAAAACTCAACTCTGATGCTCGCTTGGACAAACCACATCCTCTCTGGGCTTTGGTTCTTATCTGCAAAATGGGAAAGAAAACTCTGCCACTGTCTACCTCACAGTTAGGATATGTTATGCAGGCTCTAAGTGCTACATGTGATTTTTAGAAAATGGAGATCAATATGGGCTGAAATAGTTGATGTCTTGGGGGGGAGGGTACCTGAAGAAGAATATTTCAGGCTGGGAATAGAAAGAAAATAGCATAAGCTAAGGGCAGGAGGAAAGAATAAATCATAGTGTAAAAGGGACAGATAAAAAAAGAAGCTGACCTGGCTGGAGGGAAGAATATTCACTAAGAGTTGGATAAATTCAAATAGCCTTACTAAAAGAGACAAGCCCCAAACTGTTCCTTCAGTGCTGACTTATGGGCCATATTCCCTGCACATCGGGCCACACTCGGACTGAGCCCAAATAGGAATCCTCGGTTCAGCAGAGACCCCTTATCCTGGTGACTTCATTAACCTAGGCAAGTCAGATGGGCCTCAAAAGCAGGTCAAAGAATCAGGAAAGTCTTCAGAGGATGCTGGCCGGGAGGAGCCACTCAACTCCAGGCGTTTTTGGAATCTGCTGATCTTCAACTGCAGCCACTTTGCAAGTTATGCTGCTATTAATTACAACAGTCACCACCTTGTGAGCCATACCAATCTCCATGGAAACCAGGCCCTCTGCCAAGGCAACTAGCTCCTCCCATACTAACAAGGAACTTTTAAAGGGCTAGACACACCCAAATACCAGTACAGAATCTCAGAAGCAAAGGTCTGAGAGGGATGTTAATGAATATTTCTCTCTCTTTCTCTCACTGACAATACCACTGGCCTTGGTACACACCCTTACTCTATGAGTTCTTCAGCAAGACTCCACTAGCTGACCTACTCCCCTTACTTAAATCACCTTATAGTCCATGACAACAACACAACTCATTCTGAACAAATTTAACCACTCTCTTCTGCACATGTTTCTCTCTCCATTCCTACATCTAATCTAAACAAACATTTGAGTTTGGTCTTTCTAAAGGGCCACCTCTTCCATGGAGTCTTCCCAGACTCATTCCACTAGCTCTCAACATCCTTAAATGTAGTCTAATATTATTCACCAACACTGTGAGGAAAAAGTCAGTTATACTTTAAAAGAAAGCTAAAACGTAAAATAAGCGATTTCTTTTAACTGAAGACACAAGCCATACGAAACCATGTTACCACCCTTCAGTTTTTCCCTCACTCTCTATACATTTTTAGTTTGCTTGTGCCCTTGGAGTCATAAAAGCATTCACCCTGGAAGGGATTTGAGAGATCACCCATCCCTGTCTTTCATTTTACAGATGAGGAAGCTGAGGCACAGGGAGATAAGTTGATACATCCATAGTAATACAACAAGTTAGTGTCAGGGACAGACCTAGTCCAAAGCTCAGGTCTCCTCCTTCAGGTCTGACCTGGCTAGTAGTTTATTTTCCTGAAAAAAATAATTGCTTCTCAGGAGGGTTTAACTAAGGAGCTTCAAGTCCTGTTGAAGGAGGTAAACTCTGTAACTGTCTTTAGGCCAGAAACGTAGTAGCTAAATTTGAATCTTAAGTAACTCCATCTTGATTTTAAGTAACTACAAAGTAAAAGGTTACAGTTTGCCAAGGAAGTACAAATACAAAACAGTATTACAATAGGAGCAACATGCTCACTCCCTGAAAGGCAAGATAGTTTTTTTTCTTAGAAGATATTGAGTTTTGATTGGCTCAAGATGTTGACATCACTGCATGGTCAGCTAAATACAAAGTCCAGAGGCTCTCCAGGGGCATTCTGTTGCTTAATTGGCAGATCCAGATGGGCAGCCTAGATCAGAGTTTCATTCATATGAGTCAACTTGAGGTTGCCTACCTTTGTTGAATATCTTTCTTTTGCAATGGCTAAATAAATCTCCTTTTTTAACTGCTGAATGACCAATGAGAGTCCGATTTTGCTCCAGATTTAAACCTAAACTACCTGGGGACTGTCCTGAGTCATACCTGTCCCAGAACAGATGTGATTCTGCTAAAACATTCTGAACCTTTTATCTTACTTGACTATTTCTTTGTAGCAGTTAATTCTCTGAACTATATGTCATCTATATTGTTTATGCAGATATCTTGTGAGCTGCAGTTGTCTCTACCATATAGTATTTATATAATTTTAAAGTAGATGTTGCTTAACTGAGTTTGCTTTTTCTGTATTCTCATATATACCTATAGCTTGTTAGTGTAGTCCATTAGAAAAAAGCAACGCTCAAAATGTGGTTGACTCTTGGGAGTTCCTGATACCCTTTCAGGGAGTTCCTAAGATCAAGAGTATTTTCATAATAATACTAAGATGTTTAATTTCTGAGTATCAATAGATGTAATCCACATAAACAAAAGCTCTTGGGGGTGTCCTCAATAATTTTAAAGAGTATAGTGGAGTACTAAGATAAAAAAGTTGAAAACCACCACAATCAAATTTCCTTTGATTGTTGTTTTTCTGTACAAAAGAAGTCATATACTAAAAATCTGTATAAAAAATTTTTGCATACAAATTCATATTGTTGTGATTACTGTTATTGTATTATTAAATATTATTATAATATAAATATTATTGCTACTATATTAATATTATTGTAGCAGACGGTTTCAGGAATCAACAAACCCCTGGTTATTATTCCCATATTAACTAAATGGTTAATTCATGGTACTATTAGGGCAGGCAGAACCATAGACTCAATTCTTGAATGGGCAAATTTGTTTTTGCACAGTCAAAGACTGCTAACCCCAGTTGTACCTGGATAGATCGGTACAAACCCGTCTACCCCTGAAAAGCAACTTAAAAATACACATGCATTGATGGTTGAACAATAGTGCATCTCTGTATACAAAGAACAGTATTCTAGAAGGATCTAGGTAGCTGTACAACAACAGGTAGAAGACTTTCCTTTTTGGAGCCTGTTTTATTTTCTGTAACAATTCAATAGTAATTGTTTCTCTTTTATCCAGGAACCCTGAGGGTCTTCCTCTCCCAGTTTCATTTTTTTTTTTTATTAAAGGGGCCATCTCTGGAGAAACTACTTAAAGAAACCTATTAATGGAATGGGTGTATCTCACTCAAAGTGAGAATGTGATAAGACATTAGCCTGAAAGGGCCATCTTCAGTCATCCTGATGAGTATCAGGCCACTGGACCCAGATGGCTCAGGAGAAGAAAGTGAAGCTTGTGACCTTGCACAGCCCTCCCTCACTCAAAACAAAGTCAGCTGCAAGTCATGTCATCATCGTGATGTGATGGTCCTCCTTGAGAACAAAGGACAAACACAACAACAACTTTCTGTACAATGGAGACAATGATCATTGCAGAGGTTACTTATTTCACACAAAAAAATCCAAGGAAAAACAGTATGACAAAAAGTAAATGTCTTCTAAACCTCTTGCTTCCTCATGTACAAAGTGAATGGATTGTCCCTTAAGTCCCTTCTATTAGGGAACTTATACTTGGAGAACTGGTCTAATTCCCTCACTAAGTCTCAGTTTTCCGACCTGAAGTATAGAGCTGACAATGGTATTTTTGTTCTGCCAGCAAGGGGAACAACTAATATTGGAAGAATGAGCTATCTCATAACCACCTGAGATAAAGGCAGATACTCTGCAGAGCCATGGGTGGGTGTGGGGATTTGTGCCCCTCGTATTCCTAAGAAACCCTTCAGCCCCTTTCTTTTGACAGTATTTCCTTCCTGAATAGCCAACCATAGGAGAGGCAAGCCAGCCTAGCTGAAACAGCAATGAACATTGAGTGAGAGAAAGGAGGAGACATGTTCCAGGCCAGGGATGGGGAACCTGCAGTCTCAAGGTCACATAGGGCCCTCTAGGTCCTCAAGTGTGGCCCTTTGACTAAATCCAAACTTCACAGAACAGCTCCCCTTAATAAAAGGATTTGTTCTGTAAAACTTGGACTTAGTCAAAAGGTCTCATCCAAGACCTAGAAGGCCATATGTGGCCTCAAGGTCACAGGTTCCCCACCCTTTTCTAGGCAATCAAACCATCATCACCACCTTAACCATCATCTCCACTCAAAACCCTGATGGAAATAGCCAAGAGCACTGGGAATAGCAGTGTTCCCCATGCCACCAGAACTGCTTCCTAACCAACCCCTCCAGCCACTATTGAGAGGAAAAGAGGCCCACCCAAAGAGAGGACAAATGCAGGAGTCCTGGGTGTGGAGACAACCCTTAAACAACTGTGGGCTCTGCTTCGGGCCCAGTCACCCACAGCCACCGTGGGAGGCAAGGCCTACCATCCCCAAATGCTACAACCATCTCCCTCAGAACCTGATGGACATCAAGAGGCTTTGTAATAGGAATGCTTCTGATCCAGAAGCGAATATGATTTTATCAGAGGAAATGACATCAAAGAAGAGGCATTAATTACCGGTTGCTTAGCTGTGCCCTAGAAACCATGGGATCTTTTCCAACTGATTTGCAAATGAAATGTTCCATATGTATAATGTTCCATATGTATTGTCTCCCCCTTACAATGTGAGCTCCTGGAGAGCAGCGTCTGACTTTTTCTATGTGTCCCTAGAGTTTAGCCCAGTACTTTGCAGAAAGGAAGAGAGGGTAAGAGAGAGGGAGAGAGGGAAGGAAGGAGGGAAGGGGTGAGGGAAAGAGAGAAGGAGGGGAGGAAGGAAGGAAAGAAGTCAGTCATATGCCCTGATTATTTTTTCAGATCTGAACACAATGTGCTTGGAGGAAAGGACACAAAGAAAGTGACATACGTATGATCATTGGTTCTAGAGTTGCAATGAGTTTTCGATATCATCTAGCCTAGAGGTTCTCAATGTTTTTTGGGGACTCCAGGGGTTCCTAAAATCCTCCCAGGGGGATCGTCTGGGTCAAAACTATTTGCAGAATAATACCAAGGCCTTTTTTTCTAATATAAATATTGATAAATACAACCCACAAAATAAAAGCTCCTTGGGCAATTCTTCAATAATTTTTAACTGTGCGAAGGAGTCCAGAGACCAAAAAGCTTAAGAACTGTTGATCTAGAACAACCCCCTAACTACAGAAGAGATGCACTCATGAGGAGACTGGCCCAAGATCACACAGTAAGTAGTAAAGAGCAAAGCAGGTATTCAAACCCAGGTCTTCTGGTTCCAAATCCTATGTTCTTTCACTATGTCATGCTGCTGGTCACAGGCGTTGAACATGGGTATACACACATGAATAAAAGCATAGACACACACCTCTTTCTATAAACTAAGGTGACATATCTGAGTAATTCTTAGGCCAATATTCAAAATATAAAATGAATCTGACTCTATAATGAAAAAATAATACATGGCCTTGGGAAGACAGACACTGTGGGAACAGAATGGGTTGAAGGACTTGAAAGGTAGGGTCTGGATCTATCAGCTCATTAGAACTCATTTAGTATGGTGGGAAGAGCTCTGATTTAAATGTGTGTAGTAACCCAACTCTGCATTCACTGTGAGAACTAGAGGAAATCATTCCACCTTTCTCAGCTTTAGCTCTGTTTCTTCACATGTAAAATGAGGGGAATTGACTGGATGATCCTTCAAGTACATTTCAGCTCAAATAATCTATGAAAGAGGAAAGGGACATGCAACCCCAAGGCTCTTTTCCTTAAGTTCTTAGTTAAATTGGGTAAGAATCAAGCTGTGAAGTCCTTTGGACCACTACCCCATCTCATTTTTCAACCCTTCTTTCCCCTTTTGTCTCCTACACCAGATGCCCCAAATCTCAGCATACTAATGAGAGCTCCATACTTTGGCAGCCCATCTGGACTGATTTTCCTGAGAAATCCCCAACTTTCTTTCCTTTCTTAATTCACTCATCAAAATTTACCTGTCTAGTGACCCATCATTTTAGGGCTTCTCTCAGTTGAGCAATATAATTCACATTAACATGTTTTTTTTCTGTTACTTCTTCCAGTTGAGGTCTTTCCAATTTAACAGGAGGCCTCATAAAACACTATCTTAACCTGCTGTCTTATTTCACTCTACTGGATGCTTTCCTTTCAGGCTGCACCGTGGGGTAGTGAAAAAAGCACTTGATTTGGAACTGAACCTTGGGTTAAATCCTGGGTCCCTCTCCCAGGGTGGGGGAGCAAGTCTTTTTTTCTTAACTCCAGTTTTCTCATCAGTAAAGATAGAGATAGCCCTTGTCCTCCCTGCTTCTCAAGGTTGTTTTGGCAAGAGTGCTCTATGATCTTCTCTATTTTGCTTTTTAATTTCATTTATATTTGTCATATTCTGTCCCTCCTCATTAAGATACAAGCTCCCTGATATCAAGAACTACATTTCATTCATTTGTGTAGTTCCTTGTACACAGTAAGAAACAGTAAAAACTCATTAGATTAAATTGACCATGATGGAGTGAATCTTATGGGGCAGGTTAATGGAGGAGATACTATAGGAATGCGGGTAGCCCCCAATGCATACTACTTAGCTACATTCAACAATCTGAGCATAATCCTTTGCAACTCTGTGGGTCCATGAAGACAGCAATGTTGAAATGGCTTGGTAGGTATATGCTTGAAAAACTGTATAATGTAAGATGTCAACTCTGATCCTACGAAGTAATAATAGTCACACAAGAACAAAATAAAAATTTGGAAAATGAAATTGTAATTTTTAAATGACTGAAAAGAAAACCGACAGTTTTCTGATGGAGCATGGAGATCTTCCAGAGGTCTGAAAGCTGTCCCAAATTTTCATCAAATGGGCATAAAATTCCTGCTGTGTCCCCACCCGAGGACACAACTCTCAGAGACTTCAGGTCTCAGGGGGTGTAGAAATGGGGGAGAGAGTTGAGTGGAATGGGACTAGAATGGTGAATGCTCTGAGCTCTCTGGATTAGCACGAGTAGATGAACAGTTTCCACATCCTCTAGTCTCTCCAGGCTCTAAACACTTAGGCTAGCTAAAGACAACAGGGCTAGCAAAGGCCTTCATTTCCAACTGACTACTGCCATCCCCAGGCTCATGGTCAAAGCAAAAAGATCTTTGAAAAGCTTAATGCTCTCCATCTGCAGGGAAAGTCACTGGTCTAGGATGACAGGGTTGTTTCAGAAGTCAAGTATGTATTTAGTCAAATAGGCTCTGGAACAAGGGTGGTGAACCTGTGGCCTTGAGGCCACATGTGGCCCTCTAGGTCCTCAAGTGCAGCCCTTTGACTGAATCCAAACACATCAAGGCTGCAGATTCTCCACCCCTGCTCTAGAGGGTGGGTAAGGCAAGCAAATGATGGCTAGCTGGGCCAGGGTTGACTAGACACTACACTTTTCCTAGTAGAAGTGGAGAGAAACTCCACTTCTATGGGAAGCTAATGGAAATGGTGGTAGAGAGCTGCAGGGCTAAGCTCTCTGACAAAAGCACAGCAGAAAGGATCTCCCCATTTTCCTGAGCCTCAAAATGCAAAAAGATCTTCAGGAAGATGTACAGATAGCACATCTGTGGCAGCACCTGGCTCACAGCCCTAGGCTGAGTGCTACCACCTCACAGGGCCAGAGGAGCCTCACTAGGCTTTCTGTAAGGCTCCCAATCCTGGGGACAGGTCCCCCAGATTCTTCAAGCTGATGCTTTTCGTCATAATTACAGGGATAGTGCTTTTGTTCTACAAGTCATTCTAATATGTGAAAAGTAGAGTCCTAGGGGGCTGTCTCTCTCAGCCATGGGTGTCAGGGTGGGAGGCTACAATGATCTTATGTTTAGGACAACAGCCTCTGGGCTTATTTTGAGTCACAAAAATGACCTGGGTTAAACTAATGACAATCTGGATACTGTGTTGGTTATGGAGCAAACTTCCCAATAATGTATTGAAGCAATTGCTTTAACTGAGTCTAATACTCTCTGTTTCTCATAGAGTTCATTTTTTGTTCTGACATCTTGACTCTAAAAAAGATGGCTGAATAGTAAGGAAGGGACCCAGGAAGCAGAACAGTTTTCAAGAAAAGACTCTCTCTGATATCTGCTCAAATTTGTCCCAACTGGGATTATACTTGGGAATACAGAAAATAGGCCAATGATGATAGGAAGGATTAAGAAGACCAAAAAGAAGAAAATATGTGGAAGAAAAGAGGTAGCTACAGGAGAGCCAGCAGATATGCCACGCTCAAGACAAAATCTCAAAGATGAGGAACCAAAACTTTTCTGTGGTAAAAGCCCTACTAATATTATACACTATTCTTTTCTGCACAAAACAAACTGGTTGAGAGCAAAAAGGAGCGCCTCCTCAACTCCAAAGCCTCCTCTGCCCTCAACCCAGTCCGGGTAGTTTTTATAGGTTTGGTTTTATTTTTGGCCGGCAGGAGCTGCGGGAGATGAACTATCCTACTCAGCATTTTGATCTTCCATACTGCTTCCTGCAATTGCTCTCATAACTGATCTCAGGCCTAAAGGATAATCAGGTGATCAAGAGCAGGTGATCTTCCAAGAATCCTCCTCTAGGTAGAACGCGACCCGAAGAGCAGCAGACAAAAGGGGCCTCTGGTGGAAGCCGGCACAATCACTCAAATGTCCAGGGACAAGAAGGTGCAAACTGGAACAAGTGGACCTATGGTGCAAGAGGGTAAGATGGAAATTCCAACAGGCTTTCCTTGATTCTGAATCTTCTGGAGCTGGATCAGACAAGTGTCTGCATAAAAATATAGTCAATTCAAAGTTTGTCATGCTAGTTGGAAAGTTGTATGATGAAGTTAATCCAAAATCATTGCTATTCAGTAACATATTCCATTATGTGAATTTTTTACTGCTAATTTGCCTGTTTAGTTACATCAATCTTTCATTAATGATAAATAAGTTTGCATTTCAAGGACAGACTACAGCAGTACAAGAAGAAAGCCCACAATTAAAAATATAATCCATAAAATGCATTTTAAAAACCCCTAAAGTTTTGGGGTCTTTTTCGGACTGATACAAAGTCCTAACTAAGCTATTGACTCAAGTTCAGGCTCTTATACAATAAGAAGAATTAGGATAATTTGAGAAAGAAATGAGATGAGAGAAACAAAGCTAACAAAAGGATATATAAATAGCAAAGAAATTGGTATTATTTGACTTGTAAAAGAGAAGATCTAAGATCAATTAGATGAAAGGAAGACAAAATTGTACAGTGGAAAGAACATGATTTGTGAGTCAGAAGACCTTAGCTCAAATCCTAACACTACTATTTACTACATGTGTGACTTTGGACAAGTTACTTGATACCTCCAGGTTTCAGTTTCCTCAATCTGTTAAATGGTGCTTGATGTGATTCTTCCTTGAATCACTTTCAGTTCTGAACTTTACAAGCCTAACTCTCACTTCATGGAAGATGATAATCAGCTATTCTCCATCTCCTTTGAAATGGAAAAAAAATGTATTGAAGTTGTACCAAGAGTGATTGAAGTAAAATATAATGAAGTACCTCCCAACATGGGAAACTGTCAAAAATTGAAATACATTACTACTTCAGCAGGTGTCCGAATCATCCTCTATGGATGTCTACATGGTTAAGAAGGGTGCTGTGCAATGTATTTCTATCAGTAGGAAAGAGGATGGACTAGATGATCTTTATTTTGAGGGTCTTGGAAGGAAGAGATCCAATAGAATACTTTCAAGTCTGTCCCTATCCCTAGCCAATACCTATCAAGTCTTTGAGATTCTCATTCGAATAATAAGTGTTTGTTTAAATGCCTTTTCCTCAATGAATCCTTTTCTATCCCCTCTAGTGTGGTGTATCAGAAAGAACAATGAAATTACAGTCAGAGAATTAAGGTTCAAATCTCAATTCTGCTGCTTTCAATCTGTGACCATGAACAAATTGTAAAATAAAGACTGAAATAAAAGGCCTCTAAGTTCCCTAAATTTAAATTGTGATCCTATGAATTTTACATTTGTGAGTCCATGAAACAGTAGTGATCTCTTTATGCTACTGGCATTTATAACACTCTGGTAATATGTATCAAACATTGTTTCTCTTCTATTTTATACTACAATTACTTGACATCTCCCCTTCTAATAGTTCACATTTATATAGAGGCTCTACACTTCACAAAGCATTTTCGTCATATCCTATGAGGTGAGTTGTTTAAATATTATTACTATTGATGAGGAGCAGGTTCAAAAAGGTGAACTGGTCACAAAGTTAGGGACAAGGTCACAGAGTTAGGAGTCTCTAAGTTCCCTGAGAACAGACAGTAAGCCTGCTATTTCAGAATCACGACCAATACATCGCAGGTCCCCTGCATGCAATATACACTTGACTATTTGTTGAACTCAAGTGCATAATGCAATAAAAGCATTAATCTCTGTGTTTGCAGGAGGTGGGATACAAAAGAATCTAGTGTAATAAAATTATTTTTCTCTGGGTTCATAGGAGGTGGGATAACAAAAATCCCACAAAAAGCCTTGTCCCTACTCAAGAGGGATGCCAGAACATAAGAGCTGGAAAGGATCTTAGGAGTCATCTAGTCTAGACTCTTCATTTTACAGATGAGAAAACTGAGGCCAGGAGAGATTAGGCAAATTACTCAAGGTCACACAGTAGGTAACAAGGCTAGGACCAGAATCCAATCCTCTAGACTTTGAGTCCAGTGTTTTCCCTCCTATATCATTACCAAATATGACCTAAAGGAATTTTTTGATTTAAATTAAAAACTACCAGTCAACTACTGAGACTTTCTCACTTAGCACCGAGGAATAGGAGTTTTAGACTGGGTTAGGGTCTCGGTTACATTCCAAACCTGTATTCTAGGACCATGTTATATTCATTTGCCATAGTCAGGCCCCTTTTTGTGAATTCTCCTGTTTAAAATCCTCCATCAGCAGTCATGTGAAATGTAAATATGTTTCTCCTATGTACGCTGTATTTCAGTGTTTACATATTCTGTTTGCACCATATTTATTAGGTTCATTTGGAATTGCTTTATTCTTAGTATCCCTTTCTACATGAGTGAGCATTGAATAAATGTTGGCCTCTGACTTTTGTCTCAGCTCTTCTTACTTAGTAACTACTTGTTGTCACACTCCTAAACTTTCAAGACCCCAGTCCTAGTTACCAACAGAAAAAAATGGAATTCTAGACTAAACTAAACAATTAGAGCATCCCATCTGAGGCATAAAGCCCCTCTAGAATGTTTGAAAAATGGTCTTACAGCATCCACCTGAAGACACCTTTAGTGCACAGGGGATTTGGGAGACATTGTGTGTTTTGTGACATCTTGGTTTGCATCTCTCTTTGGCCAATTTTTATAGAACGCTTTCAACTCTACAAAGCAACTTTCCTGGAGTCATAATTTTATGAAGCAGATAGTATGAGTATTTTTATTCCATTTTGCAAATAAAGAAACTGAGGTCAGGTAACTTGTCCACAGACAAACTGCTAGTATGAGAGATAGGATTCAAACCCACGTCTCCAAAATCCAAATTCAGAGCTATATAAGAGTGAGTCCTACCTACAAAGGGAAGAGCTTATGGAGAAAAGAAGAGGAAGGATGACTGGAGTATTATGTGCATTCACATACATATGTATGACTGGATGAGGCAAAAATAACTACAGTTAATTTTTTCCCTGTATGAGAAGTTGCCTTTTATAAGGCAAAAAGAAGCAAGGGAAAAATGGCTAAAATCACAAAAATCATGTATAACTTGGTGTTGTATTAAAATTTTATTTTACTTTTCAAATATGAACCAAGTACATCACACTGTTTTTTAACCACATCCTGATCTTTACATAACCATGAATATGTGCAATATATGTGTACATATATGACTGTGTGTATATATCTTTAACAATTCTTTAACTAGAGTTTAGTATAGTACCTGGCACATAAGCAAGTGTTTAATAAATATTTATGGACTGACAACAAATGTCAAACATTCAAAACCTTCTCATAGTTTATTGAGTTTTGCTAATTCATATCTTTCTCTGAAGAAACATGTTTTCATCACATTATTCCTACCAATGTTGTACTTGGGCTCTTCATCTGAGGCCTCTAGTTCCCTCAGCATTCTGGCTTACCTGATTTTCTGCAAAATTCACTCTTCATCCACTTTTTCTTTCCAGTACTAACAGCTTAATAGGATATCTTTCATGTAACTGTTATAAGAGATGAGGGAAAAGAAAAAGCAATAGCTTTAGAGTCAGATAACAGATAACATCCTGATTCAACTACTTATTAGCTACGTGACCTCAGGTAAATCTCCTCACTAAATTTCCTAATCTGTAAAATAAGGAAGCTGTACTAGATAAACTAGTTATCTATTCAAACTTAAATCTCATGAATTGTAAGCCTTACAGTTCAAGCGCTCAACACAGACAAGAGCATTTATAGATATCCCACTTACATGTGATATGTTTTGTTATTTAAGTACATATTCTTGATGTGTAGTTGGTGGAAGCACTATGGCAGTGGGAAAAGACATTAAACCAGCAAGGCAGAGTTTTTGTTTTCACACTAGAAAATGCTTTGTAAACTCAATAACCTCTATAAATGTGAGCTATTAGCAGGGGAGATATGTAATTGTAGTATAAAAACTTGTTTTTGTCCTACCTCTGGCACATCCTTCCTGTGTGATCTTGAGCAAGTCATACAGTATTAAGAATCAGAGAGACCTTGGGACCAGGGATGGTGAATCTGCAGCCTTAGGGCCATATGTGGCCATCTAGGTCCTTAAGTGTGGCCTTTAGACTGAATCCAAATTAAACTGTAATATTTGGATTCAGCCAAAAGGCTGCATTTAAGGACCTAGAAGGTCACAGGTTCCCCACCCCTGTGTCCAGACCAACTCTTAGAACAATCCGGAATCCACCATTATAATCCTGGTTATCTACCCTTTCCTTGAATAGTTCCAGTGAGGCATCCCTACTTCAGAGGAAGATGTGGCATCTCATAGATACATGAGTGTGTACGTCTATGTATATATGTACAGCATTCGGCAAACCTTAAAGTGCTACATAAAAAGTAGCATTTATATATTGTGATTTTATTTATGTATTTATTTATACATTACTTATTATTGTTACTATTATATATTACCTAGAAAGCGCTCCACACCCCGCTGAAAATAACCCTTTTATTTTACAGATTAGGAAACCAAGTCCCAGAGAGGTTGCCCAAGGTCACCCAGGTGGCCTTTGTCACCTGGGGATAATGCTCATTCCTGCTTCACTTACCCACAGCTGGGCGGGGTGGGGATGGTGCTGGCCGGCACCGTGACAATGTTCCCCCCCCTCCCCCGCCTAAGAAGCTCCTGTAAAGCTAAGGTTCTGCCTGGATGGGCAGGGCACGCCTCATTTGGGCAACCCGGCTGTAAACCACCTCCCCGGTCCCTCACCCCGGGTAGCGAAAGGGAGTCGAGAAGAAATGATGCCCAAGCGCCAGCCCCTCTCCCCCTGACCGAGACCCCGACCCTGACCCTGACTCTGAACTAAGCCTTGCCTCCCCAGAGGCCCTTACCCCGCTCCCTGAAAATGTTGCGGTCAGGCAGTGAACCAACAACCTCCAACGCCGTCGGCCGCCGGAGGCCCGCCAGACCCGGGCAGCAGCTCACGCCCCACTTTCCCCGTCCGGAGGCGCCCCAGGGACTCAGCCTCCGGGACTAGCCAAGGGTGAGGATCGGAGGGAGGCGTAGAACTGGACCGGCTCATCGCGATGTGGCTGAGGGGAGCCCAGTCACCGCTCAGATGCGGGCGGGGCTGTCAAGTAGAATGATAGCCTGCAGAGGCCGGAACATCGTGCGTCCACGATTTATCCTCCCCCGAGAAAATAAACAGGATGATACAGTCCAAAGGAAGATTCCCCCCGCCCCCATCCCATTATCTGGGATGCTCTTATTCTCCTGTTTCCCCCAGCCATGGGTCTTAAGCATCTCCCATGTGAGTGATGCTATTTTAGGTAGCCTGGGCATGCACCAAAACCCAGTTTGACGACTATAAAAAGTTCTATACTTTCCATTTCACACAGCTTGCTTTTCTTTTAAAATATATATATAATAAATATTACACATTGTTTTCAAAACCACTCTGCTTATCTGTGCTTCCTTCTGTATATTTTTAACTATCTTAATGACCCTCCATCTTGTATCAAGCATATAGAATATGTTTGTTAGCCTCCCCTAATATCCCCTAATGTATCAATATTAGGATAGTTTTCTTAATATTGAACCAGCCCAGCATTCCTGGTATAAATCCTATCTGATCATAATTTATTATTCCCATGATAAATTGCTGTATTTTTTTTGCTAATGTCTTATTTAAAATTTTTGGATCATATTCATGAAAGAAGTTAGTCTATAATTTTCTTTCTCTGTTTTGTCTCTTCCTTGTTTAGATATCAGAACCATATTTGTATCATAAAAAGAATTTGGTAGGACTCTACCAATTTTCCCAAATAGTCTATATAGTATTGGAATTAACTGTTCTTTAAATGTTTGATAGAATTCACTTGTAAATCCATCAGGCCCTGGAGACTTTTTCCTACGGAGTTCATTGATGGGTGGTTCAATTTCTTTTTCTGAGATGGAGTTAAGTATTCAACTTCCTTTTCTGTTAATCTGAGGAATTTATATTTTTTAAAATAATCATCCATCTCATTTAGATTGTCTAATTTCTAGGCATACAATTGGGCAAAGTAACTTCTAATTATTATTTTAATTTCCTCCTCACTGGAGGTGAGTTCACCCTTTTCATTTTTGATATTGGTAATTTGATTTTCTTCTTTCTTCTTTTAAATCAAATTGACCAAAGGTTTATCAATTTTATTGGTTTTTTCATAAAACTAACTATTAGTTTTATTTATTAGTTCAATAGTTTTCTTGATTTCAATTTTATTAATCTCTCCTTTGGTTTTCAGTATTTTTAATTTGGTATTTACTTGGGAGTTTTCAATTTGTTCTTTTTCTAGCTTTTTCAACTGCATGCCCAATTCATTGATCTCTTCTTTCTCTATTTTATTCACATAGGCATTCAAAGATATAAAGTTTCCTCTAAGAACTGCTTTTGCAGTGTTCCATAAGATTTAGTAGTTTGTCTCATTGTTGTCATTCTCTTGAATGAAGTTGTTGATTGTTTCTATGATTTGTTGTTTAACCCACTCTTTCTTTAGGATTAGATTATTTAGTTTCCAATTAATTTTGGTTTATCTTTCAATGGTCTGTTATTACATATAATTTTTATTGCATTATGACCTGAGAAAGATGTATTGACTGCCTTTCTACACTGGATTGTGAGGTTTTTATGCTCTAGCACATGGTCGATTTTTGTATATGTGTCATGTACCACTGAGAAAAAGGCATATTCCTTTCTACACCCATTCAATTTTCTCCAGAGATCTGTCATATCTACCTTATCTACAATTTTATTCACCTCTTTCACTTCTTTCTTGTTTATTTTAAGGTTGGATTTATCAAGTTCAGAGAGGGGGAGGTTGAGGTCCCCCACTAGTATAGTTTTGCTGTCTATTTCTTCCTGTAACTCCCTTAACTTCTCCTCTAAGAATTTGGATGCTGTATCACTTGGAGCATATATGTTTGGTAATGATATTGCTTCATTGTCTATGGTGCCTTTTAGCAGGATATAGTTTCCTTCTTTATCTCTTTTGATTAGATCTACTTCTCCTTTTGCTTTGTCTGAGATTAGGATTGCTACCCCTGCTTTTTTTATATCAGTTGAAGCACAATATATTCTGCTCCAACCTTTTACTTTTACCCTGCATGTATCCCGCCCCCCCCCCCCCATTTCAAATACATTCCTTGTAAACAACATATTTTGGATTATGTTTTTTAATCCATTCTGCTATCTGTCTCCATTTTATGGGAGAGTTCATCCCATTCACATTCACAGTGATGATTAACATC
>CM053770.1:74358519-74374575 GCA_028658325.1 Potorous gilbertii
CAAATGGGGAGAAAATTTTGGAACCCAAAATCTTGTAAAAATGAATGTAAAAAGTTAAATAAATAAATTTATAAAAAAAAAAAAAGAATGAAGGAGAAACTCAACAGCAACTAAGAGGTTAAGGGACTTTGCCCATTATCACATAGGATTGGAACCCAGATGTTTCTGACACCAAAACCACATTTCTATTATCCCACAGTTCTGCTCTTAAGCTTATAGCCAGGTATTGATTAATACCTCACAGAGTTGTTGTATGGCACAAAACTGACATCTTTGGTAAGAAATATAGGCCATAATGATTCCTTCCATTTAAGTAACCTAATATTCCATGCTTATTTTCAGCTACCATATCACTTTGATGCCTCATTCAGGCCCAAGGTGGGCAGCCAATTAAAACTCCCAGGCTTTGAACAGTTTTCCAGTCTTAAATGGTTTATCCTGAATTTGCATCTGGTAGAATTCTCCCTGAGGACAGAGACTTTCCTTGGAGAAGAAAAATGAACTGTATAAGGAGCAAAAGGGAGAATATGAAAAGCAAAAGGAAACACATAGAAGCTAAAGCAGAACTATGTTGTTAAAAAAAAAAAAGGAAGAGTTAGAAGAAGAGGTGTCTCTGTCTTCCCCACAAGCATGGTTGCTAATCAATTCTAGTTGAATTGAGTTTGTTCTGTTATTCTTTACAGGGCTCTTTGCAAGGCTTTATTAGATAACTTAGTCATTCATTCTTCTTTCTTGCTGGTTTTTTTTTTTGTATACACTCAGAAAACAGCGGAGGAAAACCAAAGGAATCATATCTCAGAATTGTCCTCATAGGGAAGACAGGGCTGGGAAAAGTGCAATAGGAAACATTGTCCTGACTAGTAGAGAGTTTGAGCCCATGTTCAGGAAGTCAGTCACCAGTGTCTGCAGGAAATTCAGGGCCAGGTGGAATGGGAGAGTACTTTCTTTTGTTGATACTCCAGGCATTTTTGGCACTTACCCTATAGAGTCAAAAAATTTGAAAGAAATAGTGTGTTTCTTGACACACTCTCAGACCACATTCTCTGCTCCTGCTATTGCAAATAGATCATTTCACCAAAAAGGAGAAGGCAGTTGCTGAATGGTTTTTTTTTTAATATTCTAAGAGATGAAGCAGGGAAGTTTTTGAATGTCATGATCATTGGGACAGACAGATTAGGAGAAGAAAGTAGAGAGGATCACTTATGAACCAGATTTGAGAGCTAATGACCACAATTGGGAACATGGTGCCAGATAATGGGAGCACCCAATACACCAACAATATATATGAATCTATGGAAGCACTCCTCTAGAAAGACACACAGGCACATCAGCAACACTATAAAGAGTAGGAGGAGGAAGAGATAAAGAAGGAGAATGGGACAGAGAAGCAGAAGAAGAAAAAGAATCAGATAGAAGTATGAGAAGCTAATGCAAGAGCTGGAGAAGGAAAATGAACTGTATAAGGAGCAAAAAGGAGAATATGAAAAGCAAAAGGAAACACATGGAACTAAAGCAGAACTATATTGTTAAAAAAAAAAAAGGAAGAGTCAAAAGAAGAGGTGATTTACTGGATTTGCTATCATGGTGCCTGGAAGGAGGTAACAAATAGTCAGAATATACTTTGAGAAGTTCTGAAGTAGATTTTGACGTAATTACATCAATTGCTTTACCTGGATTTCTCAAGATCTTCTGTCAGCCAGAATTCTTTCATATCTAGTTTCCACCCCAGGCTGCATTCATAAAGACGTACAATTCATAAAAGCTACAAGCCCAGTGACAAGAAGCCTCTATAAACTACTCATTCCTGGTCCTCATTTTTCTAACTCAATCCCAAGTCTCATCTATTATTACTGCATCATTAACTCAACCTCAACCAAGTAGTTTTTGGGGGGTTGGGAATGAAATAAAATATAAGACTTGAGAATTTAAGTTAACCTAAAAGAAGCAAAGAAATTAAAGATAAGCTGTGCAGACATTGAGGTTTTTAAATAGAATTTTGGAAAAGTTTCCAATACTAGCTACTCCTTATTTTCAAAGCATCCTTTACAGATCTCGTGTATCCTAGTTTAAGAGCATAAAACTGTATCCAAACTATTGTGTTTGATCTATTTTGAGACGTGAAGATCTGAAAAAAATAAAAATTTAGGAAACCAAATAATGTGCCTTGTCCTCATTAGAAAAAAAATAGACACCTTCTTCTTTGAGTTAAGATTTCTATTTGTTCTTTTGACCTACTTCTTTGAGTAATTCATACTCCTGAAAGTGTTCCTTTATGTCTTTTATGTTCTCAGGTGTGTTAGCATAAAATTGTACATAATGTGTTCTGATTTTTCCTTGTTTTGCTATGATTTCACCTTGCTCATTTGCTATTTAGTTGATTTGACTTTCTGCTCTTGTCTTCTTTATTAGATTCACTTAATGTTAATCCCTTTAGTTAATCTTTTCAAAGAGTCACCTTTAGTTTTATCATTGTAGGGAGAGAGGAGCGAATTTCAGATCTCTTCTTTTGTACTTAATTTTGTTCATTTGTTGATTTTCTAAAATCTTAAATGCATGTTCAGTTATTTAATCCTCTCTTTTTTTTCTATTTTGTCCAAATATGATTGCAAGGATATGATTTTCCACTGAAGGAATATATCAGTTACATTCTGCAAATTGTCATATATATATATATATATATATATATATATATATATATATATATATATTATCATTATTTTCTTTTACATTGTAATTATTTCTATGCTATGTTCTTTCACCAACCTTTTACTTCAGATGTCATTGTTAAGTCTCCATTTGTATCTGTATCTTTTGACTGTGGTCCCTGAATCATTTTTTAATTTTTATTTCATCACGATCTGCAAATGATATATTAACTATTTATGCCTTTTGACATTTTTTTCCAATATCTCTGCACCCAACTTTATAAAACATTCATAGAGCACAAAGGATATGTATATTCATTGCTGTTGCATTTTTGAAGATGCCTTAAGTCTTTCAACTCTAGCCTCTTCAGAAATTAGTTCAGTTCTGTATTTTTGTCTGTCTGTTAGATTTACACAAAACTGATAGAGGGGTAGTGAATATTCCTGTCACATATGTGTTGCTGTCTATGTCTTCTTATAGATTAGATAATGTCTGTTTGTTCATATAGATATTAAGGCATCTGGAAAATAATTTTTTTAAATTTTATATTGGTTTGTTGTCTGTGGTTCTTTTTGGCATAATACACTTTCCTTTTTGTTATTGTTTCTGTTCTGTCATTTCCATTGTGTCCAACTTTTCATGATTCTATTTGGGGTTTTCTTGGCCATTTCCTTCTCTAAGTAGTTTTACAGATAGGGAAACTGAGGATAACATAGATTAAGTGATTTGCCTTGGGTCATACAGCTAGTAAAATGCTATGGTTGGATTTGAACTCAGGTATTTCTGACTCTAGATTATGCCCACTCAGCTACCTAACTGCCCCACATTTTCCTTATTAAAGTCAAAAGTTGTAAAAATTAGAATACAAAGTGAAATATCTCATCCAAAATAGAATTGACCTGGAAAAATTAGATGAGAGAGTATTTAAGAACCAATGTTCTAGATATTCAGGGGGCAGAGCCAAGATGGTGGAGTAGAGAGATGCACTTACTCTAGCTTTTCCTCCACAGCCCATAAAATATCTGTAAAGAATGATTCTCAACAAATTCTAGAGCAGCAGAAGACACAGAACGACACAGTGAAGGAGATTTCCAGCCCAGGGTGACCTAGAAGGCCAACGAGAAAGATCTGTCACACTTGACATGGAACAGGGCACAGCCCAGCCTTGGTCACATGGCACTGGGAGGAGGAGGACCAAAGCAGGCCTTGGGGACAGAATTCCCAGCAGCAATGGAGGCTCACAGATCCCTCAACTCACAGGCGACAGAGGCAGCTTCAAAGGTCAGTGAGAGGACTTTTTCAGCTGCTCGAGAAGGGAGCAGGGTTCTCCCCATTTCTGGTCTCAGGAGGTAGTGGCAGAGGCAGCAGCAGCAACAGTGGGTGGTGATGGCTGCAGTGGTTGTGGTGGCTGCAGCAAGCAGCAGTCAGGGTCCATTGTTGGAGCCCTCAACTTAAAACTCCTGGGGGCATTGAGCAGCTGATCTGAACCTCAGCCCTGAGTGGCAGTCCTGTCCTCCCCTTAAAACCACTGAAGGAATTCAGCAGCTGATCGTAATCTCACACTGAGTGGCAGCCTGGCCCTGGGAATCCTCCACCTAAAGCCTCTGGAGGAATTGAGCAAATGACCTGAATCTCAGCCCTGAATGCTTGTGTGGCAGAACTGGAAGAAGTTGTGCAGAGGGACTTCTACTACTCACAGATTATGGGAAGAAAAGTTTCTTGTTGCTCCCAGACCAGTACGCAGACTTGATTGTGCCACCTTGGAGGAAATGAGAATTTACAGGTCCCCAGAGTATACTGTCAAGAGTATACTCTTGACAAAGGATTGAAAAGCCAAGTAACTGGTTGGGGAAAAAAATAGGACTACAGAAGGTTACTTTCTTGGTAAACAGGTATTTCTCCCATCCTTTCAGATAAGGAAGAACAATGCTTACTATCAGGGGAAGACATAAAAGTCAAGGCTTCCACATCCAAGACCTTGAAAATAAATATGCAATGATCTCAGGCCATGGAAAAGCTCAAAAAGGATTTTGAAAATCAAGTAAGATACATGGAGGAAAAATTGGCAAGAGAAATGAGAGCATAGCAAGAAAATCATGAAAAGTGAGTCAACAGCTTGCTAAAGGAGACCCAAAATAATGCTGAAGAAAATAACATCTTTAAAAATAGGTTAATTCAAATGGCAAAAGAGGTTCAAAAAGCCAATGAGGAGAAGAATGCTTTCAAAAGCAGAATTAGCCAAGTGGAAAGAGAGTTTCAAAAGTTCACTGAAGAAAACAGTTTTTTCAAAATTAGAATGAAACAGATGGAAGCTAATAATATTATGAGAAACCAAGAAATTACAAAACAAAACTAAAAGAATGAAAAAATAGATGATAATGTGAAATATCTCATTGGAAAAACAACTGACCTGGAAAATAGATCCAGGAGAGACAATTTAAAAATTATGGGACTACCTGAAAGCCATGATCAAAAAAAGAGCCTAGGCATCATCATTCATGAAATTATCAAGGAAAGTTGCCCTGATATTCTAGAACCAGGGGGCAAAATAAATATTGAAAGAAACCACCAATCACCTCCTGAAAGAGATCCAAAAATAGAAACTCCTAGGAACACTGAAGTCAAATTCTAGAGTTCCCAGGTCAAGGAGAAAATATTGCAAGCATCTAGAAAGAAATAATTCGAATACTGTGGAAATACAATGAGGACAACACAAGATCTAGCATCTTTTACGTTAAAGGATCAAAGGGCATGAAATATGGTATTTCAGAAGTCAAAGGAACTAGAATTAAAACCAAGAATCACTTGCCCAGCAAAATTGAGTATAATACTTCAGAGGAAAAAAGTAGTCTTTTAATGAAGTAGAGGACTTTCAGGTATTCTTGATGAATAAACCAGAGCTGAAAAGAAAATCTGACTTTCAAGCACAAGAATCAAGAGAAGCATGAAAAGGTAAACAAGAAAGAGAAACCATAAGGGACTTACTAAACTTGAACTGTTTACATTCCTACATGGAAAGATGATATTTGTAACTCTTGAAACTTTTCTCAGTATCTGGGTAGCTGGTGGGATTGTACAGACACACACACACATACATACATACATACATACATACATATATATATATATGAAGAGAGAGAACAACAGAAAGCACAGAGTAAGTTGAATAGGAAGGGATCATATCTAAAAAATAAAATGAAGGGGTAAGAGAGGAATATATTGGGAGGAGAAAAGGAGAAATTGAATGGGGTAAATTATCTTTCATAAAAGAGGTAAGGGAACGTTTTTTCGATGGGAGGTGAAAAGGGAGGAGGTGAGAGGGAAAAAGTGAAGCTTACACTCATCCCATTTGACTCAAGGAAGGAATAAAATGCACACTCAATTTGGTATAATTTGGTACATTACAGCAAAGTAGGGGAGAAGAGGATAAGCAGGGGGAGGATGAAGTAAGGGAGGGCAAATGGAAAGAGGGATCAATTAGAAGTAAAGACTCCTGGGGAAGGACAAGGTCAAAAGAGAGAATAGAAGAAATGGGGGTCAGAATAGGGTGGAGGGAAATACAGTTAGTCTCACACAACATTACCATTATGGAAGTCATTTGCAAAAACTACACATATATAGCCTATATGGAATTGCTTGCCTTCTCAGTGGGGATGGTTGGGGAGAGAGGAAGGATGAGAAGCTGAAACTCAAAGTTTTAGGAACTGTTAAGTATTGTTCTTGCATACAACTGGAAAATAAGAAATACAGGTAATGGGGTATAGAAATTTATCTTGCCCTATAGGACAAAAGAGAAGGTGGGGATAAAGGAAGGGAGGGGCATTAGAAGGGAGAGCAGATTGGTGGAAGGGATAATCACAATGCTCAGAGTTTTGGGGTGGAGGGAGGGTAGAGATGGGAGAAAATTTGGAACTCAAAATGTTGTGGAAATGAAACTTAAAATAAAAAAAATAATTTAAAAAAAAAAAGAATCAATGTTCTACATGAAAGCTAGGGGAAAGGAGAATCTAGAAAGTATATTTCAAGAAAGTATAAATGAAAAGTTCCAGATATAATATAACTAGAGATACAGATAGAAAGACTCCATAAATACCTCCTCAGAGAAAACCCAAAAGGAAAAATCCTGGGACTGTCATAGCTAAAATCTAGGGCTCCCATATTGCAAACATAAATTGCAAGATAAAATATGGCAAGTATCCCCTCCCCCCAAATAAACAAGAGCAATTAATTTATGAAGGAATTCCAGGCAAGATCACATAAGACCCGATAGCTGGTAGCATAAACTAGAGGCGATCTTGAAATGCAATATTCTGCAAAAGAAAAGATAGAGTTTTACAATCAAGAAGAAATTACCCTGCAAAGTAGAGTATAATCATACTAGGCAGACATGGATTTTTAATGGAATACAGAACTTTGAAGCATTTCTGATTACAACACTGTGACTGTCTAAAAACACTGAAATGAAAAAATTGAAGTCAAGAGAAACCTTAAAAAGTAACTTTATTTGAAGAAATTAAGTAGCTACATGGTATTGGAGTGCTAATAATCTATTGGGGGAGGCAGGGTAAGACAAATGTCTCCTCAGAAACTTAATGTCTTCAAGGTGTACTGGGAGAGGTAAATTAGAAGACCTACAGGTACGTTTGGTCTGTTCAATTGGTTTGAAGAGGAAGAAAGAAGGTAAGTGAGAGGAACACACCAAAATAGAAAGAAGAAGCTTGTTAAACTCAACAGGGAAATCTGGTGAGGGGATGGCATCTACAGAAGAAGAATACTAGGAAGGTAATAGCTATGAAAAACCTGTATTCTGAAAAGAACACTTAAAGGTGGAAAATACGAAATGAGCTAGCATCTAAAGAGAAATACCACCATTGGGGAATGCCTGAGCAAATCGTACTATTATGCATCCAAATGAATCTTAATTGTGCCACAAGAAATAACAAAGCATGATTTCAGAGAATATACAAAACCAATGCATGAAGATAGAAGTGAGCAGAAATAGTACAATTTCTGTAAGAAAAACAACACTATAAAGAAAAGCAATCTAGAAGACATAAGAAATCTGTAAAAAAAACAAAAAACAAAAAAAAACAACTAATCATCAAAGAAGTGTTCAGAGGACCTATAATGAAATCTTAACCACCTCTTAACAGAGAGGTCATGAATACAAGGTGTGAAAACAGATATACATTGTTGTATAATGACTATCATATTGCTTGCCTTCTCGATGATTTGAGGAGGGACTGGAGGGAGAGGGAATTTGGAACTCAAAATTTTAAAACGAATATTAAAAATAAATAAACACAAAAGATATGTACATAGTTGGAATCAATCTCTGAGGAGATTTCTATCATTTGGTAGTATTTGGCACAAATTCCTTTCTTTTTTTAATGAGGGAGCAGGTTGAAGGGAGAAAAAGAAAGAGGTTCAGAAAGAAGTAAGGCAGGCACTTTTGAAAGTCATGTGTGGAAGTTATTATATGCAGAACATTCTTGCTTGGACCATTCTGCAGACCTCTGTGTGAGACAATTTTTTTACATGATGCAACTCATCCCCTACTCATTGTCAACCAACAGACTTTAGTCTAAAGAGAGACAAACAGAATTAGGTTAATATGTACAATTTATTCCCTTTAAACTGGAAGAACATATGTATGGGGGCAGAAAATCTGAACTCCAGGAAAGGACAGTCTGAAAGAGACATTACACCCCCATAGAAAGCCCCATGTCTTCCCGACTCAGGATACCTGTGTCAGCCAAAATTGTAGTCTCCACAGTTGTCAATCATAAACGTCAAAATGACATGAAATATGAATGCCATGACAGGATAGCAACAAGATAAGAGAGGTGCCATTGTGTCAATTAAAATTATAGTTTCCAAGAGAATGACCCACATGTCTGGCTTTTCTGTCATACACAATAGAGGTCATAAAATATAACACAAAATGCTCATAAATAACAAGGAAAGAGGAATGTCATTATTGAAGATAGAGCTTTATCAAGGGAGAGCCACAAAATAATAAAGTAAGGCAAATATCCTGTTTAAGGCATTTGTCATAAGAATATTGCCCCTCAGCTAACTTCACTCAGGGGACATACAAAGCATGACTGTGGTGCCCAGGTGAGCAAAAAACTAAAACCCTCTTTTGGTTGGTTGGTGCACCTTTTGGCCCTCATTGAATGTGGTGATGCTCAAGCTCATGCTTACCACTCATTTCCACTTAGCCCATAAAAGAAAAGCGTATACAAAATAATACTTTTGAACACATCATAACATATGCTAAACTACAGATATATTAAATGCTGCTCCATGACAGTCAACAGAATTATTGAATGAAAGGGAAAGTTAATGATCATGCATGCAAAGTATTGTACAGTAAAGTTATCAGAGGTGTGCAGTATGTTGTCCCTTCTCTACTCACAGCACCTAGCCTTTACCACTACTGGTTTGCTGCACACCTTTCTTTATGAAGCTATGGGGCAACGTTTGGACACTGGATCTCTGTTTTTCCTGGTATACCAGATGATAGCAAGCAATATTATCTCAACTAGTCTTTGAACTTTTAAAAACATTAAAATAATTGGATCCAGATTTTCAATACAAGAAAAAAATTCATTCAAATGATGAAATGCTTCTACCAAGTCTTTCATTGCCAATTTCTCTGGTTTGAATTTAGGTTCCAAAGTGTTCCTTCCTTCTGAAATCTTTGCAGTTCAATGAGATCCTCATTCAACAGTTTCTCTAAGAAATTCAATAAATTCTGCATCATTCTCATCCATTTCTAGCTCTAAGTCTTCGTGTAATATTACAATCTTGTTACATCTTTCAATATCTTATTTTTTTCAAATTCAGGAAAATCAGAATGAAGTGCAGGAACACTTTCCCCTAAACTCTCTTCATATATTTTGCTTTTACGTCTTCCCATGCCTTAACTATATTCCAGATTGCACAATAAATATTTGAGATCTTCCAGAAATCTCTCAATAGTTAAGTACTTATCAGCATCCAAAGCTTCATTGCCCTGGGCAAATGTAGTTCCTAAATATTGTGTCTTGAAATTCTCATTTGCTTCTTGATCTATAGGTTATAATAACAAGGTAGTGTTGGGGAAGGCAGACCACTTTTACATTTCTGTTAAAATCACCCAGATGGGCAGGGTGATCTAAGGCACTATCCAAAAGAAGTAGAATCTGGAAATTAATGCCATTGTCATTACAAAACTCCACAACTTTGGGAATGAAGCACACTTGTTAAACATAAACCACGTGTGTTCAAAGATCAGAAGGGTTATCTATGCCTTAGGGTTAGGGAAATAAATATTGGTCAGTTAGAACTGCCTTGCTGATTCCCTTCCTTGCTCTGCTTTTCTGAGTGGTACAGGAATGGTTTTCATTTGAAATTTCAGATGCATTCCCTCCAAGCAGAAGAGTAATTCTATTTTTCAAAGCTTTAAGCCCCAGCATAGTTTTCTCCTCCACTGTGAAGTAGGGTTTGAAATAAAACAATTAATCCAGTCCTGCACAGGTAAGGAATTTCATCTAGGATTTATGGCAGGAACTCTGAAAACTTCTTTGCTGTTTCAATATCTGCACTAACAGCCTCTTCTGACACCTACATATTATAAAATCCTGCATGATTTTAAAATTGAAATGCAGACTTTTTTTCAGAATTGATGAAATAAAGTCAGCACAAATTTACCAAAAATGAGAACTGTTTGTACTTATAAAAATAGCAGTATAAAATAGACACTCACAATTTTAGGGGCAAGGCTTTATTGTGTGTGTTCTGCTGTATATATTTAAATGCTCTTTTTTTGGTGTCTGTAGTCAAGATCAAAAAATAAAATTTCTATATTTATAAAAAACAATGGAGTAGGAAAACAAGAAGGGGAGGCACTTATGGGAGCCAACTTTTTCAATAATCTCAGCCACCAAAGACTGTTAATTGGGTTGGCAGGATCAAGTGAGGTTTTGGATTCTTTATATGAATGTCAATGAATTTCTACCTGACACTGCTCAAATCCCATTTGAGAGCATTTTCTGTACATGTATATTCTACAAGTGTGTTTGTTTTAATAAAACAGTGTTCTTTTCCTATTCCTTTGGACATCCAAAGTTTCATCTGTTAATAGTGGCAATAATCTCACATCCCTTAACAGTTAAGTCTTTTCTTTCACACAAAAATTCCTTTACATTTTCTTTTCATCACAAAACTTCTCCATGTGAAAAGGGACTTAAAGGGACAGTGCTGTTTACAGGGTGAGAGAAAGGGAAAGCTCTCCTATCATAAATTTTCAATGGGAAGAAAAGGAGAAGCTGAAAATAATGTCCAGGCAAGAGATAATATAAGTCACTTCCAAACTGATTAATGGTCAACGAATATGAACAGATAGCTTTAAAATGAGGACATCAAAGCAATTTATAGTCATAAGAAAAAATACTCTTATTATTAATTAGAGAAATGCAAACTAAAACAACCTTGAAATATCAGTTTACAGCTATCAGATTGGCTAAAATGATTGAAGGGGAAAGTAACAAAGGTTGAAGGCAATATGAAAAACAAAAGGGACGCTGACTCATTATTGGTGAAATTTTGAACCCATCCAACAATTTTGGAGAGCAATCTGGAATCATGTCCAAAGAGTTATTGAACAGTATATACATTTGGACCTTGTAATGCCACTGGTAGGGCTATTTCAAGAGATGTTTAAGGAAAAAGGAAAAGAACCCATATGTTCTAAAATATTTCTAGGAGCTCTCTTGTTTTTTAATATTATTTATTTATTTATTTTAAGTTTTCAACATTCATTTCCACAAAATTTTGAGTTCCAACTTTTCTCCCCATCTCTCCCCTCCCTCCACCCCAAAACGTTGAACATTTTGATTACCCCTTCCACCAATCAGCCCTCCCTTCTAACACCCATCCCTTCCCTTACCCACATCTTCTCTTTTGTCCTGCAGGGCAAGATAAATTTCTACAACCCATTACCTATATTTCTTATTTCTCAGTTGTATGCAGGAATAATACTCAACATTTGTTCCTAAAACTTTGAGTTCCAACTTCTCTTCCTTCCTCTCTCCCCACCCATCCTCACTAAGAAGGCAAGCAATCCCATACAGACTATGTATGTGTGGTTTTGCCAATGACTTCCATAATAGTCATGTTATAGAAGACTAACTATATTTCCCTCCATCCTATTCTGCTCCCCGTTTCTTCTGTTCTCTCTTTTGACCTTATCCTTCCCCAAGAGTCTTTATTTGCCCTCCCTTACTTCATCCTCCCTCTGCTTATTTCCTTCTCCCCTACTTTCCTGTACTGTAAGATGGGTTCTCATACCAAATTGAGTGTGCATGTTATTCCTTCCTTGAGCCAAATGTGATGAGAGTAGGCTTCACTTTTTCCCTCTCACCTCCCCCCTTTTTCCCTCTATTGAAAAGCCTTTCTCTTGACTCTTTTATGAGAGATAATTTGATATCTGGGTAGTTGGTGGGATTTTACACACACACACACACACACACACACACACACACACATACACACACACGATGTGTGTATACGGTGAGTTGAATAGGAAGGGCTCATATCTAAAAAAATAAAATTAAGGGGTGAGAGAGGAATATATTGGGAGGAGAAAAAGAGAAATGGATTTGGGCAAATTAGCAGCTCTCTTTGTGATGGCAAAGAATTGGAAATTATAGGGATGCCCATCTATTGTGTAATTGCTGAATAGGTTGTGATATTTGATTATGATGGAATACTACTGTGCTATAAAAATGGATAAACTCAATGATCTTAGAAAAACATAGATGTACTTGACTAAATAATCAACAGTATACAGTTGTATACAGTAACAACACTATTGTTCTCAGAACAACTTTGAATGAAGTCATTGTGACTACTATAAATACCCAAATTAACTACAAAAGTCATATGAAGAAAGAAACCATATGTGTCCAGAGAAAGAACTGATTAATAGAAGTACGTATAGAATGATTTTACATATATACACATAGTTGTGCTTCATGGTAGCCAATCATTCCTAGATGGGGGGTGCGGTGGGGTTAACAAAAAATAGAAAAAATAATTTACATGATAACTTTATTATATATTTAAAAGGAATAGCAAGTTGTACATAATAGATTTATAGTTTCATGAACAATATATTTTTTTAAATTATACTATGGGGGGTGGAGACAAGATGGGAGAGTAGAAACAGGGACCTACTTGAGCTTTCCCCCCAAAATCCCTCAAAAAACCTCTAAAAATTAAATAAATTCTAGAGCAGCAGAAGTGACAAAATGCAGACTGAAGCAAATTTCCAGCAGAAGACAATCTGGAATATTGACAGGAAGGGTCTATCATACTATACTGGGAAAGGTGCATAGTTTGATGTGGGCTGCACTGATGTGGATGGAGCTGGAGGGACCTTTAGGGAAATAAATTATTGGTTGTTGCAGTGGTTTTCAGACTTCTCAACCCACAAATGTCAAAGACAGCTTAGAAGGTCAGTGGAAAGGGTCTCTCACCTGTCTGGGAGGAGAACAGGTTGGGACCAGCCACAGTCCCAGCCCCAGCTCTGGACCCACCCCAGAGTGGCTGCTTCTGAAGCAAAGGCTCCTGCTGGAGCCCTCCACTTAAACTCAAAGGTCAAGTGACTGACTGGGAAGATGAGCAAACAGGGAAGGAAAAAAAACAGACTATAGAGTCTTACTTTCTCAATGAAAAGGTATTTCCTTATGTCATAGATGATGAGGAAGATCAGGGCATACTACCAGAAGAAGACAATAAACTTGAGTATCCTGCATCCAAAGCCATCAAGAAAGATATGAATTGGTCTCAGGGCATGGAAGATCTCAAAAAGGATTTTGAAAATCAAGTAAGAGAAGTAGAGGAAAAATTGGGAAAAGAAATGAGAGCGATGCGAGAAAATTATGAAAAACGAGTCAACAGCTTGTTAAAGGAAAAGAAAATAACACCTTTAAAATTAGACTAACCCAGAGGGTAAAAGAGGTCCAAAAAGGAAGTGAGGAGAAGAATGACTTAAAAAGTACAGTGGGCCAAATAGAAAAGGAGGTCCAAAGCTCACTGAAGAAATTGATTTCTTAAAAATTAGAATGGAGCAAATAGAAGCTAATGGTTTTTGATAAATAAAAAAATGTAAAAGCAAAACTAAAAGAATGAAAAAATTGAAGACAATGTGAAATATCTCACTAGAAAAACAACTGACATGGAAGATGAGTCCAGGAGAGATAATTTTAAAATTGTTGAACTACCTGAAAACCATGATCAAAAAAAGAACCTAGATATCATCTTTCAAGAAATTATCAATAAAAACTGCCCTGATATTCTAGAATCAGAGGGTAAAATAGAAATGGAAAGAATACACTGATCACCCCCCAAAAGAGATCTCAAAAGGAAAACTCCTAGGAATATTGTAGTCAAATTCCAGAGTTCCTAGGTTAAGGAGAAAACATTACAAGGAGCCAGAAAGGAACAGTTCAAGTATTGTAGAAATGCAATCAGGACAACAGAAGATTTAGCAGCTTCAACACTAAGGGATCAGAGAGCACTGAATATGCTATTCCAGAGGTCAAAGGAGCTAGAATTAAAATCAAGAATCACTTACCCAGCAAAGCTGAGTATAAGGATTTAGGGGGAAATGTAATTTCAATGAAATGGAGGACTTCCAAGCATTCTTGTTGAAAATACCAGAGCTGAATAGAAAATTTGACTTTCAAATACAAGAATCAAAAGAAGCACAAAAAGTTAAACAGGAAAGAGAAACCATAAAGGACTTATTAAAGTTGAACTGTGTACAGTCATATATGGAAAGATGCTATTTTAAATTAATGAGACCTTTCTCAGTATTAGGGTAGTTGGAGAGATAATTTTAAAAAATTATTATATAAAATATATATATGTGTTATATATATATATATATATATATATATATATATATATATATATACACACGTGTGTGTGTGTGTGTGTGTGTGTGTGTGTGTGTGTGTGTGTGTAGAGAGAGAGAGAGGGAGGGAGAGTAAACAGTGTAAGCTGAATATGAAGGGATGATATCTAAAAAATAAAACTGTGTTGAAAGAAATGTACTGGGAGAAAGAGAAAGGGAAAAGAAGAATGTAGTAAATCACCTCACACAAAAGAAGCAAGGAAGAGCTTTTATAATGGAGGAGAAGAGGGAAAAGGTGAGACAGAATAAGTGAACCTTACTGTCATTGAATTTGACTTCAAGAGGGAATAACATACACACGCAATTAGGTATAAAAGTTTATCTTACTCTAAAGGAAAGCAGATAGGAAGGGGAAAAAAGAGAAGGAATAATAGAAAGGACAGCAGAAACGGTAACTGGAAGCAAATGTTTTTGTAGAGGGACAAATCAAAGGATATAATAGAATAAATGGAGGGTGAGACAAGATAGAAGGAAACATACTCTTTCACAACATGACTTCCATAGAAGTATTTTGCATGACTCTGAATGTGTAACCTATACGAAACTGCTTCCCTTCTAAATGAGAGTGGGTAGGGAGAGGGAAAGGAAAAGAACGTGGAACTGAAAGCTTTAAAAATGAATGTTAAAAAAATTTTTAACATGCAATTAGGAAATATAATATATAGGCAATGGGATATAGAAATTTATTATACCCTACAGAAAATGGAAGGGAAGGGGATGGGGAGGAGTTAAAGAAGGAAGGGTAGATTGGAGCAAAGTGTAACCACAATATGCGATGTCCTGGGGTGGGGGAAGGGAGCATATTGGAAGAAAATTTGACATTTTAAATTTTGTGGAAGTGAATGTTAAAAATTGAAAATAAATAAATTTAGTTAGAGAAATGATACTGTTATACAAATGCTTGTTTTATTGTATAAATTAATAGTAAAATAATTTAAAATGTTTTAAATAATTTTTAAAAAAAGAAAATAGTGCCTGGGCAGCTCAATTACAATATTGAGGAAGCAGTTGCGGCGGCAAAGGGTGGACCCGTTCCTGGATGGGGAGGAGGAAGGAGAAATTTAAAAGCACCCGGGAGTAAGGGATGGCTGGGTTGGGGCTGAGGAGAAGAAAAAGAAACGGAGGAGGAGTGGGCTGGGCACCCGCAGGTCCCAGTCTCATTAAGAGAAGAAGGTACAAATTTGTGTTATTTTCTGAAGAAAAGAATGAGGACTAATCTTTCCTGAAGAAACTGAAGTAATAGTTCAACTATCTTCTTTAGCAATTCCTTGGACAGTGCTCAGCAACCATAGACAACAAGGGCAATGGCTGCAAACAAGAGTAAGAAACAGAGATCATTACCTCTTCACAAAGTAGTCATGGTTGGTAGTGGAGGGGTGGGCAAATCTGCGCTTAACCTTCAGTTCATGGATGATGAGTTTGTAGAAGACTATGAACCTACT
>CM053770.1:74375075-74403594 GCA_028658325.1 Potorous gilbertii
TCCCGCCCCCCCCCCCCCATTTCAAATACATTCCTTGTAAACAACATATTTTGGATTATGTTTTTTAATCCATTCTGCTATCTGTCTCCATTTTATGGGAGAGTTCATCCCATTCACATTCACAGTGATGATTAACATCTGTGTCTTTCCCTCCATCCTCTTTCTCCCTATTTATGCTTTTAGTTCTCCCTTCTCCCTTCCCCTTCACAATAGAATTTTAATTTTTGACCACCACTTCCTGCAGTCTTCCCTCCCTTTGTTCAGCCCTCCTCAGTTTTACTCCCCTTTTCCTTTACTACTTCTTCCCCTCCTTTTAACCTCCCCTCCCTTTTCTTTCCCCCTTCCCCTCCTACTACCTATAGAACTAGTTAGATTTCTATACTTAACTGAGTTTGTTGTTCCCTCCTTAAACCAAATCAGATCTAAACAATGTTCATCTCCCTCCCCTCTTTCCCTCTATTGTAATGTTTTTGTGCCTCTTCCTGTGATGTACTTTACCTTTTCCTGCCTCCTCCTTTTCACATCCCCTGTTACAGTCCCTTCTTACCCAAAATCACATTTTTATCATCACATCATTCACTTTATACCCACTCCCTTTTTATATATCATAAAGGATCCTTTTTATATATCATAAAGGATCCTTTTTATGTATCATAAAGGTTCCTTTTTATATATCATAAAGGATCCTTTTTATATATCATAAATGTTCCTTTTTATATATCATAAAGGATCCTTTTTATATATCATAAAGGATCCTTTTTATATATCATAAAGATTCCTTTTTATATATCATAAAGGATCCTTTTTATACATCATAAAGGTTCCTTTTATATATCATAAAGTTTCCTTTTTATATATCATAAAGGATCCTTTTTATATATCATAAAGGTTCCTTTTTATATATCATAAAGGTTCCTTTTTATATATCATAAAGGATCCTTTTTATATATCATAAAGGATCCTTTTTATATATCATAATAAATATACTGTTCTCAAGATTATAAAGTATCATCTTCCCTTATAGAGATGTAAACAGTTTGCCCATATTGAGTAATAAGACTTTTCCCTCCATTTACCTTTTTATGCCTCTCTTGAGACATGTTTGAAGATCGAATTTTTTATTGAGCTCTGGCCTTTGCATAAAGTAGGTCTGAAAATCCCTTATGTCATTGAATGTCCATCCCCTTACCTGAAATATTATGCTCAACTTTGTTAGGTAATTGGTCCTTGGTTGGTAGTCCCAGTTCCTTTGCCTTACAGAATATCATATTTCAATTCCTTCAATCTTTTCATGTAGAAGTTGCAAGGTCCTGTGTGATTCCAACTGTAGCTCCTCGATATTTCTCCTTTACTTGATAGTTCTGGAATTTGGCAACAATATTCCTTGGTGTTTTTAGTTTGGGATCCCTTTCAGGAGATAAACTGTGGATTCTTTCAATGACTTTTTTGCCCTCTGGATCTAGGACTTCTGGGCAGTTTTTCTTGACTATTTCTTGGAAGATATTGTCCAGGGTCTTTTCATCATGGCTTTCTGGTCAATCAATAATTCTTAGATTTTTCTCTCCTGAACCTATTTTCCAGATTAGTTGTTTTTCCTATTAGATATTTTACATTTCCTTCTATCTTTTCATTCTTTAGATTCTGTTTGACTGATTCTTGATGTCTCATAGAGTCATTAGCTTCTACTTGTCCAATCCTAATTTGTATCGAATTGTTTTCTTCAGTTAACTTTTGCATCTCCTCTTCCATCTGTCCAATTTTTCCTTTTAAGGCATTATTTTATCCAGTTAGGTTTTGTACTCCCTTTTCCATTTGTCCAATTTTCCTTTTTAAGGAACTGTTCTCTTCAATGAATTCTTTTATAGTATTTTAAAAATCACTGGCCAGTTTTTCTTTTATTTCTCTAATTTGACTTTTAAAATCCTTTTTCATCTCTTCGAAGAATGCTCTTTGCACTTGAGACCAGTTCATTTTTACTTCTGAAGTTTCAGATGGTAGTACAGTCTCAATGCTGACCTCTTTGGTCCTTTTGGGAACTTGTTTTGGTCCTTGTCCCCATAGAAAGATTCTATGGGCTATTCTTTTTCGGTTTGCTTCTTACTCATGATGATCACCCTTTTCCTCGCTTTTAAAGTAGATCTCTGCTTCTGGGGCACAGAGGGCTCTGTCCCACAGTTCTTATGCCTAGAACTGAGGCTTTTTGTGTTGTGGCCTCTGGTTCTTTCAGCTAGATACTAAAATATTGCAGCTTACCTGGTACTGAGCTGGCTGAGGTTTGAAAGCAGAGGTCAGGTAAAGTCTTTCTGGGTTTCCCAAGTACCCTGGAGCTAGCTGCATTAAGTGTGGGGGAGGGGTGGTTTGGCCACAAGAGATGTTCTCTGTTGAGCTAGAGCATAGTCAATATCATCGGTGGATGATCCTGTCTGTGCTAGTGTTTTCCCAATTTCCCTGGGGTGCTGAGGCATACCTGGGGTCCTGCAGGTTCCACGCCCCCCTTCCCCAGGGGGCTCAGGATCTCCTCCTGATTTACTGAGGTGGGGGTGTCTGGGACAGCTCCAGAACTGCACTGGGCCCCTTCAGCCACAGCAAGAGGAACCCCACTTTGTGATTTTCCTATCCTCATGAACTAAGAGATAGTTTGTCCCTTCAGCTGATCCCACTGTTCCAAGATTTTTCCTGAGGAAATATATTATGGGTTTTTCAAAGTCAACAAGAGGAGGGGTAGAGCATTTACTGATCACTCCACCATATTGACTCCCAGAAGTACTACATGTATGCTTTTCACCAGTAAATATGGGCAGAATTGTTTCTGTTGGAAAGTAGCTGTCATACTGAGATTGTACATCCTGAGTATTCAGCCAATGAGGAAATGGATAGGAGCACATTTAGGGTTAGGGTAGGGGGATGAGGGACTTGCTTAGAGCTATAAAAATCTACTACTTGTGGCTAACTACTACACTTCCCAGACTGCTGCTACTTGAGCAGTCAGGTACTGTGCCCTTTTTCTGGAAAAAAGAATAAAAAGTCCTTGCTGTGCTCAAAAACTAACCCCAGCATTATTTGGGTGGTCATCTGTCCCACACAGGGATAAAAATGGTCCTATCTAATAGTGCCTATCTTTTTGTGAGAATTGAGATAATATTTGTAAAGAGTTTTATAAATCTTGAATCTAGCTTAAATGCTAGCTAATGTTATTATTTATAATATCTTGCTTCATTTCTTCTAGATATTCACATAGTTCTTGCAGAAAATTCTTTTTTTTAAAATTTGATTCTCTGTTTGCAGTATTATAAGGTTATTTGCTCATGCTTCTGGAGGATCTCTAGATCTACAGTAATTTTTTATACTGGTCAGTGTCTTCTTTGATTTACTCAACTCCAGCTTTAGTTCCTGAAATGAGAGTTTGTGCTAGGTTCAGGCTAACCCCCCTACTGCACTGTTGGGTCAAGTAAATTAGTCTTATCCTTGTTCCCTTGAGTTTTTGTACTGACCTCCATTTCCCATGATGAGCCCCACATCCTGGATTTTTTAGCCCCATCTGGAATTTCAATACTGAAATGGACAGACTGAGAATAATTCACAGGCAAAAGTCAATTAGGAATTTCAAGAGCATCATTTATTAGCCAGGCTGGTGACTGCCTCATGGAAGGACCCAGAGGAGACAGCCCCAAACTGAGGTGGGTGTATGCATTTTAAGCATTTCGGCGCTACTTGGTACAGCCTTGAGGTTTCCACAATAAACGGAGTTCTGACAGAGCAAGGTGAAGGCTTGTTGTTAGGCAAGAGCCCCCAAACAGAAGGGATTGTCAGGGTACTGTTGGGCAGAGGACTCCAACAGAGAAGAGGTGCCAGGAGAGGGATAAAATCAAAGACTGATTGTCATTCAACCAAAAGTAGTTGTCAGGAAGAGTGGTGCTCAGCAAAAGGTAGTTGCCCGGCAAGAGGGGTCTAACATGCAAATGGACTAAACCAAAAATGACTGTTAACAATTCATCAGATATTTCACAACCCAAAGGGGAATAACGTTTTGACAGGGGCCCAACAAAAACCTGTTACTAGGCAGGTTATCCAACCTTGCCCAGTAACCTAACAGATATCTCTCAACCTAGGGGCCCAGGGAAGAATAATGTCCACTTCAAATACCTGTATAGAACATTAGGGATCTCAAAACCCCTAGATCTGGGTTGTCCATGTTTGAGCACTGAAACACCATCATCACTGCTGCCCACTGCTGCTCCCTAGGTTTTCCAAGATTCCTTTTCTGGAGCTTTTTGACAAACTTGAAGTTCTTTGAACAACCTTCATTGTTGTTGTGTTTGTTCTTCATTCTTGAAAAGGTCCATGACATCAAGATGATGACATGGCTTACAGTTGACTTTGTTTTGAGTGAGGGAGGGCTGTGCAAGGTCACCAATCTCACTTTCTTCTCCTGAACCATTTGGGTTCAGTGACCTGATATTCATCAGGATGACTGGAGATGGCCAGGATGTATTGTGAGACGCTGGCCCTTTCAGGCTAAAGTCTTGCCACATTCTCACTTTGAGTGAGATACACCTACTCCATGAATAGCCTTCTTTAAGTAATTTCTCAAGGGATGGTCCTTTTAATAAAAAAAAAAAATCAAACTGGGAAGGGAAGGTACTTTACCCAGGTACTCAGGGTACCTGAGTAAAGGAGAAATAATTACTATTTAGCACCTACTTTCACTCTGTGCTATGTGGGTGGGGGCTTGTTGTCCAGTTTATGAGCTCCAGAGTGAATTGTATTTAAAACTTGATCCTTGGAGGCAGAAATGTAGCCAGTAAAGTCAGAGGAAAAAGGCAACTTTTGAGCATGGTGTGTACCTTCCCTGGGAGGAGTAGAGGAGGAGGAGGAGGAGGAGAACACTTTGGTAATTCTCAGATGAAAGATCTCTCATGCTCCCAATGCATCCCTTGAGTTTCTCTGGTCATGCTCAGAGCCTGATTTGTAGACACATATATCTACATTTCCTGGTACCTCATCCTAACATGGAGATGGCCTAAGTTCTCCAAAGCATTGAGGTTTGTGGTGCTTGGGACCCCAAAATACTGACATACCAGGTCCTGCCAAATGAATTTGACTCAAGCCTTCTTCCAGTCAAAGTAAAACAGCATTTATTAAAGGTTCACTATATTGGGTTGACTCTTAAGGAACTTAAGCAATTGTGATGCTTTTATTAACAAGTGGGCCAGATAGAATCTCAGCTAGACTGAGTCAGAACTAGAATGAATCTGAGTGCCTTCATGGAGGTGAGATGGAACTTACATACAGAAAGTCCATGAGAAAAATCTAGAGGTGGTCTAGTAGTCTGGGAGGAGGATCTAAGGAGGATCTTGTTGAGACTTGGATAACTAGTAATTTAATCAAGGGTGGGAAATAGCTGGAGGCAATTGGGATATATCCGGCTATGCAAGGCTTGGGTGGGAAGCAAGTGGGGCAATCCAGAGGTAACAGACAATAAAGGGCTAGGCTAGTCTAAGGGTAACAGATTTGAGTGTGAAAGACCAGATTAAGTGGGAAGATTCAAGGAGAGTTCTGGACCAGAGTCTGAACCCCATCAATTTTTGGCTTCAGAAAATATTTATTATTCAGTATTTTTGTCACTGGCAAAACTGCTATCCTAAGATGAACTAAGAGTCTTAGT
This sequence comes from Potorous gilbertii, assembly GCA_028658325.1. Classification (NCBI taxonomy): domain Eukaryota; kingdom Metazoa; phylum Chordata; class Mammalia; order Diprotodontia; family Potoroidae; genus Potorous; species Potorous gilbertii. The sequence goes on from CM053770.1 coordinate 74,380,741, forward strand.
AACTTTATAAAATTGATCTTCGTTCATCTGGATGAAAGCAAGAATTTTTTCCCAAAGCCATCTGAAAAAATCCATAATTCGCTGAATCAATCTTCTTAAGAAATCATCCTCATTTTTGCTTCTCTGTTCCTTTGGATTCAACTTTTCTTTTTCTTCTTGGGTAATCTGTTCAATCTGAATATAGATCTCATTGCAGTAGTACGAGTCTCTATTCTTCCTTATCATCTTGCTGGCCATTTCTATAAACTTCCTGACCTGGATTTCCTTCTCTTCTCCTCTTGCATCATTGTTGAAAGTGCAGTACCGTCCCCCATATCTTTTTTTCACATTCACAAAGTCCTGATCATCACATTTTGCAATGAAATCATCTATTCTCTCCCCCTTTAGCGCTTCTTTTCTAGTGAATAATAAGATAGTGTGTTTCAGTGCATCACTTCCAAAAAGGTATTGAATGAGTTGAATGGTTGCTTTCTCTATTTTAGTGAAGCAACCTAAAGCTATTACAAGAACAAACACATGAGGCCCTGGGGAGGAGAACACCATGCACTTAGCAAGTTCTTCTATAGTTTTTTTAATGTCATTGTCTGTATCAAAAATGCCCGGTGTGTCAACCACTGAAAATATCCTGTTATTCCTCGTGCTGCTGGCTTTTTCGCATTCCTTGGTTACAGAAGTTGGGGATAAATAAGATTTAAATGCATTCCAGCCAAGGATAGTGTTTCCTGCTGCACTTTTTCCAGATCCAGTCTTCCCCAAAAGGACAATTCTTATGTCATCAGAGTAACTGCCATATCCAGACCCTCCTGGGAAGAAGAAAGATATATTCATAACCTCCTTTCACAGACGAAATCGATGTTAAAAGTGAGGTAACTATTAAAATGATCACTTTATTCTACAAGTGAGTGCCAAAGTTTGGGCCCCTAGCTTAACTTCATTACCTGCTGCCTCTCAAGGACCCTCTGCCTTAGGGTCTGAAGACATTTTCTTTCTTTTTTTCCTAAATATGCTATTTATATTTTTAAAATTTCTAAATAGATAAATACAATTTTATTGATATCTTCTGAGTGTTTTTTTTAATGTTACCACAATTTCTGCCATTATCTCTCTCCTTTGCTTTCTCCTTACCCTTCCTGGAGGGCCATCCCACTTAATATTTTTAAGGGAAAAACAAAATGAAAATCAGTACATCTGATCACTACATTCTTTACTTTAGTACTTTCTGTTAGCAGAAGCCCCTAAAACAACTTTTCTCTATTCTCTCTAATCCTGAATTTTTCTTCATCTTCCTTCCTACTTTTGCTGATATTGTACCTTACTTCATTTTGAACCATCCCAACAGCAATATGCCTCAGCTCAGGTTTTGCCAGAACTCTACCTTGCACTAGATGAGCAGGGTTTTGCTCCAGGGTATCAATATTGGGGAAGGGAGTAGCCTTCTTTTCCAAGGCTACAGTCCCAGGGTCTCAATGTCCTTGTCCCTTCCTCCTCTCTAATTTTTTTCCCCTGCCATCACCAACAGGGTGAGGAACAGAAGGGTAGGCCACTCATCCCCTAGATGCTATACCTGTACCTATAATTAGACTATTCTCTGCTTTATTTACAACTCTATACCCAGTCAGGGGTGTATTGGAGCCAACTCGTACTGCTTCCCATGAGCTGGTTATTACATTTTAATTAATTAATTAAAATTTCAGTTTCACCCTTTACACCTCAGAAATCATCAAAAGCTACAGATCAGGATTTGATTTATTATTTTCTTGCGTGTCTAGAAAATGGAGAAAATGTTAATATGCAGATTAGACTTTCAAATATGTCTTACACTTTGGAGGAGCCAATTAGTAAGTATTTACTAGAACAGCACTGACCCCAACTGATCTGTAGTTCTTCCTCACTCTAGTTATCTTCCTTTGCATTAGTTCCAGAGAGTCAATGCCTTTTCTAAAATGTGGTGACCAGAACTGGACATAGTTCTCCTGATGTGGCCTTATCTGGAAAGTGTCCTATGGAAGTATGACCTCCTTCCTTCCTTATAGGCACTAGCCCTCTCCAAACACAGTTTACAATGACTCTTCCTTGTTTTGTCAGCTAGATTACACAGTGGATAGAGCATTGGTCTTGGATTCAGGAAGACCTGAATTCAATTGTGATCATAGATATTTACTAGCTACGTGACCCCGGACAAGTCACTTAAAACTTCTCTGAGGCTGTTCCCTTATCTGGAAACTATGGAGATGAAAATAACAACTACCTCTTCAGGTGGTTTATAAGGATCAAATGAGATAACAGATGTAATCTGCTCTGCAAATATTAAAGTGCCATCACATATCAATTATTATTTTTGTTTTAGTTGTAGATGTTGCTGCTCTTACTATTGCCAACCTGTTACCACAAAAGGAGTTTATAATCTCCTGACATCTGTAGGTCTTGTTTACATTGATTGTGGCTTAACCAAACTTTCCACATCCTGTACTTGTGCTGTTGAGTTTTTGACCCTAGAGGGGTTATGAAAGTACAGAACTTCTTTTTAAGGAAGGCTCTCAGTACATCCTTGCTGAAATTTCAGAAAAACCCTACTATGACCAGCAACACATCTGTAAACCATCTTGAGGGTCGGTTATTTCCACTGGTGGCTAACATCTTCCATTTTTGTGTTCTTCCTTATTCCTTTCATTTTCTGAGTGTGACTTTGTGAAGGTCTAGAGAATAAGGTGTGTGCTAATTTGTTGTGCTTAATTCTGCAAGGGATGATTCTGAAAGAAGAGAGGGAGGGAACAAGTATTTATTAAGTGCTTACTTTGTGCCTAGCATTGTGCTAATCACTTTACAAATGTTATCTCATTTGGCCCTCACAAAAACCCTGGATGGTAGGGGCTATTATTATATCCATTTTATAGTTGAGGAAACTGAGGCAGACAATTTAAGTGACTTGCCCAGAGTCACTCCTTCTTCTGAGGGTAGGGGAGGGTAAGAGAGGTCCTTGGAAAGGACAATGGTATGAAAAGAAGCAGCATAGATAAAACATGTATTATTTTCTTCAAGTGCAAAATAGTTTTGCTCAAGCTGTTTCATGAGGACTTACTACTGACCAGTGATAAAGAATGATGCTATTAAAATTATTATAACAATTCAAAAGGTCAGGGGCTTTTTTTGAGCTAGGTAATGTCGAAGACTCTTCCAGCTCTAATATTCTATAATTCTAGAGGCTGGATTAAGGGGATAATGAGATTCATGGAGCTGGAAACCTCCAGATGAAATGAGGGGGTCCCCCCTCTCATAAATGTACTCAGAAAAGAGTCTGATAAAAATCATTAACACTGATGTATAAATGATTGATATTTCTTAGGGTGTTACTAGTCCTTGGGGGAGATAGAGAATGATAGATACCAAAAGAAAATAAACTTCTAAGGGCTTAAAAATTTTAGCTCTCAGGTTGGGGAGATTTTCTTTTTCTGGTGGAATAAAGAGGGAGAGTTTTCAGAAGTCCTAAAATCTGAACATCGATTGAGCTGTCTATGCAAAAGTCCGATACCCAGGTTAGAAACCTGATGATCTTTCTAGTAGCTCCCCATTTCCTTTGTCTCTTTAGCTGATGAGGGAAACTGGGTGCTGGCTCTACTGTGTGTTCCTGTCTAGGATCTATGAGAAAACATGTACAGGTGGAACCAAGATGGTGGAGTGAGAGGAAACAGTAGAATCTAACCTCTGCCCAACACTTTATTACAATATGGCCTAAATTAATTTACTTATTCGGTGTTGTACTAATCAGGCCCACCAGAGAATTGCTCCACAGAGCTAGAAAAACTAATAATAATTCATCTGGAGAAGCAAAAGGTCAAAAACATCAAGGGTATCAATTAAAAAATGGGGAGTATCAGATTTCAAACTCTACTACAAAGCAGTAATTATCAATGCAATCTGGTAAGAAATAGAGCAGTTTTCAATGGAACATATTAAATACAAAAATATGAAGTAAATGAACATACTGACCTAGTGTTTGATAAACACAAAGATCCCAACTATTGGGACAAGAACTCATTATTTAGCAAAAACTGTTGGAAATCTTGAAAACAGTCTAACAGAAACTAGATATACATCAATATCTTATACCACATACCAACCGAAGCTCAAAATGGACATGATTTAGACATAAAAGATGATGTTATAAGCAAATTAGTGAAATATGAAAGAAATCACCTGTCAGATTTATGGATAAGGAAAGAGTTCATGATCAAATAAGACAGAGAAACATTCATAAGAGGTAAAATGAACAATTTTGATGACATAAAGTTTTTGTATAAGCAAAGGCAAAACATCTAAAATTAAGAGAAAAACAGGAAACTGGGAAAAGATTCTTTGTAGCAAGTTTCTCTGAAAAAAGTCTCATTTCTAAGATATATAGAGAACTAAGTTAAATTTACAAGAATAAATGATTCCCCAGGTCAAGGGAGATGAACAGGCAGTTTTCCAAGGAAGAAATCAAAACTATCAATAGTTACATGAAAAAAATGCTCTAAATTAACAATAATCAGAGCAATGCAAAGTAAAACCCTGAGGCATTCATTAGAATGGCTAAAATGACAAAAATGGAAAATGAAAAGTGCTAGTGCATCTATAGGTAGCACTGTTGGTGGATCTATGAACTATTTCAGACATTTTGGAAAGCAATTTGAACTATGCCCCCAAAGCTATTCATCTGCATGTGCCTTTGACCCAGAGACACTAGACCTGTACCCCAAAGAGATCAAAGCAAAGGGAAAAGGACCCACAGTACAAAAATATTTGTAACAGCTCTTTTTTTTTTATTACAAAGAATTGGAAACTGAGGAGATGCTCATCAATTGGGGAATGGATGAACAAATTATGGTACAATAATGTGACAGAATATTATTGTACTGTAAGAAAAAAAGGGGATGTTTTCAGAAAAACCTGGGAAGACTTGCATGAACTGATGCAATGTGAAATGAGTAGGACTACGACAATTTATATAATAACAATGTTATAAGGATAATGGTCTTTAAAGACTTAGTGACTCTGATAAACACAATGACGAACTGCAATTCCAAAGCGTTCATGATGAAACTTGCTACCCGCCAAGTATCCTTTAATGAAGGATTCAGAGTAAAAATTGGAGCACATTTTCTTTTTTTTTCTTTTTGTATTTGTACAATGTAGAAATTTGTTTCAGGTGACCATACATATTTGTAATGAGTTTTGTTTTTCTTGCTTTCTCAAGTGGTAGAAGAGGAGAGACAGAGAGAATTAAGAAATGAAAATTAAATTAAATAAAACAAGTCAGTCAGATTTTTTTAAAAAGAAAATATGCAAATCAGATTTTCTTCTCTTCACTGTTGTCTCATGAAGACAAATGAATGCTGTCCTAACAATGATGTCTATGATATGTGTTTATCAGTCCTGTGGAGGTAGGGGTCCCATAGGAAGGCAACAGGAATGTTGCTGTTTTATTAAGGAAAAAGACTTTCTCTCTCCATCAAAATCTTGACCGAGGACCTGGTGACCCACTAGGGTCTTCTTTCTCTGGAGATCCCTTAAAAATAGAAGTTTCTTATTTGTCTAGGCTCTTGGCCAAGGATACAAGATAGACTAGACCCATATAAGACTAAGCCTGGGGGAGGGAGTGATAGAAGGGAGGGCTGATTGGGGGAAAGGATGGTTGGGGTGCATGCTGCCCTGGGGAGGGGGGAGGGGAGAGATGAGGAAAAAATTTGGAATTCAAAATCTTGTGGACGTGAACATTGAAAACTGAGAATAAGTAAATTATATAATGTTTTTTGAGAGAAAAAAAGACTATGACCAGTCTTATAATTCTGTGATCATAATGACCTGCCTCATTGGATGTATAATTGAATTAAGGGTACTGAAGGAATATTACATAGCAGTGGTTCCTATTTCTGATTCTGAGGTGGTTTTTTTTTTGAGACCACGATGCTTTTCTAGTATATATTAAAAAAGTATATACCTCAAAGTGTATACTACTATATGCAAGATAAACTCAAGGTTTTAATAGGAGGGAAAAAGAAACTGATAGGAATCACTGAGACTTGGTGAGATGTGGCTCTTAAATAAAGAATATATTTTGTGCAAAAGTAATAGATTTGATAGAAGGGCAGAAAAGTAGCACTGTTTGTCAAGAAAATGGAAACATACATGAACCTGAGTAGAGACAGAATAATTGAGAATATTTTAGTAAAGATAAAAAAGTAATTTAGATGAAAACATGGATGGCATGGATATCAAATTAAGGGTAAATGTGAAGCAGGGGCCCATACCTAATAGACTAGATGGCAAGATAAAGAGGGTTCAAAAGATAAGGAAAGGTTAAAAAAATAGACATATTCTGATGAAGCAAACTCTAATAGGGATACATATGAATTCCTCCACTTGAGGAGAAATTCCATTTCATTAGTACAGGATGGAAGAGATTTGGCTTGTAGGCAAAAACCAGACCCTGCTCTCAAGGAGCTGACCTTCTAGTAGAGGAGACAACATGTAAATAACTATGTGCAAGCAAGATATGTACAGGATAAATTAAGGGTAATTTCAGAAGGAAAGCACTAAGATTAAGGAAGACTGGGAAAGGCTTTTTGCAGAAGGTGAAATTTTGGTTGAGATATGAAGGAAAGCAAGGGAAGCTGGGAAGCAGAGATGAAGAGGGAAAATGTTCAAGGTATTGGGGACAATCAGTAAAAATATCTGGAGTAGATGATGAAATTTCTTGGCAAAGTACAGCAAGGAAGTAGTGTCACTGAACCACAAAAGGCCATAGAAGGGAGTAAAGTAAAGGAGAAGTAAAGACTAGAAAGAGGAACCAGGTTATGAAAGATTTTAAACTCTAAACAGAGGATTTTATATTTGATCCTGGAGGTAATAGGGAGCCACTGGAGTTTACTGACTAGGAAGATTTATTGAAGATTTTCAATTAGAGAGTAGATGACCATTTCTTGTGGATATTGATGAAGGAATTCATGCTTCAGACAGTGCATGTTTGAACCAAAAGTAATCTGAGGTCCCTTTAAATTATGAGATTCTATTATCCTAAGAGATACTGTTATAACACTATCCTATAAATTGTATAGTTTGATAGAGGAGACATATGTGTGTGTGTATATATGTAGTATATGTACATATACATATATGTGTATATGTATGTTATATGTAATGTGAGTTTTTATGCATAGCACAGAACTGTCAAAGAGTCAAAATATAGAAATTATGGGAGTTAGGGTGGAGATCAATTATCTAGGCATCTATTCTGTTAAAGTTAGAGTATATGATGAATTCTTTATTTACATGGATGACAATTTCATGTTCCAGAAAAGCAGAGAGAACAAGAAGAAGGAGTGCTCAAAATATAATTAATAAAGAAGAGATGATTAATGAAGGATGGATCATGAGAACCTGAGAATAGAGTGATTGTGTCATACTGGAATTCCCTACAATCAAGGAAGGGTACATCCTCGACACGATTAAACATGTATCCTAGAATAGGAAAGTATACTTCAGAAAGTTTAGGGGGAAGATAGGTACGATTTCATGGCCAGAAACACCAAAAGGGAAGACAGATCAAAGTGATAGAAGAGTCTCACAATTGCGCAGCCTGGGGCTCAAGCAAAGTATTAGCATAAGACACTTCATTGGTAGAAAGGATTAACTTAGAGCTCTGTGCCTACATGAAAGGCAGAGTTAACAAGAACTTAGGAAAGAAAGTATACATTCTCTTCCTCAATGAAGAGTCTTTTGCAAATGTCAAACTTGAGACTTGGTTCAAAGATGAGATTCTGATAATGTAATTGTGAATAATCATAATAAAGAAGACAAAGGGAAAACAGACTGATATGTTTCACATGAAACTTTCTCATAAGCTCAGATACTTTTAAAAAATTATATAGTAAAATGCAAAAAAAAAGGAGGTAAATAAAATGTTACCCAGAACAGTGCCTTGAATGTATTTGGTGCTTAGATGTTTGTTAAATTCAGGGAAAGAAGAATACAAATGGTCTGTTGTTTTTTTGAGGGGGCATCACTACCACTCAGATTCCACCCCTCAAAAAAATTTTCTTTTTATTATTCTTTTTTTTAATCACACATAGCTTGGTTTTCTCAAAAAGTATTTGACAAATTCATTTTGTTAGCTTAATACATCTGTGGAAACAGTGTCAGGAAGACTAATGTCCATTATGGGCTGCAGCTAGTAAAAATGCTAATGAAAAGAAGGAATTAAAAGAAAGACAGTTCTGTTATATGGGCAGAGGAAATATAATTCTGTATAGAGAAACACCATAGAGAACATGAAAAAACTCAAATAATATTTTGTTTCTGTCTTTTTCCATTCAGGGGAATGATATTCAGGCTGGGCAGTATAAACAAATATAATTAAAAGGAACTTGAATCAGTGATAAGTGAAAAGATGATATAAGAGAAGCTAATAGTTCTAAATAGGTTCAAGGAAGCCTTGATATAATTTAAAAAGACCTGAGAAGACTTATAAGAACTGATATATAAGAGAGTCAGCAGTTTCAGGGAAACAATAGATACAGTTGTATTATTGTAAAAACAAAAACCTTTGAAAGAATTTAGAACTCTCATACACTGACCAAGCACAGCTACAGAAAGCTGAGCATGAAGCATGCTTCTGTCTGGACAGAAAGCTGATGGATTAAAGGTGGGTACAGAAAAGACATGTATTTTCAGACATGGTCAACGTGGATTTGTTTTGCTTGACTTTCCTTATTTGTTATGAGAAAATTTTTTTGAAGGGTGGAATCTGAGTGGGAGTGATGCCCCCTCAAAAAACAACAGACCATTGTCATCATCACAATCAGCATTTATAGAATTTTTTAAGTTTGCAAAGCACTTTACAAATATTGTCTTATTTATCCTCACAGCAATCTTGAGAGATAGGTACTATTATTGACCCCATTTTACAGATGAGGAGAAAGAGGCAGATAGAGGTTTAGGGACTTGCCCATGGACATAGAGCTAGTAAATGTCTGAGGCTGGATTTAAACTCAGGTCTCCAAACTCCAGGCCTGGTCCTCTGTCCACAGTATCACATAACTCGACAGAAGAGAACAGAAGTGAATCCAGAGGGAGATACAGATAAATGGGAGAGCTTTGGAGCTAACAAAATGAATTTGTCAAATACTTTTTGAGAAAACCAAGCTGTGTGTGATTAAAAAAAAATTCATAGTTTTCCTCTTTCTGTTCTTTGTATGTGGGAACATTTATTTTTGCTAGTATTTATCAAATTTAAAATGACAAAAAAATTCAAAGTTCTAAAATTAAAAAAAAAGTTTTGGCCCAGCCCAACGCCACCATGATACTGAGATGCAATAGCAGAGCTGATCTTTGAAGAGACCCAAAAATATCCTGGAACATTGGAAATGGGCAAATATCCCCATTTTCAAAAGAGGGAAGGATGTGAATTCCTCAAACTGCAAATTAAGTGTCTGTTGGCTAGTTCCCAGAAAATTCCAGAAAAGATTTTTAAACAAAACCTAACCTTCCTATAACTTCCATTCATTGCTTCTAGTTACAAGCGTATCAAACCCTCTTCTGAATGATAGTCTTTTCATGTGGTTTGTGATCACCTAGTAGGGCCCAGCAGCACACAGCATGAGTTTATTAAGAACAAGGCATATGAGGTTAGGTCTCTCTTTCTCTCTCACTCTCTCTGTCTCTCTCTGCCCCCCCCCCAGTTGTAGATTGATAGACCCAGGGTTAAAGCATTTGGCATAGTGCATGTGGATTTCAATAAGGCATCTGATATACTCTCTTATTATATCTTTGGGAAGAAGACGAAAGATATGGAATGGCTGACAGTATAGTTAGATATATCTGGAACTAGTTCAACAGGTCAGTTTCAAATGACTGAAGGGCAGAGCCTTAGGCTCCAGGGCCTCTATTTAATGAGGGGTACCAGAATACTCCCCCCACCATTTCCCACAAGCTATACTGCTTTTGAATTTCTCTGGAATTCTCCAACATGCATCTACTATGGGTACCTTCCTCTCTCTCCCTCCCCCTCTTAATTTCTTTTGCATGTTGTCTTTTCTCATCAGATTATAAGCTCCTTGCAGGCTGGGACTATATTTGTGTTTATATCCCCACTATGCTAAGCCCACTGTGCTTAGCACAGCGCCTGGCACATAGTAGGGTAGGCACTTTAAAATGTAATCATCTTCCTATGTGTCTGTCTGCATCTAGAGTACTATGTTCACCTCTTGGTACTATATTTTAAAAGGTATACTGGCAATCTGGAGCAAATCCAGAGAATGACATCCAAAATAATAAGGGAACTAGGACCCATGTTTTATAAGGAATAACTAAAAGAATTTTGGATAGTTAGCTTGAGGAAAAGAAGGCATGACTAGAGTTTTCAGATGAAGAAATCAAGTCTATCTATAGTTATACAAAAAATGATCTAGGTCACTATTGATTAGAGAAATACAATTTAAAACAACCCTGAAGTACCATCTCACCTATGTGGCTAACATGACAGAAAAGGAAAATGACAAATGTTGGAAGGGATACAGGAAAACTGGGACATTAATGCATTGTGAGTGGAGTTGTGAACCGATTCAACCATTTTGGAGATCACTTTGGCACTATGCCCAAAGGGCTATAAATCTGTGCATAGTCTTTAACCCAACGATCACGTTATCTGTATCCCAAAGAGATTTTAAAAAATCCAAAAGGAATTATATGTACAAAAATATTTATAGCAGCTATTTTTGTGGTAGCAAAGAATTGGAAATTGAGAGCATACTCATCAATTGGGGAATGGTAGAACAAGTTGTGGTGTATGATTGCTATGGGATACTATTGTGCTATAAAAACAATGGAGAAAGATACTTTCAGAAAAAGCTGAAAAGATTTACAAGAACTGATACAAAATTTAGTGAGCAGAAGCACAACATTGTAAACAGTAACAGCAACATTGTGCAATGATCAGTTGTGAATGAATTCTCAGTAATATAGTTTCACTAGGAAAGAAACAGGAGATGTGACAGTAATATTCAAGACAGGCAAAAGTAAACACAAAACATCAGAATATACTAAGAGTGCAACAGTAACATCTGATCTTGACATTCCAGAAAGAATTCATTCTCTATCAAGCCCATGACTCAGGTCTAGATTTTTGAAATTATGTCTTGATTTAAAAATTTCTGTAAATTTGGAAGCACAGACCTGGAAGCCATTTGAGAAACTTTACTATACTTTATAATGAAGAAATATTTGATGTGTATATTCTAATCATAGTATAAATGTTTGAATAGTGTTTTGTTATAGACACTCAAACCCCTAAAGAATCTTTGATTTCCTCAGCTTTCACAAATTTTTCTTTTAAGATATTTTTTCCACTTACATGTAAAAATGTTTAACATTTGTTTTTTATTTTTTAAATTGCTTCCAAAATTGAGAGAATGACCATCAATTGGGGAATGGCTGAACAAGTTGTAGTGTGTAACTATGATGGAATACTATTGTACTACAAAAAAATGATGTTCTCAGAAAAATCTGGAAAGACTTACATGGGCTGATGCAAAGTGAAATATACTGTGTACAAAACAAAAGCAATATTATAAGATGATCAGTTGTGAATGACTTAGCTATTCCTAGCAATAAAATGATCTAAAACAACTCTGAAGGACTTATGATGAAAAATACTATCCATCCCTGAGTAAGAACTCATCATGTATGAATACAGATTGAAGTACACTTTTTTTAAACTTTATTTTTCTTGAGTGTCTTTTCATCTGTTTTCTTTCACAACATGACTACTATGGAAATGTGTTTTTTTTTAAATATTTCTCAGCAAGAAAACTCCAAAGGATTCATGATGAAAAATGCTGTATCTACTTCCAGAAAAAGAACTGATCAACTCTGAATGCAGATCAAAGCATTCTATTTTTCACTTTCTTCATTTTACCTTTTTTTTGTCTGTGTTTTCTTTAGCAGCAAAAATTAATATAGAAATATGTTCTACATGATTGAACATGTATAACATCTATCAAATTGCTTGCTGTCTCAGGGAGAGGGAAGGGAAGAGGGAGAGAATTTGGAAGTCAAAATGTTAAAAAAAAATGAACATTAAAATTGTTTTTTTTACATGTTTGGGGCAAGTGTTATTTTAAAAAAGACATGAACAGGAAGGATATGATAGCTCTCTTTAATATTTAAGTGCTGCTGTGTGGAAAAATGACTAAAACTCTGTTCTCCTTGGCTCCAGAGGGCACAACTAAACTCAATGGATGTAAGTTATAAGAAGGTTCATTTTAGCACCATCAAAGAACTTCTTAATGATCAGAGTTCACCAAAATGGGATGAAAAAACTGGCTCATGAGAGAGTGAGTTCCAATCAGTGGCAGTATTTACCTAGACTAGGGGCTTATATAATCATTTTTTTTGAGACTTCTTGGCAAGGACATACGAAGGAAGCTAAGAGTCACCAGAGTCAGAATTCTTCCAACTCTAGACTTTTTAAAAACTGTATCATACTAAAAAGCATCTTGAAATTCTCAAGTCAAGCAATTTAAACTGTCATTAAAAAAAATAAACATATGCCAAAGGTCACTTTTTATACACCTGGAATATCGGTATGATTTTCTATGGCAAGAATTTCAAGCACTTAATTTAATAATTTGAATTAGTAAATATCTACCTGACATCCTACTAGGAGGGGAAGGAATGGAGTTAGACTGATCAGACTGGTTGGTCAGTTTCACTGATCAACCCTCTCTCACACTAAATAGCAAGTAAGTATCTCAGAATCTGACCTTCTGTAATTTCATTGAGTGGATTGCGAAATCAAGGAGAGCCCCTTATCAACCCCTGTTCAAACACACCAGTAATGAGAAACATCCTGATGGATCCTAGTTGCTAAAATTCTCTTACCAGAGATTGTAGCTTCCTTTCTGGAAGTAAGGGTCCTCATTGGGCTGCTCTTGTCACTGCTCTCACTCATCCTGCCATCATCATACACGGCAGAAACTTGGAACCTGTATGCCGTCTGAGGTGTCAGTCCATCAATGTCACAGTAAGTTCCATTATTTCCTGTGCTGTGTTCATGCCATTCTCCTTCCCCTTCCTCAGACTCAGTCTCCTTTCTGTACTGTATTCTATACTCTTTAATCTTGACTCCTGCTTCAACAACACTTGAACCCTGCCAGTGTAGGGTCACAGAGTGTGGGCCTATCATAACAGCTTCTGGCTTTCCCGGAGGGTATGTCAGGCTAAGTGTCTTCACAGCAAGGCTCACATCACTTCTTTCACTGAGCCCTGGCTCATAGACCTCAGCAAACCTGAACACATACTCTATGCCAGGCTCAAGGCCATTCACTTTGAAGACCTCTGGCTTTCCAGGTACAGGGATGGTGGACCAGTCCTCTTTCCCTACAACCTGGTACTCTACCTGATAGCCAATGATCCTGTCCTCCTTCCTAGATGCTGGGGTCAATATGAGCTCTACATAGTTATGTGTGACCACACCAACCTGGGGAGAGGGAGGTTTGACTGGTAGCTCAAAGTTGGTGCTGACCAGCAGTCCCTTCTCATAGAGGTAGATGGATACCCCTTTTGTTCTCCTGGTCTGGGACAGATGTCACAATGAATTGTGTCTTCTCAGTGAAATGATTGACATTGGCAAATGTTGAAAAGCATTCTGCCAATTGTCTTGCTTTTCTCCTTGTCTCTCTGTCCTCTAGCCATGAGGAATTTGTCTTCTGCTCAGAGTCAGAATTGAATGATGCTGGATTCCATAGCCACTGTTTCCAATCTGCTAAGTAGGATTCCTCCTGCAAGGAGGTGAATGCAAACACTAGGACAAATCTGTGGGGAGAGTCTAGTATGACATTGTCCACCTCATTCTGGTCAGCTATGACTGGTACCTCCTTCAGAAGGGTAAGGTAGGAATTTACCACCTTCATCTCCAGGAGCTTCTGATCCAGGAACTCTGAACGTCTCTCAGGGCTGTACAGGGATTTGCTTTCCCTGGTTAAAATTCTGATTAGCTCCTCTTCCTCTGCTCTGCCTGCCCTGATCTCAGGTAAGACCTTGGCTATTTCCTTCTGTAACAGTTGTGTGTGCTGCTTATTTAACTCTTGGAATAGTCTGATCTTCTTCTTGATTGCAGAAAAGACTGGGAGTCCTTCTGCCTCCAACATGTCATGACACCTCTTGTCACACTCAGATGACTTCTCCAGAGTGTTCTGGGTATCCCACACGAATCTTTGGTTGATCTGTCGAACCAGCTTGGCAGCAGTTGGTCTCAGCTTCTCCAGAGGGTACAGCCAGACTTTGAGGGGCACCCCACAGCCCCGAAGCAGCTTAGGAAGGGATGCATAGACTTTTACTGCCTCTTCATAAGTCACTGGATTGGTCTCAAGGACAAAATTCCCATAAAACTTGCAACTGAATTTCTTGGTTGAGTTTATCTGCCCATCTTCTTTTTTTATCCCTCCCCCCACTTCTCCTGATATGTGAGGAATCATCCGTACTGCAGCCTTCAGTGTCATTTCTTTATTGTTAACATTTCCACTGGTGGAAGCTGTCTCATCAAACACAAAGAAAGCCTGAACCCCATAGAGCACTGTAGTGACCACATGGGTGGCTGTCCCCTTATCAAATACATCACGGTAAGCAATATTATGATAGCCCAGGTGGTTCATGGTAAGGTGGGAATATTGTGTCGTTGTACTGTACTTGAGGGTGACCCGATCTCGCTTTTGGGATGTCTTGGTGTCATGTAAATACTTGGCAGAGCCTCCTATTTCAACCAACCCCGTCAGGACACTTGCTTTCAGCTCTACAGGGATGTTCAGGGCATTGGTCTTCTCACCAAGAGAGTCAGAGGTGATGATGTCGAAGGTAGTCTTGCACTGCTCCTTTGTGGTCACATTTCTCTCCAGGGTCTCCTTGTCCCACAAAGTGACACCTAGAATGGAACAGAGACATTAGGGTGTAAATGACAGATTGCAGAGGGACCACATCCTGTCATTTTACGGTTTCCTTTCCAGCAGGGACAGCTGGGCCTGGGAGGCAGCTTGTGGAAGGAAAGTTGGTGGGGCAAGAGGCCCAGAAGCCAGAGAGGGAGAAAATTCCACTTCTCACCTGGAATCACCTTCTCTATGATTCTGCAATTCCCTTGCTCCCCTGAGCCTTCTATGACAGATAGGTAGAACCCTCAAAAAGCAATTCCCTACTCTGAACCTTTGGATGTGGATCCTCATTCTTTCCACCCCACAGCCCTAGTACATATCTCCCTCTTCTGTTCTTTCCACAGGCTGGGAAGCCTCTCCTCCTCTCAGCCTGGGCACTGCATTCTTAAAAAAGACCTATGTTGATATAGATTTCACAGCATTTACAAAACATTTTCCTCTCAGCACTTTTATGAGGTAAGTTGTGCCAATGTCATTAGCCCATTTTGCAGATAAATAAACTGAGACTCAGAGAGATGTTGGTTAACCTTTTGCAAACACAGCTAGTAATTATCAAACTGGAGCCCTGGTCTTCTGACTCCAAGAGTAGTCAATTATGCTGTCTGCCCTAAATAGAGAGCAGGAGGTGACACTGAATGAGGTCCCCACCCGTGGCGGGTTCTAAGAGGCAATTTGTGTAAAGTAGATCTCCAAGTCATCAGAATTTGCTCTAGAGCATGAAAAGTAACAGCTGTGCTCCAGAGAGATGGCATGGGGTTGGCATCGAGAGCAGGCTGCTGACTCAGGAATCCTGAGGTTGAACTTCCTCCTCTGACACATCCAGGCTGTGGGACCATATGGGCAAGTCTTTGCTCACCTCAATGCCCCAAGCAATTCTCTATGCAGGAGTTTCAGAGAAGCTGCATGTCTGCTTTGGCAATGGAAGTTGGCTCATTGGAGTTCCCTCTATCAATGACACCAAGGGGCTTATCCCTATACCTAACCATGCCTCTGAGCATCGCTCTCCCAAGTTCAGCTTCTTGCCTTGGATGCTTCCCCCACAGGCTGGTGGAGCAGCAGAAATCCATTTACATAAAAATCATTCCCAGTCCTTACTCTCACTAAAGGAAAAGTTTGTCCTTTCCTCTGTCCACAACCATTTTTCTAGCTACATGATTAAGGCTTCCATTCCCCTCAGAGACTGTCCTGAATGTTCATTATAATTGGATTTGTTCTCGTGTATAAATGTCTTGTTTCTGTCAGAGCAAATACTCTACCTCCCCATAACGCAGAACATGTCTGACTTACTTCACCCACCAAAGACCCTTTGGATCCTATTTGCTAGATCTTGCAGAAATTGCTTCTGTTTTTGATATCTACTTAATGGGGTGAATAAACCCCCCTCTTAAATTGTCCTCCTAGTCCATTCTCACCTTCATCTCTGATGCCTTCAGTACATCTCTGATGAACTAGCATTTGCAGTTCTCTCCTTTAATTGGATGAGAGTCTTAATCTAGTTGGCCTCTGGCTGGGAGAAAGGACAAGGTAAGAGTCTTTACTGCCTGGCACTTTCTCCCAACCTGACCTTCTTACACACACTATTCTCCTCCTCTAACCCTTTCCTGATATTCTCCTCCTCCAATTTCTGAAGTAAGGTCTTGGCTTCAAGAGAGGAATTACCAGGGATAGAGGTGTTTGTGCAGCAGTTGTAGAGTGTCCCCAGATACAAGGGACAGCCAAGAGCGGGGATCTGCATTGTCGTGCCCGAGGTCATTGTGTCTGATGTTCATTCCCTGGAATTTTCCTATGGAAGAAAATTGAGATTTGAGCAAGTTGTCTGCGTACTTATGGCCTAGCCTGCTGCTGTCACAGAGAAAGTCCCTATTCCTCCCTCCAGGCTCCCCCAATCTCTGATAATCAAGAGCCCTTCAGGGAGATTGAGGATGTTCTGGAGTATAATGACATAATTTTTTTTTTTGAGAGTAACAAAGGAGCTAAACCAAGGAAATGTTTATCTTCAAAGATTAAAATTTATTAACCTTTTTGTTTGTTTGTTTCACGGACCCTTAGGCAGTCCAGTGAAGTCTTTGCACCCTTCTCAGCAAGACTTATTTAAATGTGTAAAATAAAATATATATAGAATTACAAAGGAAACTAATTATTCATGGACCTCAGATTAAGGAACCCAGAATGAGAGAAACATTGATCCAAACTAGATCAGGGGATGCTGGTAGAGGTAGACAATAATAAGAAAACTAGCTTAGATGTTTTAATGTTATCTGGATTGTGTTGGTGGGATCTTTGACATATCTATCTACCTTACTTTCGTGTGTTATTTCTGAGTTTATGTTCCCATTTTACAGATGGAGACAATGAGGCAGACAGAAGGGCTTGCCTAGGGCCACAAAGCAAGTAAGTGTCTGAGGCCACTTTTAATCCCAGGTCTTCCTGAATCCAGGTCAGTGTTTTCATCCACTAAATCATCTAATTTCAGTGACAACAGACTTCTCTTCAGCTTGTTCCATCTACAACATCCCATCTCCCCTTTCCCAAGTCTTTGCACAAGCTGCTCCCTATGCCTGGAATGCACTCCTTGCTCACAGCCTTGTCCTTGTTAAATATCTGATTTGCTTCAAAACTCAGTTCAGATGCTATCTCCTACAGGAAGCCTATTCTGATTCCTCCTGCTTGTGAGTGCCTCTCATGAAATATATATGAAATATAGCTATTTTGTATTTCATTTTTTGAAAATTTTATTTCCCCCAAAGAATATGGGATCTTTGAGAGCAGAAACCAGTTCTGATTCAGAGATCTCAGTAACATTACCCCTTTATTCAAAAATTTTCAGTGATGCCTACCAATTAAAGTCCAAAACCTCTGCCCACCCATCAAACCTTCCACCATTTGGTACCACCTCACCATCATAACCTTACCTCCTGGGGCTCCTCTTCATACACTCTAGACAAGTCACCCAACTCTGACTTTACTCTCCCCTCTGAGTCTTTGCTCAGACTGCTCCTTAGCCCTGCAAGAGCTTGCTTTCCCTCTCTGATTGTTAAATATCCACCAAGCCTTTAATGCCCCAGTCAAATATTGGCTCTAGTAGGCTTTCTTGAATTCCCCTAGTCAGAGAAGACCTTCTCCTTCAAATACTCTGTATGTGTGTATGTATAAATATACATATGTATTTACATACATATGTGTATGTATATGTATGTATACAAACATATGTATATATGTATATATATGCATAGACAT
The DNA here is from genome assembly GCA_028658325.1 of Potorous gilbertii. Taxonomy (NCBI): domain Eukaryota; kingdom Metazoa; phylum Chordata; class Mammalia; order Diprotodontia; family Potoroidae; genus Potorous; species Potorous gilbertii. The sequence goes on from CM053770.1 coordinate 74,398,935, forward strand.
ATAAATGGATAGCCTAATGGGGGCCATGGAGTATGTATATGTGTATATGTAAGTGTATAAATTATATATTTACATATTATATATACACACACATATATTCACAAACATAACATATTTTTCTGCACCTATTGAGTACAATTATATACTATTGTATAATACAGATGATGTACCATGTAGTTTACAGGACTGATTTCCTAGAGAATTTCAAGTTTTATTTTTAAGGGGAAAAAAGATACTTTTAAGATATTTTCTCGGAATCTTAGTTTTCTGTGAGAGAGAAAATAGGAATCAGAAATAATTTCTTGACAACTTGATAGGCTAAAAAATGCAGAAATCCCTCCAACCACATAGTAAACTTAAAATAGTGGAAAGCAAGGAAAAAAGAAAATAGAGAAAATTATATAAAGTAGATGGTCTTATTCACTATTATCACAAGTCTTTGTTGTGTTTAGATAAGAAAAGCTTCCAGAGTGCTCCCAATGGTTTTATCCCTGCAGTTTTGTCCGAAGGGACCTTTTTCACAATTGTAAAAGTACTTGGTCACCTCCCCTGGTCTCCATCCCTTGAACAGAGAATGTGTTATCATTCTGCTAATAGATCCTGCCTGGTACTTGGCAAATAATTCTCCAGAAAGCCATTTCTTCCCTTTGAATGACTCCTGCTTTCTCTACTCCACTCTACTCCACTCTCTAATGTGAAAAATGCTACTTCTCTATCCCTAGTTGCAATATGCTGCTAATTGGACATGAAATCTAAAAGGGACTGAAAAACTAGAAAAATGAAATCTGTACTCTAAAAAGTTGAAACTGCTATCAGAATTTTTTTTTAGCATGCTAATAAATCTCTTGTTTTCAATTTGATTTGCTCTCTTTTACCCATAATAGTCAGACCCCTGCTGATAGGTCTTCCAAAATGTGTCATTCCTCTCCAGTGACTGAGAGAATCTGCCACAAACTGTTTCAAAACTTTTTTCCCTACATAATCTAATAAGAATCTGAATATCTAGCATTCAGCTATCCTTCTCCAGAGAAATAATTGATGGAGTTTAAATGTAGATCAAAGCATATTTTTCTTTATTTTTCTTGGAGTTTTTTGGTCTGGTTTTTTTTCTTTTTAATGACATAACATCCAAAAGGATGGAAGAAAATACCTGTTCACCAAGAAAGTAGCCTTCTATAGTCTTATTTTTCCCCCTTTTAAAGCATTTTCCCAGCCAGTTACTTGACTTCTGAGTCCTTTGTCAAGAGGAGGGTATACTCTGAGGACCTGTAAGATCTCAGTTCCTCCAAGGTTGAACAATCAAGGTAAAGGAGTTAACTCCTCTCCTGGCCTGCACTCTGGTCTGGTAGCAACCACAAGCACTCTGTTCTGCCCAGGATCTGCCAGTTTGATTCCCTCTCCAGAGCCTCCACCAGCTCCACTGCCAGCACTATTCTTCAATCCAGGAGAATCATTCAGGGCCAAGACCTAGATCAGCTGCTCAATTCCCCCAGGATCTTTACGTGGAGAGCTCCAAAAATGGATGCTGCCACTGCAGGGGCTGCTGCTGGTGAATCTAATTCATGTTTCCTTCTCACCCAGTCAAAGAGCTTTCTCACTGACGTTTGAAGCTGTCTTTGTCATTTGTGGGTTGAGAAATCTGGGAAATGCTAATGCTGCTGGTGGTGCCCTGAAACTTGCTTGTCCCTGCCACGTTTCATGGTCTATACTGGGCTATGCTCTGCTCCATGCCTAGTGCAATAGATCTTTCCTGAAGGCCTTCCAGGCTATCTTGGGCTGGAAATCTTTTTTGCTCTGTCATTTGATGGCTTCTGCTGCTATAGAATTTTTAAGAGGAATTTTTACAGGTATTTTATGGGCTATGGTTGGGAGCTTCTACAGGTCTCTCGTTCTACTCCTCTATCTTGTCTCCACTTTCACAATGTACTGTTCTTGTGAAAATTTGCTATATTCTTTTTGCTAATATATTATTTAAAATTTTTGCATCTATATTTATTAGAGAAATTGGTATATAATTTTCTTTCTCTGTTTAGGCTCTTCCTGGTTTAGGTATCAGAACCACACTGGTACTGTAAAAAGAATTTGGAAGGACTCCTTCATGAGTTTTCCCAAATAGTCTTCATAGTATTGTAATTAATTGTTCTTTAAACATTTGATAGAATTCACTTGTAAATCCATCTGGCCAAGAAGATTTTTTCCTAGTGAGTTCATTGATGTTTTCTTCAATTTCTTTTTCTGAGATGGCATTACTTAAGTATTCAATTTCTACTTCTGTTTCTCTGGGCAATTTATATATTTTTTAAAGGATTCATTCATCTTATCTAGATTGTCAAATTTATGTGCATACCGTTGGGCAAAGTAATTTCTTTTTTTTTTTTTTTAGAAAGAAGAAAATCATTTATTTAAACACTAGAAAGCCAAAATCTCAGAACCAGAAAGCAAAATCCATCTTGGTGATCAAGAAATTAATAATCATGATTACAGCAGAGAGCAAAGTCATTCTTAAACCTCCCCTCCCTCAGCCAGGGCCTTTCCTCCATCAACTGTCAGTTGAGCCTGTGTCATTTGGTCTGTATTCTTTCCCCTCCAACCTGCCCCTACTCACTCACTTCTTCCTGGTTCCACTTCATCTTTCCTGTTCTTCCTCTTCAGCAAGCTACTGCTACCAATATGTCATCTGGCTTCTGTTTTACCCATACTTTATTATTTTTTTTATTTTATTTAATTCTTTTTTTTAATGTTCTACATTCACTACCATAAAACTTAGATTTCTGCCCCCACCTACTACTCCCCACCCCTCTCCGTCCACAAAATGGCACACAAGTCTATACAGGATCTACATATACTTTCCTACTGAATACATTTTCACCATAGTCATGCTGCGTAGACAAACTAAAATAAATGGAAGAAATCATATAACAAATCAAAACATAATACACACACACACACACACACACACACACACACACACACACACACATGCACATGCACACACACAAACATGATCTGCTACATTCTGGAGTGAATTCCATAGTTCTTTCTCTGAGTGTGGAAGGCATTTTGCCTTAGAAGACCATTGGGAATTTTTTTTTTAAGTTCTTGTGTTGTTATGAAGTTTCAAGTCTACCAGAAAAAACTCTCACACTGTGGTCATTGCTGTGCACAAAGTTTTCCTGGTTCTGCTCCTTTAGCTCAGCATCAGATCATATAAGTCCTTCCAAGTCTCTCTGAAGTCTTCTTGTTCATCATTTCTTATGGCACAATAGTATTCCATTATATTAATATACCATAATTTATTCAGCCATTCCCCAATTGAAGGGCATCTCCTTGATATCCAGTTTTTGGCACCTACAAAGAATGTTGCTATAAATATTTTTGTACATATGGGACCCTTTACCATTTTATGATCTCTTGAGGATACAGTCCTAGAAGCCATATTACTTGGTCAAAGGGTAGGTACATTTTTGTAGCCCTTTGGGCATAGTTCCAAACTGCTCTCCAGAATGATTGGATGAGCTCACAGCTCCACCAATGATGAACTACTGTTCCAACTCTCCTACATCCTCTCCAACATTTATCATTTTCCTGTTCTGTCATATTTGCCAATCTGATAGGTGTGATATAGTACCTCATAGTTGTTTTGATTTGCATCTCTCTAATCAAAAGTGATTTAGAGCATTTTTTCATATGATTATAGATATCTTTAGTTTTTCCTCTGAAAATTTCCTGTTCATATCCTTTGACCATTTATCAATTGGGGAATGACTTGTATTGTTGTATATTTGACCCAGTTCTCTACATATTCTAGAAATGAGGCCTTTATCCTGAAGATTACCTGTAAAAATTCTTTCCCAATTCACCACATCCCTCTGAATTTTGGTTGCATTGGGTTTGGTTGTGCAAAAACGTTTCAGTTTAATGTAATGAACATTACCCATCTTGTACTTCATAATGCTTTCTATCTCTTCTTTAGTCAAAAATTCTTCCCTTCTCCAAAAATCTGATAAATATACCTTTCCTTGTTCCTCCAATTTGTCCATGGTAGCAATCTTCATACTTAGATCTTGTACCCATTTGGACTTTATTCTTGTAAATGGTGTCAGGCATGGGTCTATGCCTAGTTTCTACCAGACTGTTATCCAGTTTTCCCAGAAATTTTTGTCAAACAGTGAGTTCTTATCCCAGAAGCTGGGGTCCTTGGGTTTATCAAACAGGAGGCTGCTATATTCATTGCCTACTGTGCCTTGAGTACCTAGTATATTCCATCTATCTACCCTTCTGTTTCTTAGTCAGTACCAAGTGATTTTGGTAATTGCTGCTTTATAATACACTTTGAGATCTGGTAGCACTAGGCCACCTTCCCTAGCATTTCTTTTCATTAGTCCCTTTGATATTCTGGACCTTTTGTTCTTCCAGATGAATTTTGATATTATTTTACCCAGCTCTAGAAAATAATTATCTGATAGTTTAATTGGTATGGCACTAAATAAGTAAATTAATTTAGGTAGAATTGTCATTTTTATTATATTAGCTGGGCCTACCCATAAGCAACTGATGTTTTTCTACTTACTAAGATCTGACTTTATTTGTGTGAAAAGTGTTTTGCAATTGTGTTCATATAGTCCCTGGGTTTGTTTTGGCAGGTAAACTCTCAACTGTT
>CM053770.1:74404094-74659746 GCA_028658325.1 Potorous gilbertii
TGCAATCATCTTTATTATACTTTGTTACGGAAATACATGCTTGATTCCATAATTTAAAATTGAAAAAAGAAAGGATCATTCTTAATTCTGAACAAATGGGATATCATTCCATACTGGAAATGTCTCTGCAGCCAAGGAGAATATTAGGTCCCTGGATGGTCCAAACAGTGAACTGAAGAAAAGAAAGGGGAAGGAACAGAGGGTAATGGGATCTCAAAGACAAACTGAGCTCACTTCACAGTTGCTACCCTCTGCAGGGAGCTATCACCACTGTGATACCCACACAGAACCCCTGAAATGACAGGGGGTCTCTGTCAGCTGGAGCTGTGGAGCTGGAGGATCCCTGCAGAAGCAGCTGTGTGGGGCTGGATGGCCCCGTTTGTCCTACCTGAGAACTGGAAAGGGCCAGGAGGGAGAAGAGCAGAGAAGAGTGATCAGGAGCCCCCAGGCAGGTCAGGAGTAGGATGGGAGCCAGAGCTGGCTCTGCTCCTGACACTGACCTTGGAGGCCTCCTTTCTTACCCTCCCCCACCAATTTTGCATGAAGATGACTTTTAGATCTTCTCTCTGTGAATTCTGGGACTACACAGTGTCATCTCCCCAGCAGGGTCACTGTCCCAGTGAAAATGATATCTGAGTAATGAGTTAATCTTTGATGCCCCCAAGCTCCTCTTTCTGTACTTTTCTCCTTTACCTTGGCCAAGAAAGTATCCCTTCTACACCAGGAACCCAGAGTCCCAGTGCTGCCCCATTTCTTCTGTCAGAGCGTAAAGTCATCTAAAACATTTACAGGTAACTCCTACAAAAGTATTGGTGTTGCAGGGTATTATCCATCCTGCTGATAAATCATGTGTCCACTAAAAGAGGGTCTCAGGGAGGAGGCAATGTTTAAACCAAAAGAATGACCTTCACAAGGACAGAATTTCCAGAAGAGTAAGGGTGACACATGAGGAAAAGAAGTTTGCTTGGTTGCCTTTCCTCCATCCTGAAAAGGTCTCACTTTATTGCTGATGACCTGGCTGGTGTAATTGTTTGTACGAGTTAACAGTTCGCATGAGCAAGGCTTATTTCCAGATGGCCATTTGCTATAGGCTGGTTTTACATGGATCCAAAAATAAAGCAAAGTGTAAACGTGGCATTGCAAACAGACTCTAATTTCAAGTCTTCATAGGATTGTGATGAGTTGTGGGACAAATATCTCCTTCTAAGTTTCTGTTGTGGGTGATTGCTGTCAAATACATATTTATCACAAGGCAGATATTGTACAGATACAAACCAAGCTTTCATTATTATGCTCAAGCATAGGTTCAGGCCTCAAAGAACTCCTGAACCCCAATTAGAACTCGAACAAGACTTTTTATATATAAAATTACATCAGACTGACGGAGAAATGATTCTGTCACATATTCTAGGACATTCCTCTTAAACCCTGAAATTGAAAGGAAGATAGATTCCTAGTCCTATACTTCCTTCAATGATATAAAAGTTTAACAAACTTAGTTACTTGTCACAAATCTGTTTGTTTTGGTCTTAGAACCTTATATTGTGTATAAACAATGAGTATTATTTCACATGGAGCCTTACCCAAAAGAGGAAAATGAAAGGCAGTGTGGAATGGTGGGTAGAGAGCTGGCCTCAGAGATAGGACACAAGGGAGCAAGGACACAAGGGATTCTGGCAGAAAGACACCAGACCCTCTCTGCCACATACTGACAATGTGCCCCTGAGCAAGTCACTAAACTTCTCAGTGCCCCAGGAAATGTGCTAAAGCTATAAATTGCAGAGCAAAGACTGACTTGCACTGGGAGAAGGAGTTTTCTCACTAGGAATTCTCTAACCCCAATGAGAATCATTGATACAGTTAAAAAAAATATAAGGAGGTGGTCAGTGCTAAACAATTCTAAGATGCTCTGTCAGGATGCCATTGGTCCTCTTTGAGAAAGGAGGATGAACAACAAACCCAGAACTCTTTCCTAGGACAGAGATTAAACAACGTATTAAAGTACTGAGGGATTTAAAATCTCAGTCTACCCCTAATTCTAGACTTGGGGGAGGGGGAACCACAGGCTCAGCAGCAGCTCTTGGCAGGCCAGTCCTGACATATAAGCAGGTACAGGTGAGAAGGGAATGAGGCCAGGACATGGCCTGGAGGAGGTGGCTAAATGTCAGGGAGGGAACACTTGGACCCAGCCCCAGCTGACTGCTCAGCCAGCTCTCTACCTCCCCAATCTGCCTCTACCTCTGTAAATGGGGCTTTGTAGATGAAAGAGAGGGAGGCTTCAGCTCCTCCACCCTCAGACCAGGGCAGGTAATCACTGGAGAGAATCAGAAATGATTAGGTATCGATGTGTTAAGAAGAGTTAGGACATTATGCCCTCTAGGATTATTTCTTTAAGAAATATAAACACTTCTTTTTTTTTGCTGGAATTACAGGGAGGGAAGGAAGGACTCAGATTCCCCAGCTGAGGAAGTGCATGTATTTTTAACCTTAAGGTAAATAAAATAGAGATAGAAGGGTAGATACTTTTCTGGGTTGTACAGATCCTTCTGAGAGAGCAGAAAACTCAAGGCCCAGGAAAGTGCTACAGGGTATGGAATAAGGGAAGGCTGCAGGAGGTCACCTAGGCCTAACTGTATAAAGGGTGCATCTGTCTAGAAGAAGTGGAGTTCACTGATGCCAGTTCTAAAGAGCTGCTACAGTGGAGAGGCTGCCCCCCTACTTATGGCAGGGCTGATTCATCAAAGATGCAGCTTCTCAAAGCTGGGACACATAATGCTGACTGTCATGGGGATGATAATAGAAGTGATGCTTTAAAGGCCACTCCAGCATTCAACAGTGCCAGCTGCCCAAGGATAGGACAGGAGAGGGAGAGCCCAGGGAACATGATGAGTGGTCCCAGTCTCCAACCTGCTCTGCAATCAAATGAGTGGCTTGCTGAGAAGCAATGGCCCAGCAGGAATGGTAAAGAAGAAGACCTTGCTGTCAGGTTTGGATTGTAGCTTCCCCAGGAGACTCTTCATTGACATCACAAAGCCACATCCGGAAGAAGAATCCCTTAGTGCTAGGGCAAATCTCTTGCTTTGACGTAGGGGTAGAAGGTCATGTTCATCAGTTTGCTTGTCAGAAGCAGGTTGACAATCCCTTGGAATCATGTCGTACTGATCTTTCAAAGGCAGGAGCTGCAGTTCAGATGCCAAACAGTCCTTCAACTACCGATTCCTCCATTCCACTCTGTTCTCCTCCAAGATCAGGGATCAAGACTGATTCCACCAAAGAGAGTCTCCTTGCCCTCTTAAAGTGAACCCAACAGAAGCAGCTGGGTGGGGCAGGGACTATAGGGCTGAGCCTGGGTTCAGGAAGATCTGAGTTCAGATTCCATGTCAGACACTACCTAGCAGTGTGACCCCAGACTAGTCATTTGCCCTCAGTTTGCCCTAGTTTTCTCAACTGTCAAATGGGCTTGATAATAGCACCTACCTCCCAGGGATGTTCTGAGGATCAAAGGAGGTAATATTTGTAGAGTGCTCTGCAAAGCGTCTAGTACCACATAAGTTCTTATCCCCTTCACACGAACTAGTCCTGGTTACTCTCTGGCCCTACCTCTGCCATCTGACCTAGCTCTTTAATAAGATTCTGTTTAAGCTAAGCAACTCAGTCTATGCTATCTGGCTCTTTTGTGGCCTCCATGCAAGAATGATATCTTTTCAGACACTACCTTCTGCAGAATTCCAGTCTAAAAGAGATTGGGAGAGCTTGGACACTGAGCAATGGGGCATTTATGGTTGGAGCCTGCTTGAAAGTGAGTTTGCTGATAACTGCCCTAGATTTCAATTCAAGCAGCAGAACTTGGAAGACCTCGGTGGAGATCCCAGATCTTGACTCAGGTACCTTCATCCCTGAATGCATCCTCCTGGATGCAAGGCCTTGTTCCAGGTGTCAAGAGAGGGCAGTGTTAGAAAGAGTTCTTTCTAGGTGAAAAATGATCAGTGTAAGAAAGTCAGCATCAGACAAACGCCTCAACGATTAGAGATTTTCTCCAAGTTAGAACCTGCCTGTATCACTTTGTTCTGATGAGAGATGCTAAGTGATGGCAAATCCTAGCCAGCAGTGATGAGAGATGTCTGAAGAGGTCTGGGTAAGGAGGGGCTCATTCACCCTGGTTTGGTTTTAGGGCTCTAACCCCCTGTCTGGTTTGGTTCGGCCTTTCAAAGATTACTTCTAATCTGGAAGGGTGGAGGTCAGAAATAGAAGTAATCTTTGAAAGACCAAACCAAACCAGACAGGGGGTTAGAGCCCTAGTTAAATCAGATACAGTGTTGGGAGGAGGGAAGGGAATATTGTCACACACACACACACACACACACACACACACACACACACACACACACACACATTAAACAATCTGGTTAAAATAGAGCTGAAAATCAGCCTTGAAGGAGAAAGAAAGACCTGGTGAATCAGAATGAGAGATTAGGAGGAAGATGTAAGGGTAGGCAGTCTCATCACTTTCCTCTGGGAAGGGGGAGAGCTACAGGTTGTTTGAATATACATTGATTTTTGATCTTTACCAGCATCTAGAAGAGAAGCAGGTGGATAGAGCACTGGGCCTAAAGTCAGGAAGACCTGAGTTCAAATTCAGCCTCAGATGCTTCCTAGCTGTAGGACCCAGGGCAAGTCACTTAACCTCTGATTGCCACTGGAAAAGGAAAAGGCAATCACTCCAGTATGTTTGCCAAGAAAACCCCATACACACCTATGGTTCATGGGTTCAGGAAGAAGCAGAAACTACTAAACAACATGTATCTTAGAAAAGTCATTTAATTCTATCCCACTTACTGCCTTCCTGAGGCACATCCCAGGAGCCAGCTAGTACTGTGCAGCTAGGCTGTGCAATGAAGAGATCTAAATGGACTGGACCTGAAATCAGGAAGACCTGGCATGCCCTGGCTGCGAGGCCCTGGACAAGTCCCTTAACCCTGTTTACCTTAGTTTCCTCATCTACGGAATGTCAGTAATAATAGCCCCTCCATCCTTCTGAGAGACTTGTTATTTCCAAGAATCCATTTATTGTGGGAGGGTACCTCTGATCAATCCAATTCCAATTCTCCCCCTCCCAGGAAAATGTCAGATAGATAATTTATCTACCAATTCCAATTATTAAGTGTCTGAAATGGTTAGCATTGAAAATCATACCCAGTTGACAGTAATGCCCCATTTTTTCTTGAGCTATGATTTTTATTCCAGGTGTAAAAATGTGATCTGTGACATATTTATGTTTAAAATGAAAGTCATCTTCAATTGCTTTATTTGAGAATTTCAAGCCACTCCTCAGTATAATACAAATATTCTAGAATTGAGAGGAGTCATGGTTTCTCACCTCTTCTGATCTCTGGCTGTATCAAACTGCATCTCTACAACATTGCCATGTGGAGTCTGAGACATCTGTCTCTTCTCCACATGTAGAGTTAGCTCTTTGGAGCAAGGGGATTACTCCCGTTATATTATTCCCCTGTCCAGTGCACAGGGCTGTGGGCACCTATACAGGTTTTCCCAGAGGCAGTTGTGTGTTGCAGTGAATAGAGAGCTGGCCCTGGAGAAGAAAAGTCTTATTAAGAAATCTAGCTTCAGACCCTTCCTATACGTGTGCCCCTGGGCAAGTCTCAACCTCAGTCTGCCTCAGTTTTTATCTGTAAAATGGAGCTCATAATAGCACCTATCGTCCAGAACTACTGTGAGGATCCACGGCCATAATATTTGTAAAGCACTTAGTAAAACTCAAAGCAGTACAATTTCCACATCATCTTTTACTCTCATTAAAATGTTTAGTCAGGCTTCCTGCTGACAGGAAAGGAGCAGTTTCTCATGGTATAGCTGATGCTGGTCACATTCTCAGTTGAGGTCTTCTGAGAATCATGGGAGTTAGAAGCAACTTTAGAGTCCAACATCCCACCAGAAGAACAAATCCCCTTTACAAATGTGTCTAACAACTGTGATCACTTCCAGTGATGGTGGAACTCTCTCCCAGCCCATTCCATGGTGGGGGCAGCTCCAATTATTAGGACATTCTTCCTTTTCAATGGAGTTGTAATCATTCTCCTTGGAACCTACATCTTTCACACCAGCTTTGCTCACTAGAGTCAAGCAAAATGACTGATCCCTTTTCTTCATGACATACCTCCAGACACCTGAGGACACTGATCATGCTCTATCCAAGCCTTCTCTTCCCTAGTCTAAACATCTCCTATTCCTTGGATTTTTCCTTCTGGGCCATCAACTCCACACCTTCCACCTTCCTCACTGTCCTCCTCAGCATGAGCTCTAGCTAGTCCTGAAGGAGGATAAGAGAATAGAAATCAGAGGACCTCGAGTCAAATTCTGACTTCCTTTTGCCTTCATGACTTCTGGCATGTCATTTAGCCTCTGTGAGACTTAGTTTGCTCATTTGTGAAATGAAGGAGTTAGACTTACTCAACCACTGAGCTCTAAGAGGCCCCCCCAGAGAACAGCTGAGAGTTGAGGAGTAAGACATGAGTTATCTTATTTTTCCACTCTTCTCAGTGAGAATTTGCTGGGGAGAGCATCCCACCCTTGAGGCTGGTCCATGGTCTGAGAAGGTTTTGTTAATTCGCTAAGGGACTGAGAGCATGCTGTCCATGAGCGAATATGTAGCTGAGAGAGCTTAACTGGGACAGGAAAGCCTGAGAGGTGGGGTTTATTTTCGCCTCGAGAAGGAGAAGGAGGCTCCCCTGGGGAGAACTCACCTTGCATGCTGACATGTAGCTTGTATCAGTAATAAAGCCTACACCTCTGCTTCACTCTGGCGGTCTCTTCTCCCATAAGTATATCTGGCTGAGCACTGAAGACCTGGAATAGGTAAGAGAACCTGGCTGTTAGGCTGGACACTCTTCCTCCCTGTTCACGGATCCAATACCACCCCCACCAAACCCTGGCTGATCTTCTTGCCCTACCCTTTTCTTTACCATGGCCCTGAAATCAGGCCCCTGGTTGCAGAAGCCTGAGTGAAGGCTCTGAGTTCAGGGGGTTTAAAAATGAGGACATCTAGTCAGTTCCTCAAATCCATTTCAGTGATTACCCCAGGAGGAAAAGGCCTTTGCAAATCACTAATTATGTGGTAATGTAGCATCTATACTAGGAAGAGAAAGGAAGAAAAATCCATGGGAGAATAAGATGTCCAAAAGAGATCTATTACAGGATATTTTCACAATTGGCTAGAGATGAGGAGATGTTGCAGTTATATGTTCAAAACTGATTTATTAAAAGTTACTCCTATATAGCTTCCCAAGATGCAAGAGGACTGCAGATCAGAATGGGAAACTGTACTGCTTCTAATCTGCATCTGAACTGGGGTTGTGTGGAGACTCCAAAAATGACTTCTCATTTTCCCCTTCTTGTATATGAAAAGTCCCTGCTCTGATCTCAGCTACAGGAGTCTAATTTGGGTGGGTAGAAAGGGAGATGGAGATTCCAGGCTGATGATATATGAGGACAAAGGTATTATTTGTTCAGTTTCCAGGTCTAGGTTATGGAATCTAGGAGCAAGACACTGGTTGAGGAGAAGAGCAAAAAGAACTGAAAGATTCCCCCATTTATTCAGGAGTGGTTGACAAGGGAGCTATAGATGAACTTCTCTGTGTCAGGTGATATGGGCCACCTAAGTCAAGATGGACACTCATCAATGAAGTTAACTGCACAAAATAGAAAGACCTTCTTGACTGGTTTTAGAGGCAACAGCAAAAAGTAATAGACAATCCCTAGGGGAAACTTGGGAATTATCTGTCAAGTGAATGGAGAATGACCTTGGGTTGTTCCCATAAGTGAGGTATCAGAAATTTACAAAGGTGCTCACATTTGCTCACAATTTTTTTCTGAGATTCTACATATTTATTGCTAATTCAAACTCTAAAGGGAATGGGAAATAAAATTTCTTTTTAATTTTTATTTATTTTGAAATGATTCCTAGTTACATTTGTACCATTTTGATTCTTTTTTTTTGTTTTGAATCCAAATATTCACCCTTCATCCATCCTTACCCAACCATTGAAAAGAGGAGCAACATGACTCCCATTCTACATTTGAAGTCATGAAAATCGTATATCTATATTTGCCATGTGGCAAGAAATCAAAAAATAAAAAACAATAAAAAATATATTCTTCTGTCTGCACTCAGAGTTCAGAAGGAATGATAGCTTTTCACTTTTGGGATTCTCACTATGAAATAGTCCTTCAAATTTCCTGGGGAAGGAAGAAATAAACGTCCACATCACACAAAGATTCTAACATGGGAAAAGACCTCAACTCTTAATAATGTGGCCCTAATTGTGTACATACATGCAAGTGTTTTTCAACAAGCAATAATAATTCATTCATTATATGCCCCAGAGGAAGGGTGGAATTTGCAATTATATAAATCTAAGAGATGTCACCTCCTAACACCCCTCAAAAGCAGTCACATGGGGATGGGGTCCTCCCTTCTGCTGACAAGGATCTCTAAATTTCACTAGAACAATATATAGCCATGCTCAAAGCTTGTCCAGATTACTAGGATCCTTCTCAGTTAGTGCTCTACTGGCATGGCCTTCAAGAACCTAAGATCACCTCCTTGTCATGCTCAACTGCAGACATATTAAATTGTGCCATCATAATCAACAGCATTAGGAAATGAAAGGTAAAGTTAAGGATAAAGTATTCAATGTATTGCATGGTAAAGTTATCATAGGTGTGCAGTGGGGTGCCCCTTCTCTACTCACTGCACCTAGCCTTTACCACTGGTGCTTGGCAGCCCACCTTTTTTTGTGAACCTATGGAGAGATGTTTGGATGCTGGCTCTCATTTTTTCTTTTTATATCACATGATAGCAAGGAATATGATCCTCAACTAGTCAATGAACTTGTAAAAATCTTAAAGTATTTGGATACATATTTTCAATATAAGAAAAAAATTGATGCAAATGATAAAATGCTTTTACAAATGTTTCATTGGGATCCTTTCTGCTTTGACTTTAGGTTCCAAAGCTTCTCTTTCTTCTTTTGAAATCTTCACAGCTCAATCAGATCCCCATTAGACAGTTCTTCCCCATGAGACTCAAGCCACTCCTCCACATTATTCTCCTTCACTTCACTCTAGTTCTTCTAATTTTACAATCTGGTTCCTCACTTCTTTCAACCTCTCATGTTTGTCAGATCCAGGACAAACAGAAGGAACTGCAGGCATGCTTTTTCCCAAACTCTCTTCATATGTGTTTCTTTTATATCTTCCCATGCCACAGAAAAAAAAAAAAAACAACCAAGGTCTCCCACTACACCCAGGGTCATCTGCAGGCATCAGGATCTATATTTTGCCATTGGACCCAGATGGCTCAGGAGGAGAAAGTGAGGCTGGTGATACATAGCCCTACCTCACTTAAATCCAATTCACCTTCATGTTATTGCAACACAATTCTCTCCTTCATTTCTTCCTTCCTCCTTCCTTTTTCCTTTTTCCTTCTTTTCTCTTCCCTCTTCCCACTTCCCTCTTCCCTTCTCTTTCCTTCCTATCCCTTTCCTTCCCTCTGTCCACATAGGGTATCCTACCCTTATCTGCAGGTGCTCTGCCCAAATTAATGGGAATTTTGATCACTGAAAGCTCCAAGATATCTTGGGGTTTATGGCCTAGATTTATATCTTAAGGATCCTGCCTTTAGCCCAAACCACTCTGGATCTCCTTGACTGGCCAACAATAGGTCCCAGGCCAAACCCCTCTTGGTCTTGACACTATCCAAATGGTTCCAGAAGAAAAAGTGAGGCACAGCCCTCCTTCATTTACATCCAATTCACTTGCTCTGGTATTCTGAGTGATGCACAGGAGCAGATTTTCATTTGAAATCTCAGATACATTTCCTCCAAACAGAGGAGTAACGCTACTCTTCCTTTTCTAAAAAATTCAACATATGAATTTATTTTAAGTCACTCTTGTCATGATCACAGATTGATTTAGGATTGTCTTCACCAAAGCCATGAAACTGAAATTCTACATTCAGCAATCTGCCTAGGCAACAAACAACTCTTAAGTAGAGATGGGGAAAAAAAAACATTAAAATTGGTTTTACAAACCAAACCAAAGTCTGAAAAGCTCACTGCATATCTTATAAATTTTTAAAATTACAACGTCTTAATTACTCAAGAGGATATTGAACCATTAAGTGGAGAGAAAAATGGATTTTTAGAAGTCAAAGTTCTATACTAAGAGCTATTTTGTAAATTAATTTTTGCATGCTTTCTTACTAATCATGCAATACCCAGAATAAGAATTCAAGTCCTTCAAAGCAGGCTAATTTTATTAAACTGCTACATTGAGCACTGATAACTTATGTAGCAAGGCCAACATTTTTAGGCAAGAATATTAAGAGGATTTAGAAAAAAGAAGTACCCTTTGTTCCTGCAACTTTTTACTCCCTTCTCCAATGTAAACATGAAATTGAATTACATTTTCTTATCTAGTCTTACAGCATTTGCAGAAAATCCTGACACTCATGGAACCCAAAACTCAGATTTTCCCAAAATATTTGTTTCCATTCATGACAATAAAACCACGATTCAGTCAGGTAAGTCATCCTAACCTTTCCCTTAAAAAACAAACAAACAAACTTTAAAGACTCCAGTTAAGGCACTTGAGAAAGGTAGGCATGTAAATATGTAAGTAAAACAAATTTATCTGTACCAGCAAGTAACAGAGAAAGCAGTCGAACTTTGCAAACATTTAATGTAATTCAATTAATTTCAGGTTCTACCCCCAGTACCAAAAAATAAACCAATGCAATGCCATCTGCTGCCACAGTAGTGCTAGAAACAAGCCACCAGGGACCAAATGACAAGTATTAAGAATGAACTAAGGAAAAAATAATGAAACCTATTCTGAGTCTCTTCTTGGCTAAAGCAAACTGAATATCAATGGAGAAAAAAGACTGCAAGGAAAACATTTATTAAAAACATCAATTTGTTCTGTGATTGGGAAAATTAGTATTCAATGAAAGATGTATTCCAAAGTATACCTGTTGTTCCCTTTTAAGTACAGGGATTTTTTTTCTAAATCCTCTTAATGGGAATGACCATGAAACAATTATAAGACCGATAGGAATCTGCTCTAACACATTCACAAAAAAATTGTCATTTCCTGAAATTTCTCTAGTCATATCTGCTCTGAAAACTCTGCTTGCCTGTTTTTAATAAAGAAGGAACTTGTGAAGATTCTCAAACCAGTACTGGTTTCCCTGTATCACATTCTTTGGTTTCAAAATTCAGTAGCTGAGACTTTGGAATTGCATCATATTGGGTGACATCATATTACACTGACAGTCTACCTTGGTTTTGTCTTATCTTTAATCCAAGGCACTGTTCTTTGTTTTCCCAATGATAAGGTGCTACTAAAGAATGGACAAAAACCTGCTACATATTTACGGTTTGTACCCTTTGCATTACAAACAGCCCAAAAGCATGTGGCATTTTGGCTCTCTACACAGGAACCGCAGGCAGTGTGCAGGTACTTCTCATCTTTCTCGTGCCCGAGCCTGGGTTCTGCCTGGCATCAGCGGGGGCTGCGTGATGGGCAGCACGGACGAGGTCTCCCAGAAGCTGGCCATTGGCTCTGGGGGGCTGGCGTATCCCGACAAGGTCCCATCCTCCTTCAGGGAGCTTGCTCGGGGGCGGACTGCCACGGAAGAACTCTGTGCCCAGAGGGGCCCACGGAGACTCCCCTGCCTCAGAAATTGTTTTTCAAAGCTTTATGCCCCAGCACAGAGCTAGCCTCCGCTGACATGTCGGCTGGAGGTGCCCTTCGGGGATAAGATAGACCCGTCCCACAAGTAGGGACTGACGTAGGATTTTCCGCAGGACCCCTGAGACCGTGTTGGCGGCTCAGGAGCTACACTAGCAGCCTCTCCTGGCAGCTACGCACAGTGACATCTTGCAGGATTTCGAAACTGAAATGCAGATTTTTTATTCAGAATTCTTTGAAGAAAGCCAAGGCAATTTCCAGGAAATGGGCGGTCCCTGGGTCAGATTACTTTCATTTTCCGGCAGTTCATTTGCTTTTCAATCCGCCTTCCACTGCTCCCACTCTGGAGGCTCCAGGCAGACCTCAGACGAACACTGGCCACAAAACTCAGCTCTGCGAGAAGCAGGGAGAAAGCTGTTCATTTTGGTGAAACCGCAGTGTCCAGATTGACCAGGTGAGAGGTTGGCAGCACTTCTTTGGGAGGGTGGGCTCCTCCTTACGTCTCAGTCTACTGTATTTCTCTGCTTCCTTAAAACCTTAGCTTTGCTTCCTCTGCAAAGGAGGTACTGGTTAGGTGTACCGCTTGAGTCTCCACTCCTGGAAGAACCCCATGTTTGCCTCCCAGAGGACCATCCTTTCTCAGCTGAATGACTCTCCTTTCATACTTGGACAAATCTGTGAGTGAGGGGAGGTAGGTGACAGAAGGAGGAATCAGCAGGAGATCAGCAAGTCTCGAGGAAGGAACAAACTAATAATCCCTTGCCCACACACTCAGGTAAGTATCATTATGGATTGAGTTTGGGGTTACTAGTGAGGAGACAGGGACCCACAGACAAAGTCATGACCCCAAAATGGAAAGCCAGCATCACACTTACTCAGAAAAGAGGTGTCCTGAGTGTTGTCGTTGAAAGGCAAGCTTCAGTTTCCCAAAACCTTCTCCCCTTGCCTTTTCTGCTCCCAAAACCTGTTCCAGATGCCTGTCTCACCAGTAGACGTTCATTTCTTTGGGGTAAGCATTGCTTTCTCCAGGTATCCTCTGGCTACATTCTCAGACTAAAGGAAGATTTACTTAACCTTCCCCAAAGGAAGAGCAGAATGTCAGCTCAGGCTGTCCTTCCTTACTCTGACCTTCCTGATGGGTGCTCTGACTGTTTCTCTCCATCCTCCCTTCACCCCGTAATCACGGCAAAAAAGCTTTTCCCAAAGGAAGGCTAAGTAAATCCTCTTCTAGGATGAGAAGTATCCTAAAGCAAACTGTTTGCACCCATTCACACTTTAATGTGAACAGGTTTATCAGACACTGACTTGGAAAAAGGTTAGAGGTGCGTGCTCCTCCGAACGATAAGCAGGTACAGATGAGAGAAGGGAATGAGCTCACACTAGATCCCCAGAGCCAAGTGCTACATTTCCTAGAAAGCCCTAAAAATCCAGCTTTGGTTTACTGTTTTAATTCTTGTGTAGACTTTTAAAAGTCATGGAGAAAATGTAAATAATGTTGATTAAGCTTAAAAGTATATCAAAGGTTCATTTTTTCCTGGAAAGCTGGTTGTGAAACATTTACCAGCTTAGATCTGGTGCTTAGGGACTTGAAAGCAGGGCCTGAGGGAATTATCTGACTATCCAGTGTCATCTGCCCAAGAGGGTCACTGTACCACAGAAACTGATAACCTCCTTTTCCTGTACTTTTCTCCATGACCTTTGGCCAGGAAATTATCCCTTCTTCACCAGGAGTCCAGGGCCCAATGCTGCCCTGTTTCTCCTGGCAGAGAGTAAAGTCATCTAAAAAATCACAGGTAACTCCTACAGAAGTATTAGTGTGGCAGGGTGTTATCCTGCCCATAAACCATTCCTCTTGAAGAGGAGTTAATGCTTACCCCAAAAGGACAACCTGCCAAGGAGAGAATTTCAGGAAGAGTGAGGAAGATATGTGTGGAGAACAGGTTTGCCTGCTTGCATGAATAAAATGCTTCACCTTATTTAATGATCACCTGGCTGCACTGAACTTTTTGTTCAGGTTAACACAGTTGGGATGAGCAAGACTTACTTTCAGACTGACATCTCCTGCAGGTTGTTTGCACATGTACTCAAAAGTCAAGCAAGGCTTAAACACTGCATTGCAGACATGTTCTCAAATTCCTAAAGTCTTAATAGGATCATGATGAGTAATGGGAGAAATATTTCCTTTCTGAGTTCCTCTTGTGGGTAACTGCTGTCAAATACATTTTTACCATAAGGCAGATATTGAAGAGATAAAAATCTAAGTTTCATTTTTATTCACAAGCATAGGGTCAGGCTCAGCAGCAGCACTTGGTAGGCCAGTACCGAACGATGAGCAGCTACAGGTGAGAGAAGGGAATGATGCCAGGACATGGCATGGAGGAGGCAGCTAAACGTCAGGGGCGGGAGGGGGGTGGGGGAACACTTGGACCCAGCCCCAGCTCACTGCTCAGTCAACTGCCTCCTCTGCAGATGGGGTTTTGTAGATGAAAGGGAGGGAAGCTTTAGCTCCTCCTCCCTCAGCTCAGGGGAGGTAATCACTGGAGAGAATCACAGAAGATTAGGCATCCATATGTTAAGAAGCAGTTATAACATCATGCCCTCTGGGATTATTTATTTTACAAGCGCAAACATTTTTTTTTCCTGACCTTGGAGAGAAGGAAGGAAGGATTAGGAATCCTCAGGTGAAGAAAAGCATTTATTTTTATTGCCAAGACAAATAAAATAGAGATAGGATGAACATTTTTATTTCACAGTAAAACTATTATTTCTGCTTGTCAATGTTTGAAGTGCTTTTGGACATGTGGGAAATACATGAGCAAAATGAAAATTATTTGGAAATCCTTATGTCATTCAGCAGACATACCTGGTCCTTCCATAAATAGTTATAAATACTTAAGATTACCAACAGCAAGGCAGCAGGAGTCAGGCCTATCTGAGGTCACATCATGGAGTATGACCCCTGAAGGAAGGAAAGATTAAACTCTAGAGCCCACAACCAACCTTCCTCCTCCCCACTCCTGGCCAAGTTGTCCATTATACAGCAGCAGACACACTATCCAGCAGCTAGAGATTCACATATATACATATATATATATATATATATACACACACACACATATGTACAAAGTCCCTCCAACTGTCCTAATACTGATAAAGGTCTCATGAGCTACAAATATCTTGCCATGTAGGAATATAAGCAGTTCAACCTTCATAAGTCCCTTATGTCAAATTTTCTATGAGTTCTGCTCTTTCCATCAAGAATGGTTGCAAGTCGTCTATGTCTTTGAATGTCACTTTTCCTCCTTAAGTGCTGCACTCAGTTTTACAGATAACAGATAACACTAGGAGTATCTCTGCCATGTCCCCACACATTGTCTTGATGCCTCTGCACTAAGCCAAGGCCAGGGTTCACAGCTGATTCCACCAAAGATAGCCTCCTTCCCCTCTTAAAGTGAGCCCAACTCCCCCTTTACATCTCCCCTCACACTAGAAGGAGCTGGGTGCTACAATGCTGAACCTGGAGTCGGGAAGACCTGACTCAAATTGAACCACAGACACTACCTAGCTGTGTGACCCCAGCCAAGTCATTTGATTTTGGTTTGCCTAGTTCCCTTAACTGTCAGTTGGAGATAATAGCAGCACCTACCTCCCAGGGTTGTTGTGAGGAACAAAGGAGATAATTTTTGTAAAGTGCTTTGCAAACCTTCTCGTGGCACATAAGATCTTGTTCCCCTCAACCAAACTAGACCTTCTGATCACTCTCTAGCTCTGCCTCTGCCCTCTCCTACTTCTTTAACAAGACTCTATCTAAGCTGAGCATCTCAGTCCATGGTTTCTGATTCCTTTGTGGCCTCCATACAAATGTGATGTCTTTCCATCCCAGGAGAGTCACTATCTACTGCAGGAATCTTGGCTAACAGAGATGAGGGAGCATGGTCACTGAGCAATGGGTCACTTAAGGTTTGGGTCTCCTGGAAAGTGATAACTACCCTAGATTTCAATTTTTTTTCCTTAGGAAATTTTCAGGGAAAGAACTGCCAAGCAGCCTGACCTTGAAAACCACAATGGCGATCCCAGCTCTTGGTCGACCCTTACATCTGGGAACACTGAATGACTGTCGCTCAGATACCTTCATCCCTGGTAATTACTCTTTTGAATGCAAGACCTTGTTCCAGATGTCAAGAGAGGGCAGTGTTACAAAAGAGTACTTTCTAGATGAAAAAAATGATCTAGTAAAAGAAAGTCAGATTCTGGGAAAGACACAATGATGAGTGTCTCATCATCTTTTTTCTCCCAGTTAGAACACACCTAGATCACACTTTGTTCTGATGGGAGTTGCTATATGATGGCAAATCGCAGTCAGGAGTGATGAGAGCTGTCTGAAGAGGGCAGGGAAAGGAGGGGCTCATTCACCCTGGAAGGGTGGAGGTCAGAAAAAAAAAACTACTTAACAAAAAGACAACAAAAATATGACTGAGCTTTCTTAAAAAACAAAAACAAACACTTTTAGCCAGAGAGGGCTCAGGGGCTTTATTGCATCAGCAACAGTGTTGCGAGACAGAGAAGGCAGATTTTCACACGCAATCACACACACACACACACACACACACACACACACAAGCACACACATGTATGATGCTTGTGCCTGTTAACCATTATAGTTAAAATTCAGTTGAAAGGCAGCCTTGAAGGAGAAAGGATTGATGGTTCAGAATGAGGGATTGGGGGGAAGGTGGAAGAGGAGGCAGTCCCATCACTTTCCCTTGAGAAGGGGGAGGGTTACAGGTTGTTCAAATGTATGTTGGCTTTTGATCTTTACCAGCCTCTAGAAGAGAGGTAGCTGGTGCTTCAGTGCATAAAGCTCTAGACCAGCAGTCAGGAAGACATGAATTTCAATTCAGCTTTAGGCAGGACAAGTCACTTAACCTCTGATTGCCTCACAAAAAGATCCACTGTGTCCATTGCAGAAGAAAAAGGCAATCACTCCAGTATGTTTGCCAAGAAAACCCCATGCACAGTTATGGTACATGGAGACAGGAAGAGTCAGAAATTACTGAACAAGAAGTATCTTGAAAAGCCACTTTATTCTACCCCAGTTCTTGCCTTCCTAAGTCACACCCCAGAATCCAGTCAGTAGTATGCAGGTAGGTGGTACATTGCATGGACTTGAATAGACTGGACTTGAAATCAGGAAGACTTGAGTCCAAATCCAGGCTTAAACACATCCTAGCTGTAACACACTGGGCAGGTCACCTAACTCTGTGTGCCTTAGTTTCTTTCCTCACTCAAAGAATGAGATTGATAATAAAAGCACGGACTCTCAGGACTGTTCAGAGGATCAAATGAAATAATTGCAAAGTATTTTGAAAATATTTATTTACTACTTTTATTTTTTCGATCACATGTAAAAACATTCATTTTCTTTTTTTTTACTATATATTAATTTTATTTCTTTTTAGTGTTCTACAACCATACTGAGAACTTAGGTTGTCTTTCCCCTACCTACCCCTACTTCCCCGCTCTGTCCCTGAGATGGCATACAATTCTATCACATACATTCCTATTCGATACATTTTCACTATAGTCATGCTATGTGGAAGAACTGAAATGAATGGGAGAAATCATATATCAAAACAAAACATAATACACACACCAAAAAGAAAAAAAATGATCTGCTACATTCTGCGATTGAATTCAATAGATCCTTCCCTGGATATGGAAGGCACTTTGCCTTAGATAACCATTAGGAATTTTTTTCTAGTCCTTGCATTGCTACGAAGTTCCAAGTCTACCAGAGAAAAATCTCACACGCTGTGGTCATTGCTGTCACAACGTTCTCCTGCTTCTGCTCCTTTCACTCAGTATCAGATCATGTAAGTCTTTCTAGGCCTCCGTAAAGTCTTCCTGTGCAACATTTCTTATAGCACAATACTATTCCATTACATTCATATACCATAATTTATTCAGCCCTTCCCCAATTGATGGACATCCCTTTTATTTCCAGTTTTTGGCCACTACAAAGAGGACTGCTATAAATATTTTTCTACATGTGGGACCCTTTCCTATTTTTATGATCTCCTGGGGATACAATCCTAGAAGCAATATTGCTGAGTATGCACATTTTTGTAGTCCTTTGGGCATAGTTCCAAATTGCTCTCCAGAATGGTTGGATCAGCTCACAGCTCCACCAACAATGAATTAGGGTTTCAATTCTCCCACATCTTCTCCACCATTTATCATCTTCCTATTCTGTCATGTTTGCCAATCTGATAGGTGGGGTATGGTACCTCAGAGTTGTTTTGATTTCCATCTCTCTAAGCAAAAGTGATTAAGACCGTTTTTTCATAAGATTATAGATATCTTAAATTTCTTTTTCTGAAAATTGCCTATTCATATCCTTTAACCATTATCAGTTAGGGAATTGTTGTTGTATTGTGGCACATTTGACTCGGTTCTCCATACATTCTAGAAATGAGGGCTTGATCCCTGAGATTACCTGTAAAAATTCTTTCCCAATATACCATTTCCCTCTGAATTTTGGTTCATTGGGTTTGGTTGTGCAAAAACGTTTCAGTTTAATGTAATGAACATTACCCATCTTGTACTTCATAATGCTTTCTATCTCTTCTTTAGTCAAAAATTCTTCCCTTCTCCATAAATCTGATAAATACACTATTCCTTGCTCCTCCAATTTGTCCATGGTATCAATCTTTATACCTAGATCTTGTACCCATTTGGACTTCATTCTTGTGTACAGTGTCAGGCATTGGTCTGTCCCTAGTTTCCACCACACTGTTATCCAGTTTTCCAGCAATTTTCGTTGAACAGTGAGATCTTATGCCAGAAGCTGAGGTCCTTGGGTTTAGCAAACAGGAGATTGCTATATTCATTGCCTACTGTACCTTGAGTACCTAGTCTATTCCACCTTTCTACCCTTCTGTTTCCTAGCCAGTTGCTGCGATCTGGGAGTGCTAGGCCACCTTCCCTAGCATTTCTTTTCTTTAGTCCCTTTGATATTCTAGATGTTTTGTTCTTCCAGATCAATTTTGATATTATTTTATCCAGCTCTAGAAAATAATTATCTGATAGTTTAATTGGTATGGCACTTAATGAGTAAATTAATTTAGGGAGAATTGTAATTTTTATTATATTGGCTTGGCCTACCCACAAGCAACTGATGTTTTTCCACTTACTTACATCTGACTTTATTTGTGTGAAAAGTGTCTTGTAATTGTGTTCATATAGCCCTGGGTTTGTTTTGGCAGGTAAACTCCCAAATATTTTATAGTGTCTACCCTAGCTTTAAACGGGATTGCTCTTTCTATCTCTTGCTGTTGGACTTTGTTACTAATGTATAGCAATGCAGAAGGTTTGTGCAGGTTTATTTTGTAACCTGCAACTTTGTCAAAGTTGTTTACTATTTCAAGTAGTTTTTTACTTGATTCTCTAGGGTTCTCTAAGTATATTGTGCTATCATCTGCAAAGAGTGGTAACTTACTTTCTTCTTTGCCTATTCTTATTCCTTCAATTGCTTTATCTTCTCTAATTGCTACAGCTAACATTTTTAGCATCATATTGAATAATACTGGTGATAATGGACATCCTTGTTTCACCCCTTCTTTATTGGAAATGCATCTAGCTTATCCCCATTGCATATAATGCTTACTGAAGGTTGTAGATAGATACTGCTTAGTATTTTCTCCTTCACTTGATAGTTCTGGAATTTGGCAACAATATTTCCTGGTGTTTGTAGTTTGGAATCCCTTTCAGGAGGTGAACAGTGGATTCCTTCGATGGCTGTTTCACCCTCTGGATCTAGCACTTCTGGACAGTTTTCCTGGATGATTGCCTGGAAGATACTGGAATATTTTTTCATCATGGATTTCTGGCAGGCCAATAATTCTTAAATTTTCTCTCCTGAATCTATTTTCCCGTCACTTGTTTTTCCAATTAGATATTTTACATTTTCCTCTATCTTTCCACTCTTAGGTTTTCTTTGACTGATCCTTGCTGTCTCATAGAATCATTAGTTTCTACTTGCCCAATTCTAAATTTTATCAAATAGTTTGCTTCAGTTAACTTTTGCATCTCCTTTTCCATCTGTCCAATTATTCCTTTAAGGAATTATTTTCTCCAGTTTGTTTTTGAACTTCCTTTTCCATTTGTCCAATTTTCCCAGTTAGATTTTTTTGTTTCCTTTTCCATTTGTTCAATTTTCTCTTTTAAAGAGATGTTCTCCTCGGTGATTTCTTTTTTCATACTTTCAAAATCATTGGCCAGTTTTTCTTCTATTTCCTTCTTCAGCTGTTCCAGGAGAGCTCTTTGTGCATGCAAGGAGTTCATAGTGCCTTCTGAAGTTTCAGGTGGAAGTACGGTCTCACGAGTGACCTCTTTGGTATTCGTGTTTTGGTCTTTGTGTCCATAGAAAGATTCTATGTTTTTTTCACCCTTCTTTTGCTTTTTCTTGCTCATGATGGTGATTGTGTGTTAAGTGGTTTCTGATTCTTTCAGTTAGAAGCTGCAGAACTTGGTGTTGAGCTGACTAGTAGGAAAAAAGCTAAAGGCAGGTGTCTGTTTGTCTTTTTGTTTTGTGTTTCCCCAATCAACCCTGGGGCTAGCATGTTAAGCATGGGGGAGGGGTAGTCTGGTCACAGGAGATCTCCTCACCTGAGCTGACGCAAAGGCAAGCTCAGGGGTTGGTAATCCTAGCTGCCCTACTGTCTTTCGATTTCCACTGGAGCTCTGAGGTATGCCTGGATCCTAGTGTGAGTGTCCACCCCTCCTGGGGCCCCTCTCCTTCTGGTTCACCCCTGCCACAGTAGGTGGAATCCTCCTTAGCTATTTTCCTAGGCTCAGCTGTTATGAGATTGTTGGCCTCCTCAGCTGTTCTCACTGATCCAAGATTTTTCTGGAGAAATATGTTATGGTTCTTTTGAGGTTGACAGTGGGGAGGAGAGAGCATTTACTGATCACTCTTCCATCCTGGCTCAAGTAGGTGACTTAAAGACGTTTAATCTGAAGGCTGAAAGTCTCAGGAGCTACTGTGGCTGATATCTGGGGCTCAGCAGCCATCACTCACTCAGCTCCTCTGGTCTCCTGCCCTGGGCTGCCACTCCACCATCTGCCTGCTGCTGCCTCAGGCCTCCCCAGGGCCCTCCAGCTGGATGCACTGTACTGTGCACTGTGGGCTCACCCCTACAGAACAGATCCTTCCCATTGACCTTGCAGTCTGTCCTGGGCTGTGAATCTGCCACAGTCTGTCTCATATTGGTTTCTAGACCTTCAAAGTTTTGTCAGATTCTCTCCTTAGAGGTATTTGAAGGAGTTTCTTTAAGAGCTTAGGTGAGTCCTTGCTCTCAAGCCACCATCTTGGCTCTGACCCAAAAACGTACATTTTACACAAATATTTAACATTCTTTTTATTTTATTTTGAGTTTCACATTCTCTTCTACTCTCCCCTCCCTCCTTAGGAACAAAATAAGAAATTTCACCTAGATTGTATATGTGCAGTCCTAGAAAACATGTCTGTGTTACTCATGTTGTCAAAGAAAATAGACCAAAAATGCAACAAAAATAGTTTCAAAATAAAAGAACTTTCACATTCATTTGCCAGAGGTGGGCAGCATTTTCACCAAAACTTCTTCAGGCTTAGATCTTAGATCATGCATGGTTTGGAAGAGCCAGGTCCTTCTCAGATAAGTGTTGTTCCACACTGCTGTCACTAAGTACTGTGGTCTTTTGGTTCTGCTCACCTCACTTTGCATCAGTTCGTGTAAGCATTTCCAGGTTCTTCTGGAGGTACCCTGCTCCTCCTTTCTAATAGCACAATAGTACACCATCCCAGCCATACGCTGCAACTAGTTCAACCCATCTTGTTCTGCAAATATTAAAGTGCTATATTAATGCTAGTGACTACGATTATTAGTTAGCAGCATAAAATGTCTCAAAAGAAGTGGCCTGGCCAAGACAACCCAAAAGGAGGTGTAATTCTTCACAGGCATAACTACTGCCTTTCTGTCTCAGAGGATGTTCCAAACATTGCATCCTCAGCCTCCTGACAAAAGTGCTAGGTACATGCAACATTCCTCCTCAATTCACCAGGCATTGACCTCACTCTGGGTCATCTCCTCTTCCCTATCTAGGGGAGGCGTTATGTAGGCTGCTCTTCGAGTCAGGAAATCAGGACTCTGCTTTGATCTTGACTAGTTCTATGTTCTCCAAAAAGATAACCAATATCTCTCTGAGTCTCACATTGTCTGGAAAATGGGCTGGTGATGACAACACTACTAAATTCATAGGACTGTTGGGAGGAAAACGCTTTGTAAACGCTGTGAAATCTGTGTCACCTGGGTCATGTTTCAGGATGCAATGCACAGGATGGGAGGAGGAGAGACTTCCCTACCTGTGGAAGGAACTGAGGAGAGAGGTGTGTACTGGGGCTACTGGGTGAGAAGAATGAGGATCCAGATTCAGGAGTTCAGAGGAGGGGGAGGTTTTGGAAGGATTCTCCCTATCAGTAGGCCCAGGGGAACAAGGGAGTTCCAGAAGCATGGAAAAGATCTTTCCAGATCAGGAGTGGGATTTTCTCCACCTCTGCCATCTGGGACTCTTGCCCTCCCAACCCTCCTTCCACAAACTGCCTCCCAGGCTCAGCTGTCCCTGAAGGAAAGGATACCCTAAAGTGACAGGACTTGATGCAATCTGTCATTAACCCCTTAATGTCTCTGTCCTATTCTTGGGACAGGGAAAGCCTTCAGAAAAATGTGGTCACAGAGGAGCAGTGCAAGACTGACGTTGACATCATCACCTCTGACTCTTTTGATGAGAAGGCCATTGCCATGAAATATCCCTGCAGCGCTGAAAGCAAGTGTCCTGGGGGGGCTGGTTGAAATAGGAGGCTCTGCCAAGTATTTAAATGACATCAGGACATCTCAACAGCAAGCTCAGGTTACCTTCAAGTACAGTATGACTACACAATATTCCCACCTCACGATGAACCACCTGGGATATCAGAATATTGCTTACCCTGATGTGTTTGATAATGGAACAGCCACCCACGTGGTCACTGCAGTGCTCTATGGGGCCCAGGCTTTCTTTGTGTTTGATCAGAAAGTTTCCCACGATGAAAATGTTGAGGATATAGAAGGAACATTAAAGGCTAAAGTAGAAAAGATTCCTCAAGTATCAGGAAAAGTTCCGATGAAAGGGGAACATAGGTAGAGAAGATCAACCAAGGAATTCAGGCGCAAGTTTAATGGGGATTTTGTCCTTCAGACCAACCCAGTGACTTATGAAGATGCAGTAAAAGTCTATGCCTCCCTTCCTCAGCTGCTTAAGGGCCGTGGGGTGCCCCTCCTAGTCTGGCTGTACCCTCTGGAGAAGCTGAGCTGCAAGGCTGCCAGGCTGGCTCGAGGGATCAGCATTAGCTTGGTGTGGGATGCCCAGAACTCTCTGGAGAAGTTATATGAGTTTGACAAGAGGTGTCATGACATGCTGGAGGCACCAGGGCTCTCAGTCTTTTCTGCAGCCAAGGAAAAGATCAGGCTATTCCGAGAGCTAAATAAGCAGCACAGACAGATGTTACAGAAGGAAATAGCCAAGACCTTACCTGAGATCAGGGCAGGCAGAGCAGAGGAAGAGGAGCTAACCAGGATTTTAACCAGGGAAAGCCAGTCCCCATTCAGCACTAGGAGGCTCTCAGAGTTTCTGGATCAGAAACTCCAGGAGATGAAGGTGGTAAATTCCTACCTCACCCTTCTAAAGGAGGTGCCAGTCATAGCTGACCAGAACGAGGTGGACAGTGTGGTACTAGGCTCTCCCCACAGATTTGTCCTAGTGTTTGCATTCACCTCCTTACAGGAGGAACCCTACTTAGCAGATTGGAAACAGTGGCTATGGAATCCAACATCATTCAGTCCTGACTGTGAGCAGAAGATATATTCCTTATGGCTGGAGGATAACGAGACAAGGAGAAAAGCACGACAATTGGCAGAATCCTTCTCAATGTGTGCCAAGGCCAATCATTCCACTGAAAAGACTCAGTTCATCGTGGCATCTCTCCCAGGCAAGGAGAACAAGGGGGTCTCCATTTATCTCTATGAAAAGGGACTGCTGGTCAGCACCAACTTTGAGCTACCAGTCAAACCTCTCCCTCCCCAGATTGGTGAGGTCACACATGATTGTGTAATGCTCACACTGACCCCAACATCTGGGAGGGAGCAGAGGATCAATGGCTATCAGGTAGAATACCAAGTTGTAGGGAAAGAAGACTGGACCACGATCCCTGTGTCTGGAAAGCCAGAGGTCTTCAAAGTGAGTGGTCTTGATGCTGGCACAGAGTATGTGTTCCGGTTTGCTGAGGTATATGAGCTAGGGCTCAGTGAGAGCAGTGATGTGAGCCTTGCTGTGAGGACACTTCCCCCAACCTGCACTCCTGGAAAGCCAAAAGCTGCTGTGCTGGGACCACAGTCTGTGTCCCTGAGCTGGGAGGGTTCAAGAGTTGTTGGAGCAGGAGTCAAGATCAAGGAATATAGAATAGAGTACAGAGAGGAGACTGAAGTGTTGGATGAGGAGGAGGAAGGAGAATGGCATGAACAGAGAACAGGAAATGACAAGACTTACTGTGAGATTGATGGACTGACACCTCAGACTGTGTACAGGTTCCGAGTTTCTCCTATCTATGATGGTGGCTCGATGAGTGAGAGCAGTGACAGGAGTGACCCAGTGAAGACCCTCTCAACCACAGAGGAAGCTACAATCTCGGGTAAGGGGCTGTTAGCAACTCTACTGCACTGAGATGTTTCCTATTACTGTAATATTTGAAGTGTTGCAAGGGTCGAGCGCTAGACTCTCCTTGATTTCATAATCCATTCCAATGGGCATTGACTCACTAAAAGTGAGAACTCAGGAAAGACTTTAGCTTTAAAAAGCCAAGGTCCCACACTGCAACCTGGGCCATCTCCAGTCATCCTGAGGAACATCAGGCCACTGGACCCAGATGGCTCTGGAGGAGAAAGACAGGCTGGTGACATTGCACAGCCCTACCTCACTCAAATCAAAATCAAGCCCATGTCATGTCATCATGATTTCATTGTCATCTTAGAGAATGAAGAACAAATCACACAATGAAATCACAGGGGTCAGACTTTGAGAGACTTAATTTGCAATTTGTAAGGGTTCCTTTATGGTAGAGGGCTATGATCAAAGCACTTTGATCAATCAGATTCTCTCCCTCCCTCCCAGGGGAGTGTCAGACAGATAAGGTATCTACTAATTCAAATGATTCAGTTTGGTGTCTGACATTATTACCGTTGAAAATCATGCCCAGCTGAAAGAAATTATCCAGATTTTTCTGAGCTGTGGTTTTTATTCCAGGCATATAAAAAGTGATCTTTGACATATATTTATTTTTAAAATGAAAACAAATTGTTGTACTTGAGACTTTCAAGACATTCCTTAGTGCAATACAAATATTCTAGAGTTAAAGGAGTCATAGAGCCTCACCTCTTCTGACCTCTGGTTGCATCAGACTTCATCTCTACAACATTTCCTTCCTCTACAACATCTGTCTCTGCTCCACATGTAGGCTTAGCTCTTTGAAGGCAAGGGGTATACTGCAATTAAAATATTTCTCTGTCCTATGCACAAGGCTCTGGGCCCCCACACAGGTTTGTCTCAAATGCAGTCAGGTGTTGCAGTGGATAAAAAGCTTGCCAGGGAGGGGAAAAGACTTCCTGTGAAATCCAGCTTCAGAACCACAGGAGCTGTGTGCAGCTGGGAGAGTCTCAACTTCAGTCTGCCTCAGTTTTTATCTGTAAAATGGAGCCCATAATAGCACCTATCTTCCAGAACTGCTGCGACGATCCACGGCCATAATATTTGTAAAGCACTTTGTGAATCTCAAGGCAGTACAATTTCCACATCATCTTTTTCTCTCATTAAAGTATTTAGTCAGGCTTCCTGCTGACAGGAAAGGAGCAGTGTCTCATGGTATAGCTGATGCTGGTCACATTCTCAGTTGAGGCCTTCTGAGAATCATAGGAGTTGGAAGCAACTTTAGAATCCAACATCCTACCAGAAAAACAAATCCCCTTTATGATGTGAATGACAACTGTGGTCCCTTCCAGTGACAGTCACTCTCTCCTAGCACATTCCATGGTGGGGGCAGCTCCAGTTGTTAAGACATTCTTCCTTTTTAATGGAGCTGAAATCATTCTCCTTGGAACCTACATCTTTCACACCAGCTTTGCTCACTAGAGTCAAGCAAAATGACTGATTCCTTTTCTTCATGACATACCTCCAGACACCTGAGGGCACTGATCATGCTCTATCCAAGGCTTCCCTTCCCTCCTCTAAACATTCTCTATTCCTTGGATTCTTCCTTCAGAGCCATCAACTCCACACCTTCCACCTTCCTCACTGTCCTCCTCAGCATGAGCTCTAGCTGATCCTGAAGGAGGATAAGAGAATAGAAATCAGAGGACCTCGAGTCAAATTTTGACGTCCTTCTTGTCTTCATGACTTTTGGCCCATCATTTAGCCTCTGTGAGACTTAGTTTGCTCATTCGTGAAATGAAGGACTTGGACTTACACAGCCTTGCAGCCCCCTGCTAGCTCTCAAACTTCTGTAAATGTGGTGCCCAAATTGGAACATGCTGCTGCACATAGGACCTGACTAGTGTGAGGGACAATGGGACTGTCCCTTCCCAGGATAAAAGCCTTGTACTCCTACTACTACTGTCTAAGATTTTGTTAGCTTTTTTTGACAGCTGACCTCACATTAAGCCTTTTATCTTTTAATATGGACCTATAACATCATCAAAATTTCATGGAAAAAATCTCACTGTGGAAACTCCTTCTGTACAGAGCAGGAACTCATTAGTCATTGTGGCTTAAGAGCAGGAGTGTTTACTCTTTTTTTGTATTAGATCCCTTAGGAATATTCTGACGTCTATGGACACTTACTACAGCATAAGGTTTTTTAAAGAATAAAATGAAATAAGGGATCACAAAAGAGAACAATTATGTTCAGATGCAAATATCAAAATATGTATGTTTTAAAACAACTCTACAAGTTCATGGATCCCAGGGTAAAGACATATACAATTCAGGGATTTGTTGGAAGTGCACTGAGGTTTAATGACTTCACCAATCCTGACATGAGGCATGAACCCAGGTCTTACTGACTCCAAGGCTAGCCCATTGTCCCACATGGCTTCCTTCAAACTTCTAGACAGTTTGTAAGCACCTGATCTTCCTTAATACCTCATATCTCTAGAGACATTCTATGGCACAGAATTGACATCAGGGGTAAGAAATCTAGGTTACTATGATCCTACTAAAGTAACCTCACATTCCATGAATTTCAGTGGCCATGTTACCTTGATGCCTCGTTCGGGCCCATGTTGGGCAGCCCACTAAAACTTCTAGGCTGTGAACACCTTTCCAATCCTAGCTGGTTTATTTTATGTTTTCATCTGGAAGAATTTTCCCTGAAGACAGAGATTAATTGTTGTCTTTTTTCCTCCTTTAATCCTAGTGCTTGATTAATTTTCAGGAACTAAATTTTTTCAAATGTTGTTTATTTTTTCTGTTAGTTGGAGTCCTATTTCTCTCCCCTTTCCCCGCCACCGCCCTGGGCCCTCTGACTGGGCCTCACATTTAAAACTTCACTAGGACTTTTACAAACCACAGCATGCATTCTGTCCTTCAGAGTACCGTTTCTGTACCACCACCCCTACTTCTCCACCACCACCCTGGGCCCTCTAACTGGGTCCAAGGCTCTTTCTGGCTACTGGATCAATGTTTTAACAGAGGAAGGAACCTTGTGTTCTGGAAAGAGGATACCATGAAACCAGGAGAATGCCATCTACTGCCAACTAAGTCCCTTTATTTTCACAGAAACATATACATTCCTGTTCCTCCCTGTGCATGGCTCCAACCGCACCACCATCCACAAACCCCTGGTTGATGTTCTTGCCCTACCCTGTCCTTATCTTTGCCCTGAAGTCAGGCCATTCGCTGCAGAAGCCTGAGTGCAGGCTCTGTCTGAGTTCAGGAGGTTTAGAAGTGAGGACACTGGGTCAATTCCTCAAAGGCATTTCAGTGGTTACACCAGGAAGCATTTCCTCTTTTTCTCCACTGTCACTCCCATCATATTCTGTGTGTTACCGTAAAATGTCAGACTACATTCTTCTGAAAAGCATTGCTATTTAGCAAGCAGTGTGATGGACCAGAAAGACCATTAGACTTGTAGTCAGGAGACTTGGGTTCAGCTGATATCTGAGTTTTTTATTGAATATGTGACCTCTCTTAAACTTTTTTGTATCACCAGCTCCCATGGTGGAGACTAGGTAGGAAACAATTGTGGTTGTCAAAAGCACTTCTTGAAGAAAACACCCATAGCAAATGATAGAACAATGGACAAAAGTAACTGTACAACTTCCCAAAGTGTACTTCCACGATTCTCCGCCTCCCTTCGGGCACCATCACAATTTTTCTTGTATTTCTGCCATGAGTCTTCTGAACTCTTCCTCCTTATCCTCATAGGACTTCTTTTTCTTCTTATAGTCTTCCCATTTCTTATCATCCTGTTCTTTTTCCTCTTTCCACTTTTCCTTTTCCTTCTCCAATTCTTCAAACATCTTCTCATATTTCTGTCTGATTTCTTCTCTCTCCTTCTCCAACTGCTCCTTGTAGCATTGTTGAAGAGCCTCTGTGTCCTTCTGGAGGAGATCTTCCACAGATGTGTATGTATCATTGGTATAGTGGGTGCCCTCATTAGCTTGCACCATTGTCTCAACCATGGGCATCAGCTCTGAAACCTGGGCATCTCTCTGGGCTCCACTAGCATTATTATTAAATGCGCAGTATCTGTGCTCACACTTCTCCAACAATTCCTTGAAATAAGGGTCCTCAATGGTTTTTATATAATCCCCTGCACTTTGTTCTCCCAGATCTTCTTTCCGAGTGAAGACAATGATGAGAAACTTCACTGATGCTTCTCCTAGAATATGATAAAGCCTTTCAACAGCTGCCTTCTCCTCCTGGGTGAAATGACCCACTTGCAACACCAGGAGCAGAGCATGTGGTCCTGGAGAGGATAGTGTCATGAAGCGGGCTATTTCTTTTCATGAAATTGTGATCATATTACAGGTGTAGATTAAAAAAAAAAAAGCTTAATGTGAGGTCAGCTGTCAAAGAGAGTTTGTAAGCACCAGGTCTTTCTGAATACCTCGTATCACTACAGACACTGTATGGCATAGAACTGGTACCTTGGATAAGAAACCTCAACCACTATGGTTCTGTTAAAGTAACCTAATACTCCACGAGGGTTTCAGCTGCCATGTCACCATGATGCCTCATTCAGGCTCAAGGTGGGCAGCTCACTAAAACATCTAGGCTGTCAATAGTCTTCCAGTCTTAACTGTTTTTTCTGTGTTTGCATCTGGTAGAATTCTCCCTGAGGACAGAGACTAATTTTTGTCTTTTTTTCTCCTTGAAGTCTACTGCTTGATCAATTTTATGAATTCAGTTTGCTCAGATCTTGTTCACTTATTTTTGTTGGCTGGAGTCCTATTTCCCTCTCCTATTTCCCACCCCACCCCTACCAGCCCCAGTAGTCCCCTGCCACCCTGGGCCCTCTGACTATGCCCAGTGCTTAAAACTGCACTAAGGTTTTTGGGACCCTCAATGTGTATTCTAATGAAGCCCTAGTTCCCTAACCCCACCTCCCCACTCCTCCACCATCACCCTGGGTCCTCTGACTGGACCCAAGTCTCTTTCTGTCTGGTGGCTCAACATTTAACAAAGTAAGCAGAGATGTTCTGGAAAGAGGACACCATGAACCTAGAAGTATGGCATCTACTGCCAACTACATCCTGTTATTTTCACAGAAACATACATCCCTCTCTTCCTCCCCATTCATGGCTCCACTCCCACCCCTAATAACCCCTGGGTTATTCTCTTGCCCTACCCTACTCTTACCATGGAACTTCAGAACACTCACTGCAGAAGCCTGAATGGAGGCTCCGTCTGAGTTCAGGAGGTTTGGAAGTGAGGATACTGAGTCAATTCCTCAAACCCATTTCAATGATTACACCAGGAGGGAAAGAAAGGCCTTTCCAAATCGGTGATTGTGTGATAATGTAGCATCTCTAGTAGGAAGAGAAAGGAACAAAAACCCATGGGAGACTTAGATGTCCAAGAGATCTATTAGAGGATATTCTTCACAGCTGGCTAGAGATGGGAAGGAGATTTTCAGTTAATTAAACCAGTCAAATGAGAAGTATTTACTAAGTGCTTACTAAGTATCTAACTCTGTGCTTGGTGCTGGGTGATACAAATACAAAGAAAGAAGAAATTTCTGCTCTCAAGGAGCTCACATTCTATTGTGGAAAACTTACATTCTAATGAAGGCCCCTTCCTGATGCGGGGGGAGGGGGGATTTGGCAGTTCCTCCTAAGTTGGCTTCCCAGTTTTCTCCTTCTGTACAAAAGAAAATCCCTTTTCTGATGGGTGTAAGGGATGTGCTCTTCTTTTGAGATGGGGAGAGGGGAGAAAGTTATGGGGGCGGGGCAGGGGGGGTGATGGATGGGAGATAAAGTGCTGTCTGCCACTTTTGTTTCTAGATATATATGCTTGAGATCTTTGGTCACTGTCACAGGGGGAGGGACATGCATTATAGGACTGGAATGTAGCCCCCACCTACTTGAGATCAGCTAAGACACAGGATTTCACATTTATGATCCCCTGTGCTCTAGATAATTCATTTGGCTCAGGTGGACACTTATCTATAAAATCCTAATTGGGCAGACAGGGAGAACTCAACTAGGGCTCCTCACTGGCAACAATTGGAACAAGGGATTCCTGAGTCTGAGGAATGTTGTTTTTGGTTTTTTTTTTTAAAGGAAGAAAACTTATTCAAGGTACCCTACCTGTTTCCTTCATTTTGTGGTAATGAGTGATTATGTGGTAACTCAAGTGTCTGGTTTTAGAAGCAATAGCAAAAACTAATAGACAATTCCTAAAGGAAACTTGCCAATTAACTAACTCAAGTGACTTATTAAAAGTTATTCCTATATAGTTTCCCAAGGCCCAGGGGGGCTATAGATTGGAATGGTCCAAATCTGCATTTGAATTGGGGTAGTGTGGAGGTTCCAAAAATGACTTTTCAGTTTCTCTTTATTGTATAGGAAATATGTATATGTATATCCCTTCTCTGATAGATTAGTCTAATTTGGGTAGGAGTCAGGGTTAGAGATTCCAGGCTGATGCTATATGAAAACAAAGATGTTATTTGGTACCTCAGTTTCCAGATCTGGGTCAGCAGACAGAATAGGAGCACAGCAACAGGTTGAGGAGAAAAGCATAAAAAGCTGAACGATTCCTTGATTTATTCAAGATTGACTGGCAAGGAAGCTACAGAGAAACTTATCTGTGATATCAGGTGATATGGGCCATTTAAGCCAAGATAGACACTCCTCAGTAAAGTAAATTGAACATGATGGAGAAACCTTCTTGACTGGTTTTAGAAGCAATAGCAAAAACTAACAGACAATTCCTAAAGGAAACTTGCCAATTAACTGTCAAGTGGCAGGAGAATGGCCTTGAGTTGTTCTCATAAGTGAGGAATCAGAGATTTATAGAGATGCTCACATTTGTTTGTATTTTTTTTTCTGGTATTCTAGCTGTAAAGTGCTCATCTAGAAAGGATGGGAAATAAACTTTCTTTTTTTATATTTTATTTATTTTGTTTAGTATTTCCTAATTAAATTTGTAACTTTTTCATTCTTTTTTTATTTTGAATACCAAATACTCTCCCTCCATCCCTTATTCAACCCTTTGAGAAGATAAATTATATGTTAGAAGTCTTACAAATCATATAGGCATATTAATCATGTTGCAAAAAGAAAAGCAAGATAAATGAACTGAAAAATATGTACTTCCGTCTGCACTCAGAGTTCAAAGGTGATTATAGCTTTTCTTTTTTGGAATTCTCACTATGAAACAGGAATTAAGATTCTTTAGAAAAGAGAGAAACTTTGACATCACAGAAGGGTCTGAATGTGAGAAAAAGCTTCAATTACTAATATGACTGGGTAGGATATGGCTGTCTATAAATGTGTACATTCATGCATGTGTTTTCCAACAAGCAATAATTATTCCTTCATTATATGCCCCAGAGGAAGGGTGGAATTTTCAGTTTAATAAATTTGAGAAATGCTATCTCCTAAGATCCCTCAAACAACAGTCTCCTGGGGGTGATGCTGACAATGATCTGTGAATTTCACTAGGACAATATTGAGTTGACCATGCTCAAAGCTTGTCCAGATTACTAGGATCCTTCTCAGCTAGTGCTCTACTGGCATGGCCTTCGAGAACCTAAGGGTCACCTCCTTGTCATACTGGGATTTCTGAGAAAGGCTTTATTACAATTACCTACAAAACTCAGTCATTCACTCTTCTTTCTTACTTGTTTCCTACAGACCCAGACAACAGTGAAGGAGGATCAAGGGAGCCAGAACTCCGAATTGTCCTTGTGGGGAAAACAGGCGCTGGGAAAAGTGCAACAGGAAACACCCTCCTGGGCAGGAGAGAGTTTGAGTCCAAGTGTTCAGGAGAGTCAGTCACTAAGGATTGCAGGAAAGCCCGGACCACATGGAATGGGAGGGACATTGCTGTTGTTGATACTCCAGGCATTTTTGACACTGATGGCAAGGAGGAAAAAAACTTGAAAGAAATATCTCATTTCATGACACTATCCTCTCCAGGACCACATGCTCTGCTCCTGGTGCTGCAAGTGGGTCGTTTCACCCAGGAGGAGAAGGCAGCCATTGAAAGGCTTTATCACATTGTAGGAGCTGAAGCCGTGAAGTTTTTAATCATTCTATTTACTCGAAAAGAAGAAATGGGAGAAGAAAGTATAGGGGATTTTGTAAGAACAATTAATGATTCATATTTCCAGAAGTTGTTGGAGAAGTGTGAAAACCGATGTTGTGCGTTTAACAATAATGCCAGTGGAGCCCAGAGAGATGCCCAGGTTTCAGAGCTGATGGCCATGATTGGGGCAATGGTACAAGCTAATAGGGGCACCCACTATACCAATGATATATATAAATCTGTGGAAGATCTCCTCCAGAAAGACACTGAGGCTCGTCAGCAATGCTGCAAGGAGGAGTTTGAGAGAGAGAAAGAAGAAATCAGACAGAAATATGGGAAGCAAAAGGAAGAATTGGAAAAAAGGCTGAAAGAGGAAAGTGACATGGATGAGAAGCTTAAGGAAAATTTGGAGAAGAAAAAGAGGAACTGTAAGGATAAGATGAAGGAAGCATTAAAAAAATTAGAGCTGATTTATGAGAAAAACTATCAAGGTGCCCAAAGCCAGGCAGAAAATAATCAGAGTATACTTTTAAAAGTTGCAGTGATTATTTTGCCCATTGCTGTATTATTTGCTATGATTGTACTTGACAAGTAGCCCTTCGGACAACCAGAATCATTTCATAGCTAGATTCCTCCACTACAGCTGGGGATACAGAGGCTTTAACTAACAGAGGTCACATGGTTAATAATGGATTCAGATATCAGCTGAACCAAGTCTCCTGACTACACGTATAATGTTCTTTCTGGTCCATCACATGCCTCACTAAAGAGTAATGTCCTTCAGGAAAATGTATCCTGATATTTTACAGTAGCAGATAAAATTTCCTAATTTCTTATGTTCAGGCTATGGGAACAGCTAGGAGAAGGCAAGAATTTAAAATTCAGTGTGCACAATTAGGAACTAAGTGGCCAAGTTCCATTCTATGCTTTTTCCTCCCAGGAAGCCCTTTTCCTTAGCCATCGCTCCTATCATACTCATTCTTTAAGAAACAGCTACAAACACTTAATCTCTTCCCAAAACTTCCCTCTCTACAATCCTTTTCCACTTTAATGATGCCTGTTCTCTCTCTTCTACAGCCCTTCCTGGAGAGGTTTAATCAGATTGTGAGTCATGGGTTGCCTTATTGCTGTCACCATTTAGACTCACAAGTTTATATTGTTTTCATAAAAGTATTGTAAGTTCTTCGGTTACTGCAGGTTTGAATTATTTATTTGTCTTCTTCAAATGTCAGTCCTTCTAAGAAACCCTCCTCTACACCCCATACCTTTTAGTTACTATTGTTGGGCTGTAGAAATCATCTCAAGTTATTGAGAAGCAGAAAGCATCTATGTATAGGCTGACTACATACCTGCAGGTAGTCCAAGAGACAGACTACAAAATTCCCCTAAACTGTCCGTTTTCATACTCTTAATCAAACAACTCTAGTTTCTTCTCTTTACCAAACATAGTTCCCCATTTGACATAATATTGATGTAAGTCCTTTGATTATCCTGAAGAAATTCTGTTTTCAAGAAAAAAAGAGGTCTCTCATACAAAGAATCCTGCAGTTTTTATCAACAACTCTATTGCCTCCTTTTTCTATTTTAGAACCTTGTGGTTCACCACAGATTATTTTTCCTTATAATAGTATTCTGTTATAGTCATGTGCAAAATTTAACCTTTCAAGATATTTGGGGACACCCTGTTTCACAGAGCCAAGGCCCAGCAAGCCAATTGTGCCCTGAATTTGGAATAACAACATTCCTCTGCACTCTGATAATCTCACCCTCTAATAAAATATATTGCTTTGACCAGCACCAGACATTCACTGCCCCCTCTTTCCCAGGGACAAGAGAACCAATGTGCTGCAGCCTAAAGCCATCCCTTATACCTCTTGAAATGCTCACAGTCCCTGTTTCATATAAGTGCTGAGTAAACCAAACCAAGTGCTGCACTCCTGTCCCCACCACACTAACTGGTTCTCTACCCTGCTTGAGATTATCAACTTGGAGACTGTTCCCACAGGACCCAGGAACACCTGCATTGTCCATGCATAAGCCTACAACAGGAACTGCTACTCAAGACCTAAGAATCATAGTATTGTGATCCAGTCCCTCCCTTGCCCCCAACTTGTGGCTTTTATGTATATAAGCATTGTCTTTGCTCTAGCACATGAAGCTCTCCTCCTCAGAAGGATTTCTGCTTATAAATTTCTCACTTTAAAAATAAATTTCTGTATGTGTTCTGGGTCTCCTGCCTCTGGCCTATTTTCTGTGGTTCCCACCACTCACAGATCACAGGCTGGGTCTGGTCTGGTTAACATTAATTGGTGTCTGAAGTGGGATTGGACACAGAACCGGCTCATTGGACTCTCCAAAACCAGTGGAAGTGAACTGGGTACTATCAGAGATTTCTCCAGAGTCCAACCCACTGTGGTAAATCCTCTTCCTGTTGTTCCTGTTCCAATCTCCTGGACTCACCCTTGATTGAGCTCACCTTTCTTTATGAGGAAAACTCTAGGGCCCGTTCCTTGGCCTGATTCTGGAAAGGATATCCTGTGGACACCTCTGTTTTCTGCTAGCCTCTATAAATTTGACGCTATGTGCCTCTGGTTGATTTCTTTTTTGTAGTTTTTTCTGCATGCTTCAGAGCCCTGTGCCTCCCCTAACTGAAGTCCAGCATACTCTGTTAGACTCCAGTCATCCCTAGGTTAGAGACCACGAAAAGGCCATTATATGTAATGGGGATCACTTAGAAACCTTCTCATTAAGATCAAGGGTGAAACAAGGATGCCTATTATAACAATTATTATTCAATATTGTACTAGAAATGTTACCTTTACCAATAAGAAAAGACAAAGAAAGTGAAGGAATTAGAACAGGCAATGAGGAAATAAAACTTTGCTCTTTGCAGATGATATAATGGTATTTTTAGAGAATCTTCTAAAAACTTTGCTAAAGTTGCAGGATATAAAATAAACCCACATAAAGCATCAGCATTTCTATATATTACCAGCAAACTCCAGCAGCAAGAGATAGAAATAGAAATTCCATTTAAAATTCCATTCCATTTATAATTCCATTATAAATACTTGCAAATTAGTCACCAAGACAATGCCAGGAATTATACATACACAATTACAAGGTACTTTTTACACAAATAAAACCAGATCTAAAAAATTTAGAAAATTTCCATTGTTCATGGTTAGGCTGAAAAGATAGAATAAAAATGTCAGTTCTACCTAAATTAATTTACTTACTCAGTGCCATATCAAACTACCAAAAAATATTTTATAAAACTAGAAAAAAAATCATAACAAAATTCATCTGCAAGAACAGAAGGTCAAGAATATTAAGGGAATTAATAGGGGAAAAAATACCAAGTAAGGTAGTGTAGCTATGCCAGATCTCAAATTACATTACAAATGTCAATCATCGAAACTCTGTAGTATTGACTGAGAAACAGAGTGGTGGATCAGGGGAACACATTAGGTACACAAGACATACTGGTAAATGAATATAGTAGTCTACTGTTCAATAAATAATACAAAGACCCAAGTGTCTGGAATAAGAACACACTCTTTGACAAAAACTGCTGGGAAAACTGAAGAACAATATGGCAGAAACTAAGTATAGAACAACATCTGACAAGATATACTAAGATAAGGTAGGGTCAAAATGGCTACGTGATTTAGACATAAATGGTAATAGCTAGCATAAGCAAATGAGGAGAAGGAACAGTTTACCTGTCAGACCTATGGAGAATAGAATAATTTATGACCAAACGAGATAGAAAGCATTATGAGATGTAAAATGGATGATTTTGATTATATTAAATTTAAAATGATTTATACAAACAAAACCAGTGCAATCATGATTAGAAGGAAAGCAAAAGGCTGGAAAATAATTTCTATAACACGTGTCTCTGAAAAAGGCCTCATTGTTCAAATAGATGTAGAATTGATTCACATTTATAAAAATATAACATTCTCTAATTGAGAAATTATCAAAGAACATGAACAGGCAGTTTTCAGATGAAGAAATCAAAGTTATCTATAGTCATATGAAAAATGCTCTGAATCACTATTGATTAGGGAATGCACATGAAAATAACTCTGAGGCACCAGCTCACACCTATCAAATTGGCTAATGTGACAGCAAAGGAAAATGATAAAGGTTGGAGAGGATGTGGGGAAATTGACACACTGTTAATGAATTTGTGAACTGATCCAAGCATGCTGGACAGAAATTTGGAACTATGCTCAACAGGCCAGAAAACTTTGATCCAGCAATATCACCACAAGGTCAAAAGTGGGGTAGGAAGGATATACATGTACAAAAATATTCATAGCAGCCTTTTATTGTGGTGACAAAGGATTGGAAATGGAGAGGATGTCCATCAATTGAGGAAAACGGATGAACAAGTTGTGGTATATGAATGTAATGGAATATTATTGTGCTACAACAAATGGTGAATAGGTTGATTTCAGAAAAACCTCAAAAGACTGACAGGAACTGAGTGAAGTGAGCAGAACCAGAAGAACATTGTACAAAGTTATAGAAACACTGTTCAATGATCAGCTATGATTGACAATTCAGGCAGCCTTGAGGCTATATGTGGCCTTATAGGTCACTAAGTTCAACCTTTTCACTGAATCCAAATTTTACAGAACAGATATTTTTATTTTGATTAATACGTTTTTGTTCTTTTATCTTTTTATTTTGTTTTTATTTTTAAATTATTTATTTATTTATTTATTTTTAGTTTTGGACAGACACTTCCACAGGATTTTGAGTTCCAAATTTTCTCCCCATTTCTCCCCTCCATCCATCCCAAGACAGCATGTATTTTGATGACCACTTTCCCCATTCTACCTTCCCTTCTATTATACCCCTTCCTTCTCATATCCCCAATCCCTCTATTTTCTTCTAGGACAAGATAGATTTCTATACCCCATTACCTG
This sequence comes from Potorous gilbertii, assembly GCA_028658325.1. Lineage (NCBI taxonomy): Eukaryota > Metazoa > Chordata > Mammalia > Diprotodontia > Potoroidae > Potorous > Potorous gilbertii. The sequence goes on from CM053770.1 coordinate 74,441,687, forward strand.
TATGTCTTATTTTTCAGTTGCATGTAAAAACAATTTTTAACATTCATCTTTAAAACTTTGAGTTCCAACTTCTCTCCCTTCCTCCATCCCCACCCATCTCCACTGAGAAGACAAGCAATTCAATATAGGTTATACATGTGTAGTTATGTAAAACACTTCCGTAACAGTCATATTGTGAACAATGAACTGTATTTCCCTCCATCCCCCCAATTTTTCTACTCTCTCTTGACCCTATCCCTCCTCAAAAGGGTTTCCTTCTAATTCTCTGAAGCCAGGAGTGTCCCAAAAAAGAATGATTATCAATAGTTAACTGTTGTTCTTTTCCTCCCAGCTCCATTTACTTATTTTTTTTCTTTCTTTTGTTCATTAAAGGGACCATTCCCTGTTTACTTCATAAAGAGGCCTATTCACTGAATGGGCATTATCTCACTCTGAGTACCTGAATAGGTCAACGTCTCCCAGTATATCCTGAGCCTTCTCCAGTCATCCTAATGAATATCTGTTCACTGGATAAAGATGGCCCAGGAGGGGAAATGAGGCTGGGAACCTTGCACAGCCCTCTCTCACTCAAAACGAAGTAAAGAGCAAGTCATGTCATCATTTCTCTGATGATATGGTCTTCTTCGAAAATGAAGGATGAACACAGACAGACTTCTACTTACCCTCTCTTCCCATTTGTCCTCCCTTCTATCAGATCCCCCCACTGCCCCACCCTTATCCCCTTATCTGCTACTTTCCTGTAATGCAAAATAGATTTTCATACTACATTGAAGGTACATGTTATTCCCTCCTTAAATCAAATGCAATGACAGTAAGGTTCACTCTTTGCATCTCACCTCCCCACTCTTCCCCTCCATTGAAAAAGCTTTTTCTTGCCTCTTGCATGTGAAATAATTTGTCCCATTCTATTTCTCCCTTTCTCCTCCTAATATATTACTCCCTCATCCCTTAATTTTATTTTTAGATATCATCCCTACCTATTCAATTCACGCTATGCCTTCTGTCTATATGTATATAATCCCTCCAATTACCCTAAAGTCAAGAAAAGTCTCAAGCATTGTAAATACAATCTTTTCATGTAGGAATGGAAACAGTTCAACTTCAGTAAGTCCTTCATGATTTCTCTTTTCTGTTTACCTTTTCATGCTTCTCCTGATTCTTGTGTTTGAAAGTCAAATTTTCTATTCAGTTCTGGTCATTTCATCAAGAATACTTGGAAGTCCTCTCTTTCATTGAATGACCATTTTTGCCCCTGAAGTATTACACTCAACTTTGCTGGGTAGGTGATTCTTGGTTTTTATCCTAGTTCCTTTAACCTCTGGAATATCATACTCCAAGTCTTCTTATCCCTTAATTTAGAAGCTTCTAGATCTTGTGTTGTCCTAATTGTATTTCCACAATATTCAAATTGTTTCTTTCTGATAGCTTGCAACATTTTCTCGTGACCTGGGAGCTCTGGAATTTGTCTACAATATTCCTAGGAGTTTTCCTTTTGAGATCTCTTTCAGGAGGTGATTGGTGGAGTCTTTCAATAACTATTTTACCCTCTGGTTCTACAACATCAAGACAATTTTCCTTGATAATTTCTTGAAAGATGATGTCTAGAGTCTTTTTTTGATCATGACTTTCAGGTAGTCCAATAATTTTTAAATTGTCTCTCCTGGATCTATTTCACAGGTGAGTTGTTTTGTCAATGAGATATTTCACATTGTCTGCTATTTTTTTCTTTCCTTTGGCTTTGTTTTATAATTTCTTGATTTTTCATAAATTCATTAGCTTCCATCTGCTCCATTCTAATCTTTAAGGAATTATTTTCTTCAGTGAGATTTTGGACCTCCTTTTCCATCTAGCCAATTCTGCTTTTAAGAGCATTCTTCTCCTCATTGGCTTTCTGGATCTCTTTTGCCATTTGGGTTAGTGTACTTTTTAAAGTATTATTTTCTTCTGCATTTTTGGATCTCCTTTAGCAAGAAGTTCACTCGTTTCTCATGATTTTCTTGCATCATTCTCATTTCTCTTCCCAATTTTTGCTCTATTTCTCTTACTGGATTTTCAAAATCCTTTTTGACCTCTTCCATGACCTGAGACCAATTAACATTTTTCTTAGAGGCTTTGGATGGAGGAGCTTTGATTTTGCTGTCTTCCGTTTGTATACTTTGGTCTTTTTTTATCACCAAATTAAGATTCTATAGTCTGATTCTTTTTCCACTTTTTGCTCATTTTCCCAGATATTTGCTTGACTTATGAGCTCTTTCTCAAGGTAGTTCTCTGCTTCCAAGGGGGGTGGAAGGGTATATTGTCAGCCACTCAATCCCCCCACAATCTGTGAGCTTAGAGCTCCTACAGCCACAGCCCCTGCCCCTGCTGTTGCTGTTGAGGGTTCCTTCTCTGCAGGATCCTCCACTGCCCTGGAGCCAGGACCTGACCAGACCACTCTCGTCTCTCCCATACATCCCACAGGTTTTTTCCACTGACCTTCCAATTTTTCCTCAGTGTTTTGAGGTCATGAAGTCTTAAAACTGCCACAAGTGCCTGAGATTCAGTCCCCCTAAGGCCTGCTCAGGTCCCATCTGTGCTGGCATGGCCCACAATGGATTATGCTCTGCTCCCAGTGCTGCATGATAGACCCTTCCCAGGGAACTTCCAGGCTATCTTGGGCTGAAGATTTGCTACACTCCATCATTCTGTGGTTGTGCAGCTCCAGAATTTGTATAGAGTATTTTTTTACAGGTATTTGTGGGAAGAGCACTAGAGCAAGTCTGTGCTGTTACTCTGCCATCTTCAATAAAATTCTTTTTATTTTATTTTTTAAATGAATGTGTTTAAAATACCAAAGAATAAAATATGTTTCAATGAAATAGTCTTTTCAGATTGACCAGCACAATTAGAACATTGGGAATCCAAAAGGACCAAATTGGCAAATGCTATGCTCATGGTTTAATTCTAACTTCCCCTGCTTGGCTGGTGCAACTAACACACAAAATTGGTTGGGAAGAGTTTTGAGGGGTTGAGTACACCAGTCTGTTATCAGCTTTTGACAATAGTGCACTGTGTTTCTGTTTGAAGTGGAATTTGTGAATAGTAGCACAGTTTGACAATATTTTTTAATTCTGTTTGCTTAATAGCCAATCATATCAAAGAAGACCAAGAGAACGCTGAAAGAAGAAAACATGTTTTTTAATGTGGATTGGGAATTGCATTATTTTCTTGTTTCTGCTAAAGATAAGATGATTTGCTTGCTTTGTGATACTGCAACATCAGCATTAAAGAAATTCAATGCTCATCAGCATTATAACACCCATAAGGACCACAAGTGTTTTAAATTTTAAAAGAGAGGCACTAAAGGTTGTACTGCAGAAATTAAAAGATGAAAAGCAAAAACAAAGATTATTTTTCAAGCAGCAATAAGACCCGGAAATAATGCCACTGAAGCCACTTATAAAGTCACTGATATATTCAGGAAAAAGATAAGCCATTCAGTGATGTGAAAACTGAGAAACATGCATTCTCAAAGCTGTAATGTAGAGAGCCATTTCTGATGCAGTTCAAAATGAGAGGTACTTGAGACTTGTACTAGTGTAAAGGCTGACATTCTCAGGATTGGCCGACCATTCCATTCCTGATAAGCAAGGATGAGATCGTCCTGACCCTGATTGTGTACCCCCAAGGTTGATATGCAGAAGGAACTAAGATAAGGGAGGAAAAGATGTAAAAGATGTAAGGTAAAAATGTTCTCATGGGAATAACCTTGCTTGCTTGCTTGCTAAAGAAAGTATATAAACTTGACCCTCAGATCAATAAACCGGTTGTGTACAGATGATACAGGCTCACCTAGCCCCCACCGCTGTTATCCCTTCCTTTTCTATAACTGCCATGCCTCCAATTTGCCAGTTACTGGCACTGTAGGATGGTTAGACCCCATTGGAAACATTATTATGTTTCAAAGTACAAACAACTGCCTCTTTTAAGGAGAGCCACAACTGATCAGCAGCATGAATTAGCCTTCAACTTAACAGAACAACTTCATGCAATACTTCAAAAGGAAAATATATATTATTAAAAGGTTTTAGATGAATCAAGTGATACTATTGACTCAGCACAGGCTTAATACTTTATTCAGGTCATAACAAAAGATTTTCTTTGCTATGAAGAGTTACTCACTTAGGGCACTCTTGCAAACAGAACACAGGAAATAGATATCTTCAACAACTTTCAAGATAAATATCATGAAGTTCAAGTGAATTGGGTAGATTTAGTGAGTGTGTATACAGACAGTGTTCCTTCCATGATATGAAATGTTTATTGCACAGATAAAAAACAAAAAGTATTAACAGATGCAGATGCTCTCCTTTCTTTTCATTATATCTTGAATCAGCAAAATCTCTATGCTACAGCTACCATTTTAAGTGAAATTTTGCTACAAGTTGTTTGTATTGTTAACTATATTAATGCAAATACAATACAGCATCATCAATTTTGTAACATGCTAAAGTTGAACAATGAGGTATTCAGTGTAGATTTGCCAAATCATTCTAAAATGGGTTAACTCTCACAGGGTCAGTGAATATTTAATCTCTTAGAGAACAAATAGTTAAATTTCATGAAGAACAGAATCAGTGATAACAATATTGAAGGAAGATTGCTATAGAAATGCTGCATTTCTGTGTACTATGTCAAATCAAAACAACTTGAATACTTCTTTGCAAGATAAAATTAATTCTATATATGATATCTGGCAAAAAGAAAAAATCCAAGCATTTAAAAAAAAAAGCTATCTTTTTTCAAAACACTTCCTCAAAAGGAAAGTTTGGATGAATATTTTCCCCAGTTAGCAAATGTCATTGATGAGCAAGGTGATATATGTGAATCGTTTGAAGAATATGCAGCTGTTATAAACCTATTAATTGGAGAATACAATGAAAGTTTCGCTGACTTTGAAAATCATGACATCACACTCAAATTAGCATTTCATCCTCACCTAGTTGATATCACCAAGGCACCTAAAGAACTACAGATGCAATTGATTGAGCTCTCAGTAGATATTTTAAAGTCATTGTTTGATGCTAAGAAAGATCCAGTTGAAATGTAAAGAAATACAGTAGAATACTCACACCTTTGACCACATGCCGAAAATGCTTTCTTGCTTTTCATTCACTTATTGCTGTGAATCTACATTCTCCTACTTAACCCAAATACAGATGCCCAAAGTGAACCCAGACCTCCTGTGGCTGGAGCTGCTCAGCAGGTTTATACAGTCAGAAGCCAGGGGTTTAACTGCCTGACATGAAGTTATCACAGGTCAGAACAGTGGAGAAGTATGACGTCATCTGATTTCCACTATAGGTTTTATGGACCTGACAAGAACTTCACCTAAGTGACTCATTATTGGTGTTCTAGCATTATATCTATAACATCAAAAAATGTAAAGATTACGATTTTCACACTCCCCATTGTCTCTAGGAGAAAATTCAAATTCCTCCCCCTGGTGATTAAAGTCCTTCATAATCTGGCTCGAGTCTACCTTTACATGCTTATTTCAAGTTACTCCCCTCCATTTATTCCATACTCCACCCAAATGATCTTTCTGGCCTCTGAAGTTGCCATTCCATCTCCTCCCCCTAAGCCCTTCTTTGCTCAGTTCATCCCCTAGACCTGGGGATTCTTTTTCTTGCTCACCTCTGCCTAAGAGAGTCCTGACCTTCCTTCAGTGCTCAGCTCAGGTGATACTTTTTCCATGTGGCTTCCCTTGTTTCCTCAAGCTGTCAGCATTTTCTCTTTCTTCAAGGACAGTCAAGTGGATGGAATCTGTGATTTCATTAGTATAAAGAACTCTCATCAAGTAGACTCCCTTTACCAATGCAGGCTGGCAATTTCTCTGCAAGTTACATGCCTCAAGAATTGGAAATTAGGGAATGACTGAATAAGGTGTGATATCTGATGGTGATGGAATACTATTGTGCTATCAGGAAGGAGGAAGGGGGTCATGAGTGAAATTCAACAAAAGCTGAACTGTGGCAAGTTCTCTCTGGGAAATACAGTAGTTCATTATCAGGCAAAGAATTGAAGATTCAATTCCTTTTAATGGGCATAGAATGAAGACCAGAACAAAACAGATGAGAAAATCGTGCAGTTGGTTATAGGTTGGCAACCTCATGGGGGTAAGAAATTGATTACACACAAGTGAGAACAGGGCCTCCTTTCTCTGTTTTGAAGAAACTTAGTGGCATCTGGGAATGAGATAAGACCACTTATAATTGGGCAATGATAGGCTAAGATAGAACAAAGACAGCACATTGATGTCATGGAGCTGAAGTTATGAGGGATAACAAGCTTCCTTGGCATAAAGTGATGTATGTTCAGGTGGTGCTAGGAAAGCAGCTTCCTTAGAGATAAAGTGCTTTATGAGAGTGTTTTACTTTTAAAGTTATCTCAGAGTTTTTCTTTAACTGAAATTAATCAATAAGAAGAATAAACTTTGATCTCTGACTGTGAGAGAAGACCAATGAATTCTTGAACTCATGTTTCTTCACTTCAAGACAAAGAAGACGCTGACCCTTGTTATACAGCATGTGAATAGGGTTGCAGAACAGAATCGATTACAGAGTGAAAAATAAAATATTGGATCAATAAATAACTCTCACAGGAGAATGGTTTCAGAAAAACCTGGGAAGAAGTCTATGAACTCATGCGAACTGATACAAAGTGAAATGAGCAGAAACAGAACATTGTACACAGCCACAGCAACACTGACACAAGTGTGAAATATGTAGCTATTCTGATCCAAACAACCATCCATGACAATTCCAAGGGACTCACGGTGAAAAATGCTCTCCAGTCTCAGAGAGAGAAATGATAAACTCTGGATAAAGATAAAAGCTTTTTATTTTCATTTCATTATTCTTGTCTTTTTCTTTTCAACAGGGCTAATAGGAGAATGTTTTACATGACTTTGCACACAAAAGGTGTATTCTTTGCCCTCTCAGTGGGTGGGATACAGAATGAAAGAGAGAATTTGGAAGTCCAAGTTTAAAAATTAGTGTTAAACATTTTAAATATTTTTTTTTAAAAAAGAATGGAAAGAAGAGAATCTTAAAGCAGTCACTGACAGGGTATAACTTGCCCAAGGTCAGCTTGTACGAGGAGTAGGACGGGAAACCAAGTCTTCCTGACTTTGAGTCTTGATCTCTATTATACTACACTCCCTGTCTTCCTCCAATTTCCTCCTATTTAATTATTTGTGCACATACTGTAGCCTCAAGTAAAATGCGAGCTCTTTGAGGGCAGGGAATAATTTTGCTCCTCTTTATATCCTCAGGGATTAGCACAGTACCAAGCACATAGTAGGCACTTAGCACATGCTTGTTGACTTGTTGATTTGGCCAAAAGGAAACAGTTCTGAGTAATGGCATAACGCAGTCATGTTTCCCAGAGAACAGACATGGTCCTCCCTTGGCAGAGAGATGACAAGGGCAAAGGGATGCACATGTTGGACAAGGTAACTGTTTCAACTGATTTCTTTTCACTCTTTTCTTTGTTACAAGCGAGGGTTTCCTCATGGGGAAGGGGATAAGGTCTAGAACTGATTCTGATGTAAAAAATAAAAAAGATATCAACAAAAAGATTTGTGTCCAGATTTATTGAACATTCATAGCATCCATCGCAGTAAGAATCACTGATCTCTACTGAGGACAGGGAGGGGCACAGGTGATCAAATTTCTGTCTGAACACACCCTTCCAACTCTCTACTCCTGACCTTGGCCTGAAGCTGCTGGGGAGGACATGGGAGAACAGGCCCTGCACCTTCCCAGGGACAGGGAAGAGTCAAGTTCATCCTCTTGGGGTCAGATGTGTAGCCACTGAGAAGCTGCTATTCTCACACACACCCCTCCTCCCCACCCCGGGCTGCAGTGTTAAGCCTCACTTCCACCTTCTAGAATGTTTTCCTTCTCCCCAATCCACCCCAAAAAGCTGGGGAGGAAGGAGAAAGCAGAAGCGCAAAGTCAAGCAGAGGTTAGGAAACTGCCAGCAAATACCCTGACTTACTCACCAATCTTAGATCGCTAAATAAAAGGGGCACTGAATGCAGGTAATACACCCTCAGGACAAACACAGACCCAGGAAAAGGGCAGGGAGGCTGAGAGCACAGGAATGCTTCTTGAGTTTGGGGAGAGGCAGGGGCAAGGGGGGAGAGCTGGTCAACACCAGAACTAGAAAATGTGGGCAAGAATATTTCATCAATGCCCTCTAAGTGGTAAATAATTAATTTTAAATAAATAAACAAATAAGAGAGCCAGGCTCCTTTAGGAATGAGTTTGGTTTATGGGAATGGGCACTGGTCTGGGGAGCTAGGTGCTCTGGAACCTAGCCTTACAACTCCCATAAACCAGGTGTTCATCCTTAGACAATCCTGACCTCTTTAGGTTTGCTTCCTCATCTTCAAATGGTGAAGTGGGACTGCAGAGTGGCTAAGGGCCCTCTCAGCTCTCTCCTCTCTGATATCAATTATCCCCAGGGAAGGTTGATGCTGCCCTAGGCAGCTATTGCTCAGAACTTAAGAAGTGCCCACCCACAGCAAGCAGAAGTTACCTAGGGCAGAGAAAAAGAAACTTCCCCCTGCCTGGGGGATGTGTGTGCTTTCTCAGAGAGGTAACCCAAGGGCTCCTCCAATTATTCAATGTCAGCTCCAGGCACTCCACTCCATCCAGACATCCCATCAACCCTCAGTTTGAAGAATCAAAGATCCAGAGATGGAAAGGATTCTTCAAGCTCCTTTGCCCTCACTTTAGAAAGGAGGACACTGCAGCTCAGAAAGCTGAGGTGCCTGGCCCATGGTACCCAAGGAGTCAGCAGCAGAGCCGAATGCTGGCTTCAAATCCAGCCAGCTCTCATTTCAGAGCTCTTTCTGTTGTCGCTGTTGTTGATGATGATGATGATTCATGTTTGACTCTTCACAAACAAATCTGGGGTTTTCTTAGCAAAGACACTGGAGTGGTTTGCCATTTCCTTTTCCAGTTCATTTTACAGATGAGGAAACTGAGGCCAACTAGGTGAAGTGACTTGTCCAGGGTCACACAGCCAGGAAGTGTCTAAGGTCAGATTTGAACTCAGGAAGATGGGTCTTTTTGACTTTAGACCCAGCACTCTATCCACTTGGACACCTAGCTGCCCCTTTCTACTGTACAAACATTTACAAGTTGTTATGGAAACATTCTCAAGTCTTTTCCTTCTTCTATCTTGTACCTCTAACTAGTTTGTGGAGTGGCAAACAACCCAAGGTCATGTCTTCTATAGGCTCTAAGGTGCCAATTTTAGAGTTTGCCACCCCGCTCAAGAAACTGTGATGACAGACCAACAGGATATCTAGCATCTATCTGATCTGAATGAAAGGGAGCTGAAAAAAAACCATACACAGAAAAATGCGTTGAGGGGAATCTAGCTATTTTGGTGTTATTTTTTTCCCTTTAAATTAGGAAATAAAAATGTTCTAGTTCCCTTCCATCTCTGTTTTCCAGTTTTATTCTAGATCTTCCTTCTTTATATAAAATGAGCAAGTTCATTTGATTAGCAGACTAAGTGATACATGATAAATATACTTGTTCCTTCCTAAGCAAAGTGACTTCTGCTCTGAAGAGTATTGACAATTATTTCATATACTTTAGTTTTTCCTCCAATTCTATGCTTTTCCAAGAAAGAAAAGAAAGTTCCTCCCTCCTCTACCATGGTTCACAATGTCGACAAATTTTATTTCAAAGCATATCACAGAATCATAAAAGGGCAATCAAATGTTAAAGTGGGAAGGAACCTCACAAGAAGCCTTACAGGGCCTGGAGAGCTTATGACTTGTCCATGGAGATTCCAGGTCTCCAGACTCATGATCCAAAGCACCCTCTAAATCACACTATCTCCTATCCAATAAACTCAAGCCCAGGCCCTTGGAATAGTGGACTCACTCAACAGGCACCCATCCTTAGGTTAGGAAGAATCTCTGTACTCAGTCACATTTGCAGAAAGAAAATCACACATCTGGCAGGAGGCTAAGTGTGATGAGGGAAAAGGAGGGAGTACTAAAGATTGAGAACCCTTTCACTCCGGTCTGATTAGGAGCCCCTCTCCCTTGGGGCCCAGGTCTCCCAGGGAAGAGGCTATTTCCTAGAAGTTGGCTGGGCTCCTGATCAAATCCAATGGGAATGTCTGAGTTTAAGAGTGACCAAGTGGAATAAAGGACAGAACAATATGAAGAACACAGGGATCCAGAAGTGGGGAGGTCATTGAGGTCGATTGCCCCTGAAATCAACATACGAGCGAGAGGGCTGGAGAAGCTGAAAAGAAAGTGGGTAGACAGATATGTGTTAGTTGTGTGTCCCATGGCAGCAAACACATCCCCCAAGACTCTTTCCCTTCCCCCAAATACTCTCCCATGTTTGAAATATTGTGTCTCTTTTCCCATCCTCCATGACACCCACCTCAGAAAGAGGAAACAAAAATGGAGGAACGCCCCCCCACTCCTAGAGTGCAATGGTCTAAAACAGAACCACCTCTGCTTTCCAGTCTGCCTCCTTGCTCCCTGCCCCAGCAGAGGATTAAAATTCTTCTCTTCCTTTCATTCAAAATAACAAATATCATTAAGCAATTAACATATGCTAGAGGTATAAAGGCAAAGACCGGTCCATGCTTACATTCTACCCTGGGAATACAACATATTAATAAATATGTACAAAGTTTATACAAATTAATTCAAAGTAATTTCACTAATAATGAGGGAAACAAAGGAGTTGGAAGTGGAGGAAAGATTTCATGTAAGAGAAGGTGCCTGAGCTGTACTGGATGAGAAGCTAAGGATTCTGGGAAGGTAAAGAGGAAGTGTGTCCCAGATATGGAACATTTGTGGAAAGGCATGAAGGTGAGAGATGGGAAGTCAAGTATAGGAAACAGGTAGCAAGCCAGTTTGCCTGGAAAAGAGAGTATATAATGGGGAAGTAATATGAAATAATCCAGATAAGGTAGATGGGAGCTAGGTTGTAAGTGGAGGTGACATGATATATCTATGTTTTAAGAATTTCTACTTGACCAACATGCGGAGGATGTGGAAAGGAAAGAACAGTGGCAGGAAACCCAATCAGGAGGCTGAAGGTTAGTTCAGGAAAAGTCACAATGGTCTGAAATAGAACAGCAACATGAGGGGAGAGAAGGGGATGCAACAGTTTCCCCAGCTCGGGAGCCACCTACTCTTTTAAGTTTTCCCTAACACCCCTCCTCTCCTCAAATGTTCTCAGAGTGCTTCATCTAGACCTCTAAAATCGATGCCCATGTTGTATCCTCGTCAGACTGAGCTACTTAAAGAGAGGGTCAGTGCTACTCTTTTCCTTCCTGCCCTCATCACACTGTACCCTATGCACATGTGTGTTGAACTGAGTTAGAATAAAGTCTCTGAAAGTCTAGGAAAGCAGGAGTTCATCCAGGGGTGTGCTGGAGCCAGCTCACACCAGCTTTCAAGAGCAAGTATAAATGAGAATATTTACAATTCAGAAATCAGCAAATGATACAAACCAGGGCTTGATTTGTTTTGCTGGTTGTTTAAGTTTAAGAAAGTGATGGAGAAAACATTAACAACACAGAAGATTAAACTTAAAAGTGTGTCCTGCTTATCAGAGAGACAGTTTATCCCCACATTGCTGGGTGCCTACTCTCAATAGTATAGACTTGTAAGCTCTGCCAAGGCTTAGATACTGGGAGGCCCCTTTGGAGGGGGCCATTAGGGATTACCTGAGGCCAACTCTGATGGTATCAGAAAGGTTCTCTGTACTGCTCCCCACACTTGTACACTCTTTATCTCCCATATCTCCCAAACTTACACTTCTAGCCCACCAGAGGTTTCTATTACTAAGCTCAACTAAGGTTAAAATTTTTACTGACCCAAACCAAAATGTTTCTATAACATCTCCCCTTGAGCTATACAGTTACTGTAAGGGTCCATGAATCTCAGAGTTTTCTTTAGCTCTAACAAAATGTGCAGTGTGAATGTAATTACCATCATATGGAGAATATCTGAGATTTTTTTTTGATGTTTAAAAAAAAATAAGGTTCTCATACTCAAAAAACAATGGGAATCAATGCCCTGGAGTATCTCCTACAAAAGGGAATTCTTTCTTCACCCATAAAAGATCAGTGTTTCAGGATTGCAGAAAAGGAAAAAAGGTCTCCCTTTGCCTGGGAAGAGGATCAGCAAGGTCTCCATAGCCTATCCTGGTACCTGGGACAAGTGATGGCGGTTGGTCACTCCCACAGGAATCGGACATACCAGATGGTCTCATTCTTCAGCTGTGGCCCAAAGAGAGGATTCAGCTGGGCCAGGATGGCAATCAGCCAGCTACGAGAAGCAAAGACAAGCATGAGCTTGAAAGCAGTAAGAACTTTACCCTGGATCCCAGACAAATGAGTTGATCTAAAATGATAATTTTTCCATGCAAAGAGTATACTGTTGCTCTCCTGTCAATCAATAGGGCTTTTGCTCTGAGTTGTTTTTTTTTTTTTCCAATAATGAGACTGGGTTACATGGAACCAAGTACTGTGTACTCCCTGTCTGCCCTAAGACTAAACACATGTGTTTACGTGATAACTAGCCAGGGTTATAGGAACACCCTATATTCATAAATCATTGTTCCCTTTGCAAGGCCAACTGACCCAAAGAGAACAAACACATGACTTCACATTAACCAGATGATCCTAGCCCCAAATGACTTAATATTTCTTGAGGATCTTCTGGGTTCTAAACACAAAACTAAACTTACTTACTGAGCAGAGCGCTGGAAACTGAACTTACTGACTAGAGCCCTAGAAACTGAATTTACTGACTAGAGACCTGGAAACTGAACTTACTAACTGAATGGGTTCCTAGGCTCAGCTCTGCTACTAACTAGTCATGTGTTACTGAACAATCAGTCATTTACCAAACACTTAGTAAGTGCCTTCTATGTGTCAGGCACTGTGCTGGTTTCTGGAGATACAAAGACAAAAATGAAGGAAGCTTATGTTAAACCTTTTCCTTTCCTGGCGCCTCAATTTCCTCAATTGTAAAATGACAGTATCGGACTAGATGTTCGTTAAAGATCTATAATTATGAGTCTTCAGCTGGGGTACAAATAGAGGGTTCAGGTGATGGGGGGAAAGGATAAGCTACTGGGGATAAATAAAAGTTAGCTCTCCCTTTTTCTGTAGATTTGGAAAAAGATTGATGCTGAAGATTTAAACTGTTAGGGCCGAGACACTACCTATGCTTGAGTCCATTATTCCATCCTATCCTATTTAATCACGTTAGGCTTCCTAGAAAACAGAAAATAATAGCAGCTCTTTGCAGTTTACTACTTCACAACCCGAGGAGATGGGTAGTATGTGTATTACTCGCCCCATTTTACAGATAAGGAAAATTGAGGCTCAGAAAGATGATGATGATGATGATGACAGGTAGTATTTATATAATGCTTTAGGGTTTGCAAAGTGCTTTACAAACACTGCCAACCCTGAGAGAGGGGGGGACTATTATTATTATTTTTCATCTGAAATTGAGAAATTGAAGCTATAAGAATTTGAGTGACTTGTGTTTGAGGCTGGAAATGAATTCAAATCTTCCTTGGCTCCAGGCCCCATGCTTATACGCTTCAACACCTAGCTACCTCAGATCAACTGACTTGTTTGTGGTCACATAGCTGGTAACAGCAGGGATAAAACAAGCATACACACAGGTCTGATTTGGAGTTCAGGGTTTTTTCCACCATATCAAAATGTCTGCTTAATAGGAAACAGGTCAGAATTATCCTTGTCAGAGAGGCGATAAAACCAAGACAGACAGACTCAAATTGGTTAATGGAAACCATGGACAAGAGCGCCTCTAACCCCACTGAAATCAACTATATATATACAATAAGGGAACTAATGTAAGGGAGGAACTAAGTCATAGAGGAACTAAGATAACTGTTTCCTGAGCTGGTGGTTCAAATAGAGTAGCATCAGAAAGACAACTCATATTGAGCACCTTTGCTGTATAATTAATATAATGACACACTGCCTTTCAGTAGACTTGAGGAAGGCAGACAATTTCCATCAATGCTACTACAATCTCTCCTGTGTTTCATGCTGTACCTGTAAAATATCACCTGTAGACAATAAAGGCATCACAAAACAAATGGAATAACACTTTCATAATGCAAATGTATCTATTTTTAATTGTCATGTATTGGATTATCTCAAAGCAGGGACCTGTAAACTCCACCTCACTTCAGAGAACCATGGAACTTCAGTGTCAGAGGAGCCTAGTGATCATCTAGTCCAACCCTTTGCTGAACTATATCATACCCAGCAAACTGTCACCCAAACCTCACCTCCTTAAGTGTACCAGTGCAACATCTATAATGTTGTAAATGCTCAACTGAAGGAAAAGGGAAGTTTGGCAGAGTTGGCAATGTGCAGAAGGGCAGATCAGACAAAATAATTGTGTTGTGGGTGTGGACTTCCTAGAGAGTTACTTACAACAGGTAACAGCAGACAGCAGTGGTGACCAACATGGTGATGATTACCCTGCAATGAGAGAGAAGAGAGGTTAGGATGGCCAGACAGACAGGTCTAGGATCCATCTAGAGAAGGCATTCTTGACTTCATAGCCTCTTTCCCCACAGCAGCCCAGAAATCAGAGGGGCACCTGGAAACAGAGCACAGATGTCCAAAGGAAGACTTAAAGCTGAAAGGATTTGTAAAGCTGGAGAAAGTCAGAGTCATCTCTGGAGCTCAAAATATAAAAAGAGTCATGGAAATAACAGGTTTGGAAGGAGACCAGAAGATATGTAAGGAAATGGGGAGAGACGTATGAAATGCAATGAATTGTTTTATCAAAATCCCCACCAGCTACTTTTCATGTCCACACGGAACATAAGAGAGAGGCCCTTAAATCATACCAAAATGGATTTTAGTCACATCAGAGAAAAAACTTCAAGTCTATCAGTCAATAAACATGTATTAAGCTCCTATTGTGTGCCAGGCACTATACTGAGAGATTTCAGAGAGCAGAGGTAGTGTGACCCTGAAACAGGTTACAAGGAACTAGGGAATCAAACACTTCATAGGAAATTAGTTCACAAAGAGTTTTTCCAACAACCCTGTGAAAAAAAAAGAGGGTAGGTGTTAAAGATGAGAAAACTGAAGCCCAGACAGTATTAGCTTTTTCAAGGCAGGCACAATAAAATTTTTCATTTTTCTATCCCATATAATTAGCATGGTGCTTTGTGCAGTCACTTGACTGATGTTGGTAAAATTGAAATGACTCACCAAAGGTCACAACTAGTAAACAAATGGCAAAGCCTGATCTTCTCCATTATACAATGCTGGCTAAGAGTAGCGTCCTCTTGCCTGGTCAGAAGTTAGAGGTAGATCTGCCCAGTAGCCTGGAGTCAATCCAGTTCCCCACCCCTATCCAGTAAACAGTCATTTTACAGGAGCTTAGCTCATCCTGACTGCTTACTCTCTTAAATCTTATTGCAGTGATAATCCCCACCTAGGAGTTAGCAAGTGATAATATTGGCTGTGTGACCCTGGACACTTCAACCTGTTGGCCTCAGTTTCCTCATCTGTAAAATTAGTAGGAGAAGGAAATGGCAAACCACTCCAACATTTTTGAAAGAAAACTCCAAACGGGATCATGAAGAATCTGGACACAACTGAAACGACACAACAAAAATTTTCTCTCCTGAGTCTGGCATCTTCTAATTAAACTGTAAGCTCCTATGGGGTGGATTATCCAGTCTTTCAACTCAATACAGTTATGAATCGCTTACCGGGTGCACAGCACAATATTAGGCGCCGAGAAGTTGGCTACAGACGTTTGATAAAACATGGTATGGTGCCTGCCTTCAGTAAGCTTACAGAAAAAAACAGCTTTTTCTTTGGTGTCAATGTCCACAGTTCGTGGGCCAGAGATCGAGGCATTGCCCGAACTCAATAAATATTTACTGACTGAATTAATTAGTGGCTGGGGTGAGGATATAATGCAGTGGGGGCGGGGAGGTGAAGGGAAAAGAGCGGGCGGGGGGGGGGGGGGAAGGGAGGGCTTTAAGGTAGGGAAGAGGGTCAAGGGCAAATGAAATGATGACCTGATGACTGGCAGGTAAGAAATGGGGTAGCGCTTCGCAGGACTGGAGACAAGGAAGGGGGACCAGGGGGCCCTTTGGGACTCACGAGGGTTCGGGGGGCTCCTCTTACCCGCGATTGGGCCCCTTGGGCACGAACCAGGGCCCGGCAATACCGATAAGGCCCCAGAAGGTGGTGAAGATGATCACGGGGACAGCGAAGGAATGGGCTGTCATGGCTGCAGCGGGCTGGAACCTTCGGCCCACGCGACGGAATGCTCCGAGACGGGCCCGGGAGGCCAAGCGCCCAGCCGGGGTAAAGGCTCCGGAGCCCGACCCTAGCCCGCAGCGTCGGATCTCTCCGCCTTGGCTAAAGCACCCAGATTGAAGGCACCAGCGAGCGCAGCATGCGGAAGCATGCGCAGTAGCCTCCCTCAGCCTGCGGCGGGGAGGAAGCCTGGAGGTGTTTAGGACCCAGGTGGGATTCGCAAGGTGGTCCAGCTGAAACCTGGCAAGGGAGGAGCGAAGAACCCGGGGTCAGATTGCGTGAAAGGCGGGGTGCGTTGGGAGGAACAAGGTGGGAAGGAAACAGTCTGCCTGGATCCTGGTTCTTCTCCAGATGTGATCAAATTAAACCACTTTTTCTTCCTTCCTTCCTTCCACAGAAATCACGGAATGTTACACCTGGAAGCCACCTCAAACATCGACTCCTTTTACAGAAGAGGAAACTGAGGCCAGAGAGCTCAAATGACTTGCCCACCGTTGCACAATTCGTAAGCATGAAGAGCGCCAGGTTTGGAATAGGAGAAAATCTAGGTTCGACTCCTAGTTCTGCTACTTTGTATGACCTCGGGCAAGATATGTCAAGTCTCTGGCTCTCAATGTTTTCATCTGTGGAATGAATGGGTTGGACTAGATCCCGTGATCCTATTATAAGTGACAGCCTGGCAACTGAAGCCAGATTTTCTACCGTCCGGTCTTACTCTTTCTCGGATGCACCAAGTTTCTCTATTTGGGTGCCATTTCAAAATTAATTAACAAATAAAAAAAATTACTAAGCTCCTACTTTGTGCATATCCACCAAGCTAGGCTCTGGCGGAGATACGAAACTTAGATAAAGCATGACCCTAGAACCCACTTTCAGAACTAGGAGGGAAGGAAAACCTAAAGCACTAGTAACTGTAATTCACAATATTGCTCGATAGAGCATTAGTTACAAAACAAAGTTTCTCGGGACTTGAGGGGAGAAGGTTTTTTCGTTTTGTACCAATGGGAGAGGAAGGGGAATCGACTGGAGGCTTTCTGGAAGAGGTGAGATTTGAATTGAGCTTTAAAAGGACGGTAGGGGCTTCAAAAGGGAAAATGAGAGGGCTATTATGAGGATCCGCCTCTAGCACTCCTACCCCGTTCTCTCTATGTGTCCCCACGGCCCTGGCCTCCGGAGCACACCGAAGTTACTCGGTTTGCCCACTAGCCCTCCCTCCGGCCGCCCCTGCCCCACGGGCCAATGGCTTCCATTTTCTTTTTTTTTCTCACAGATTTTGTAGTTCTCTGAGATTCCAGTTTCAGGGCCTCACCTCCCTTCCTCTTATCTAGGCTAAAGTTAGAGGACACAGAGAAAAGGCTTTTCTCCGAGTCCCTCTTTTAGCCATTCCCCGCTGCCCCGCTTCCCGGCCTCCAGAGAGCAGTGAAGCGGTAGAAGGGTGGCCAGTGGGTGTGACGGCCTCCGGGAGTAGCGGCCAAACACTACAAGTCCCACAAGCCACCGGGTTTGAAGGGAGGGAGTGGTAATAGACGGGAGCCTCCCAATTGGTCCACTCTAGAGCAGAGAACTAACGAAGACGCATCTCACCTCTTGCTAGAAGGATGCTCTTAAAGCCAGTCTCCTCCGGCATCTCCTAGTCTGTTCTCAGATTTGATCTCCACCCCTCCTCCCACCCCCACCCTGGGTCCAATCCTGCCGTCCTCCTCGGGCTCAGCCCTTCCCTCCTGCTGTCAGCTTTCCTTCGTCCTCTCCCTCCTCGTATTTTCTTTGTCCTTCAACCTGTACATCCCCATCCCATCCTGCCCCGAGTGAGTGAGGTGTGTGGAGGTTTCCCAGCCAGCGCGGCTTGATCCAGGAGCCACCACAGCCCAGCCAGGACAGGGGGCCTGGACGGGCCAGGGTCCAAGCTGCAGCGCTAGCCGCCTGCCTCCGGTGACCCGAAGAGCTTCCAATGCCTCAGCTGCAGCGCATGCAGGAGAGCCCGAGCCCAGGGCTGGTCTGGGGTCAGAGCGCTACCCGAGTGTCGGAAGGGCTCTCTCCGCAGGTAGGACTTACTGCCCAGCCCTCGAGTACTCCCGGGTCTAAGAGAAAAGAGAGGCGACCGAGACCAGCTGGGGACTGGGCCCTTCATCCCTGGCCCTGTTCTCTTCGGGGGAGGGACTAGTCCTGGGACTGAGGCTGAGGCTTCTTCACTATTCCGGTGGGAGGGAGCCTGTAGGGTGAGAGGAGTGAGTACAGTACAAACCCTGTTCTATGGATCTCGGGGAACTGGAATCCATCCTCCTCTTCAGTAGTTGGCACCAGGCTGGTAAGACTGGACTGTGATGGAAAGGATGGATAGAAGGAGTAAGGGTTTGTGGGGTAAGAAAGAAACACAACACTGAACTGTCTTCATAGGCTCCTGGAGTCTGGCTGTTTCCTTGACAATTCTGACATGTACCAGTAACCTACACCAAGTTAAAGGACATTCCTGGCCACCCTGCTCCCCAGATGACTCCAAGAAATCATAGAAGCCCATGGAGTAGATGATCAATCCATGCAATCATGCTATTCTCATATCCTGAGCTCACCTTCTAGGTCAGAAAGCTTGGTCTGGAGCCTAAAGAGAATTAATTGCATTCCCTCTATTCTAGGGTTAGACCAGATCTTTTTCTTTACTTTCCAACTAGTTAGGATTTGTAAATTTGTATAAGATTTGTATACATTTGTATACTTGTGTACACATTTGTAAATGTGTATAAAATAGTCTAGGTAGTCCTGAATATAGTATGCTCTACTGATTTATCTCTCTGTGCTGCTCCCTTGCAATTATGTGTCAAGAGTTGAAAATTATAGTTGGAAGGGATCTACGGTGAGAGTCAGGAGACCTGGGATCTAGTTCTGGCTCTGCCATTAACTGGTTGCTTGACTTTGCCCTCTCTGGGCTTGTTCCTAATCTATACACTGAAGGAGTCAGGTGAGATGACTTCCAGGTCCCTAACAACCCTAAAGTCTAAGAATCATAGGATAGATTGTTAGAATCAGTAGGTGCAGCTTTCCCTTCTACAAAAGAAAATACCAGAAGCCCGAAGAGATTGTCTTAAAAGATGGGTGCTGACCTGCCTGCTATATTTCCAGGGTTTGAGATCAGCATAACTTGGTAACAAAAAGTTCTTGAATTGCCTCATTCCTGATGTTAGATCTGCCTCCAAATCTTAGTGTCTATAAAGTAAAGAAATGGCATTGCACATAGTATATGCGTTAGGAGCTGTTTTCTACCCACGGGGTTGTATTGAAATGAACCATCCACATTCTGTCTTGCCCTTATGGGTTTTACTGAATACCTTTCACTTCTACATTACATTCATTTAGCATTATGCTCATCCCCCTTCCCTACCCATCAAGCCTTTCCTTGTAACAAAGACTAAAAACAAAAATAACCTCAGAACCAACCAATATATCAGCCTTGCTCTCCTCCTTTACCTCTGCCCTGTGGAAGCCCTAATGCTTGTCAAAGTTTAGCTTAAGTACCACTTCCTCCCTCCTTCAGTTGTCAGTGATCCACTCTCTCCATCCAATTACTTTGTATTTTATTTTGTTTTTATTTATCGATACATAGAGAGATAGATATAGGCCTATAGTCTAATGAAAGAGATATCTTTCATTCATGCCCATCCCCACCCCTCCTCAGTAGAATATAAGCTACTTAAGAACAAGATCTGTTACACTTTTTT
The DNA here is from genome assembly GCA_028658325.1 of Potorous gilbertii. Taxonomy (NCBI): domain Eukaryota; kingdom Metazoa; phylum Chordata; class Mammalia; order Diprotodontia; family Potoroidae; genus Potorous; species Potorous gilbertii. Next base: position 74,461,777 of record CM053770.1, read on the forward strand.
CTCTTTGTGACCCCAGTGTTTGGCACTTAAATGCTATTGAGTTGAAAGCATATGAAACATTCTATATTCATAGTCCTCCAAATCATCCAAAAAAGGAAGGAGGCATATTTTTCTCATCTCTTTTCCTGAACAAAGCTTAGTTTTTATAATTATACAATGTTCAGTTTATTTTATTGTTCTTATTTTTGTAGTCACTACCTGTTTTTCTGATTCTGCTTACTTTACATTGTCAATTCATATAAGTTTTCCTGGGTTTCACTAAATCCCTCATTCCTGGTTTCCTAACCCACAAGAACATTCCATCATGTTTTGTACTACAGTTTACAATCTGCATTTTCTTGTAAGATCTCCATCATTCACATTATTAAAAAAATATTTACTGAATGTCCTTTTTTAGGACAAGTTCTATAAAGAATGCAAAGACGTAGTACCTCCTCTTATGTAATTTATATCCAGTAAGAGAAATCAGACAGAGACATGATAATGGTGCATATTTCTGTAAGTTTTACAACATGCTTTTTTTGAAACAGCTCTGTCAGGCAGATGATATAAATACCATTATCCTATTTTCATATGAGAAAGCTCAGACTCAGGGGAGGTAAAAGAATTATACAGCTAGTTAGTCCTGAACCTGAACCAAGTTCAAGAATCCTTCAACCAATTCTGCCTCTATAGAGTATGAGGTAAGTCCCATACAATCAGTACAAAAATAAATAAGTAATAAAGAGAGGCAATGTGGTATAGTAAAAGGAACCCAGGATGTCTGAGGCCTGACTCTGCCACCTACTTGCTGGTAATCACGGACAAGTCATTTGAACTTTTTGACCTTTGGTTTCTTCATAAAAAGAGGGCAAAATTGTATGATCTGCCTCACAAGGTTATTGAGGTTCTTTGAGTCTGTTTGCTCATCTGTAAAATAAGGTTAATAATGCTTACACTACTGACTTCATAATATTATTAAGGCTCTCTGTCCTCTTCTGTAAAATGTAGATCATAATACTTTCACTACTAACTTCACAAGGTTGATTTAGATTGCTATGAATGAGGACAATATTTTGTAAATGTTAATATGTGCTGTGGAAATATGAGCTGTTACTTTTGTTAGAGGTGCAGAAAAAAAGTTTGCCATATACTGAAGTGATCTGGGAAGGTTTTATGGACAAGGGTGAAATTCTGGCCCTGGAGGATTATAACCAGCATATGCCTCCATGGGACAGGAGATAGTCCAAAGCCAGGATGCATACTCTCTTGAGACCTTGAGTATGTCTCTAGGCCTCGGTTTTCTCACCTATAAGTTGAGAGCATTGGGTGAGATGACCCCTAAAGTTCTTTTCTAGATAAATCTAGATCTTATTATTCTGAGAATCTATGGGATAAATTTCTGATTCTAGTTCTAAGAGAAACTTTGTTCTTATAGGTAAATTTGGGTGCTCTGTGATGTCAGAAGATGAAAGCTGTAAGTTAATGTTCCCACTTTTGGCTTAGCTTCAAACTTAGAGACATTAAATATAGTGCTTCATTGTAACAATCAGCTCATCACAGATGCCTGGTTATGTATGGTTTCTGTGTTCCCTTTAGATAATCTCTATCTGCTTTTAGCTTCAGTTTTCTTAATTTTACATTACGTTTAATATTTCTCCTTCTTTTGGAAGAAGATAGGTATAAATATTAACTGAAGATAATCCATAGAGGAATAAAATCATTTCTAGAATCAACTAGATCCTATAAGCACAACCTTCTTCTTAAGTGAGCTTGTGATATGGACATCTCAGAGTACTTCAACTCACTTGTTTTCAACTCACCCTAATAATGGTTCATCCCAATGGGTAGGAATCTTAAAAAAGGAAATACTGATAAAATTACTTGTCTTCTAGGAAATCTGATCATTTTCATTCCATCATAGTCCCTGAGGAGAGGCTGGGATTTGAGGAATGGGCTCTGGGAGGAGCCTGGGGAAAATAGCTGATGGATGGATAGAAAAGAACCCTGACTTTCAGAAGCTGTTGGCTACAGTTTCAGGGGGAGGAACCTATTGTTATTTGACACCTTTAGATGTGCAGTGATTATTAATAGGATTGTTACTAAGTCCATTAGATGATGTTGGTCCCTACTACCCTTCATGGTGAATGTTTCTGATTGGTTCATTGGTAGAGTTGCCATGACAGCCCTCAGTGGGTGTGACCTGATATAACCATTATTTGTATCTGTATTCATTAATTTCCTAAAGATTATGGAAGCAGAAATCCTTTAAAATAAGAGAGTTAAAAGAGGGGAAAGAGGTTTACTGAGCCGAAGTCTGTAGACAGACACCTTCAAAATTCAATTGAATCTTCCTGATTCTTCCCAAGGCATGAGTCCTTGAAGGGGATTGGAAAGTTTGCTTCAGATCCTCTCTGTAGCCCCAGGGACTTTTTCCAGGGTGACAGCAGTGCAGAGTGATTGCTCTCATTACAGATGCCAGTGACATTTGAGGATGTGGCGGTCTACTTCTCCCAGGAGGAGTGGGAAGTACTGGATCCACAACAGAAGGCGCTCTACCAGGACGTGATGAGGGGGACCTATGAGTTGGTGACCTCGCTGGGTGAGGGTGTTGATTACTTGCTTGGTAGCTGTCCAATCAGGAATCCCCAGGTGCGTGGGGTCAGGGAGCCTAGAGCCACAAATTTCCTCAGAATTCCTGAAGACTCAAACAGTTCAAAAAGTGTTCAGAGCCTGACCTTGCCCTGTGCTTGGTTGGTCTCCTGGGGGCAGGGAGTAGGGTGGGATTTGTGGCAATAGTGAAAAGAACATTGGATTTCTACTCAGAAGACCTGGGTTCAAATATGAGCTCTCCTAATTACCATTTTTGTAACCATGGGCAAATCATATGACACCTCTCAGCCTCAATGTCATTATCCATAAAAGTGGGAGGGGGCATAGAGGATTCCTAAGGTCTCTTACAGCTCTAAATACTATGACGCTGTAAAAAAGGGGAAGCATTCTGTCACCTCCTGCCTTTCATGCAGCCCCACAAATGCATGTTGTGATGTACCAGTACATCAGCGTTTCAGTCCTGATGGTTCCTTTCCCATATCCCATTCTTCCTAGTCAACAGCATATTTCTCATGCAGCAACCCTCAGCCTAAGTCTTTCCATTTTCAATAGACCACTGCAAAGATGATGAGCCCAAAACATTACAAATGTGCATTCCAAGTCAGATTTCATAAATAATCTCTGAGCTCTATATTTCTACTTATGTGATTATAAGACACACCTTCAACCACCTTTCTCAATCCAGGGTATCCTACTGCCAAACCAGAGGTTATCTGTAAAATTGAACAGGAGGAAGAACCATGGATGAAAGACTCCCAGAACCACAGAAGAGGCCTGAATTGTCACTGGGGTAAATCTTCCAACTTTCAATCACTGCACAGATCTCAGGTTCTAAGCCTTCTAACCCTTTCTGAGCAGTTTGTATTGTCCTTATCTGCATTTGTTTCTTTACACAATAAATATTTATTAAGCTCCTACTGTGTGTAGAGTACAATGCTAGACTGGGGGGAAGGGGAGAATGCATTCAACCATAAACTTTGTTAAAAAGAAAGGAAGACTGTGAACTTTAACTTTTAATCAGACCACACCAACATCTTCCACTGTATTTAACCCAGAGTTTTTGTTTTGTTGATTTAAGAAAGTCTTCCTTTACATTGTTGCACTTACTGACTTAGTTTTCTTCATTGTGCTTCACTTTCTGTGAGTTTTTCCATGATTTTTTATGCAATATAATGTTCCTTTACACTCTATCATCATTTGGCACATAGTTTGTTTCTAATTTTTGCTGTTATAAATAGCACTAAGTTATTAATAGCTGCTAAGAAGATCTTTGTACAAATGGGCCTTTTCTTACTGCTTATAACCTCATTAGGTTGTAAACCTAAGGTGAACATTTCTGTAACCCCTGTGTATCTCTAACAAGGGCATTCTCACCCAGCACTCCTCATGTACTGGCATCTGTAGTTTTAGCTTCCTGGCCCTGATAGTTACCAATTTAACACTACAAGGGATATAAACCTCTACCACCCTTCCTTCCCCCTTGTTCATCTTCCAAAAACTCACTAGGGTCCGACATCACTCTCCTCCATCCTCCATTGATATCAGCCCAGGAAGTCAAAAAAATAGATAAAAGTAGGCTAGAATGCCAAAGTGCTGGCAGAAAACTGTCATATCTTCTCCTTTTTCTCCATGTGTATGGGCACTACTCAAATTTCAAGGTACTCTGGACATCCATATTCATTCAAAATAATACTTCACATGCCCCCAATGATATTTCCTTTTTCTCTATAGTCAACCTAAGGATATAATTAGCTCAAAGCAAAGTCATTTATTGAAATAGTGCAGGAAGCAAATTTGCAATAAAATATTTTTCTCATAAGCCTTGGACATGTGCTTTCTCAAATATATTTACCATTAGTGAGAAGAGAAAGCTGGAATAAGGACAAAGCATGAGCGGACCACACATGGGGAATATGTGTGTAGAGGGAAAACTCACACCTCTAATGACTACCACTATCTTTCTAGTAATGTCGTTTTGCCATTCTCACTGGGCTTAACTCTTTGAGCTGGATGCATGTGGTCTCTGTGCAATGTTCTCCTAGCTCTTGTCTTAGCTGAGGGGTGCTTTGGGGTTGTAGTAAAATATAGGCCTGGGTAGCTAGAATAAAATTAAAATGTTACTGAGAAATAATTAACAAAATAAATAAAAATGCAATATAATGCATATAATGTTAGTATGTGGTCTTCTAAGTCAACATGTGACCCCATTTTATTTGACACTGCTGGTCTACATTAAGCATTGTATTTTTTGAGTTCCTACCTTGGGAGCACGACGGAGGCAGGTCACTGGAGTCATCTCAGCCCTAGGATATAGTGGTTCTAGGATATTAAGGCACATTGACAACTCTTTGGTCATAAGCTAAAATAAAACAAAATTTACAACCTGGATAGAGTATCCCCAAAATTAAGTCTTTCCTCCATGACCCCTGTATCCTCAGTGGACATCCACAGTCTTACTCTATAGATAGTTCTTAACCTAAATTAGATAATTCTTTAATATTCCCAAGAATTTCTCCAGCTTAGCTAATTTACCTGAGCAAGAATTACACTAAACAGGTAAGGTCAGTATTCTCCACCTACCTAGTCTGTATCCATGTCTTGATTACATGTATCTGTCTGCAGGAAAGCTTGAAAACTTTGGTTCAGTATTTGAAGCATTGAAATCTCAGTTTCCCTTTGTATCAATTCCCTATTGCTGAAATGTGGGATTGAGGTTTGTTTGGTTTTATTTAAATATTTCTTTTCATTCAAATCCAGATGTTTGTATTATCCCCAGTTCTATCATCCCAGGTCCCTAAGGTTCAAGCTTTCTGACTGAAGGCTGTAGCCTGGCTGTTGTTCCACATTTAATGGTCCTGTCTAGATACAGAGCAGGAAGACTAGAATAGGATGATTTTCCCTAGGGGAACTAATATTCAATGACAGGAGTACAGCCCTTTCCATAGCTTAACATCTGGATTTTTTTTATCCTCATTAGGTTCTAGGAACGGGACCAGAAATGAGAAGGTTAAAGATACTGGAGACAATATGGAAGACCCAGAGACATTTACATTCTTAATGAAGTCAGAGGGTGTTGTCCAGGTCCCCCTAAAGCTGAAAAACAGTAGTAGAGAAAAGTCCTGGAATAAACAGGCCTATGCAGGAAGGCCTAGTGGGCCCCCAAGGCCACTGGGGAAAAAGAAGCCCCCAACTTGTGCTGAGTGTGACAAGAGCTTCAAAAGCAACACAGCCTTGACCATCCATGAGCGCAGCCACACCGGGGAGAGACCTTTTAAGTGTCTCGAGTGTGGGAAGGGTTTCCCTTCCAAGGGGGACCTGAAGCGGCATGGAAAGATCCATGTAGGGAAGCATGATAGAACAGGAGAGATACTCAAAGATGCCCTTTCAGAGCATGCCCTCCCCAAGCATAAAGGACCTGACCCCAGGAAGCCCCATGTCTGCCTCCAGTGTGGGAAAGGCTTCCAAAAGGCCAGAAACCTCGAGAAACACATAAATGATCACCTGGCAGAGAGGCCCTTTGTCTGTGGGGAATGTGGCCAGCGCTTCCGCCTCAAGCAGATCTTGGTGTCCCACCAGCGAACCCATGTGGGGGAGAGGCCCTACTGCTGCCCTCAGTGTAGGAAGTGCTTTAGCCAGAAACACCATCTTAGGAGCCACCACCGAGTGCACACAGGTGAGAAGCCCTTCACTTGCTCCCTGTGCTCCCAATGCTTCAGCCAGAAGCACCACCTGGTCAGCCACCAGCGAATCCACACAGGGGAGCGACCCTTCACCTGTGTCAGCTGCAGCAAGAGTTTTAAGGACAAGAAGACACTAACCATCCACTGCAGGGTGCACACGGGTGAACGGCCATACACGTGCTTTGAATGTGGGAAGGCCTGTAGCCAGAAGCAGCATTTGAAAAGCCACCTGCGGGTACACCGGGCAGGGGGCCAAGGACTGCCCCCATCATGCCCAGAAGAAAAACCCTACCAGTGCAAAGTGTGTGGGAAGGCCTTCCGGGACAAAAGAATTATGCTGACCCACCAAAAGACCCATGATGAAGAACCAAGGCACTTCCCAGCACTGGGGATTGTGACATTCCAAAAGAAAGGACAGCTTCTGTGAGGCATCAGCATGGCTATTCATGGATTGCCATGGCCAGTCACTAGATGGAGCATAGAATGGGACAGCTTCAAAGAGTCAGCTGGGAAGATTACCATGAGGCCAGACCGCTTGAGAGGTTCCAGGAGGACCAGGTCACTATAGCTTCTTCCTTTCTCATAGACAAGATAAGAATGACTAGCTATCTCACAGGCCACCAGACAGGAGCCTCAGGAGGAAGAAATTTTCCTTATGGGTGATGTGTTAAAGGCTTTTACTAGTATCAAAGATCAGCAGTCATTAGTTTGGGTCTCTCTGCAGAACAGGAATATAAGTTCCTTATCTTTGAGAAGTTGTCACTTGAAGATCCTTTAAAAAGGAGATTAAAGAGATCTCCCCATTCTGTTCTCCACCATGTAAAAAAATGCTGGGAAAAAGTCCAAACACCTCTTAGCTTGCTATGTGATCTGAGATGTAGGCTGAAAGTACTGTGATTTATTCTTACATTTAAAGGGAATAGGATAATCCTCCATGGTCACCATCAAAAATCCAAATCTACCATCTTTCTTTTTCTGGAGAGCTGCAATATGGTACAAAAATTATTGTTAATGATCTGGAGTCAGGGGCCCAAAGGCCTACTCCCAGTGGGGCAAGTCATTTAACTGCCCTGGGCCTCAGTTTCCTCTTCTATAAAATGAGGGAACTAGACTAGATGACCTGTCAGGCTCCTTCCAACTCTAGATCTATGATTGTATGATCTTAGACTTTTGTGTGATCAATTCCATTTCTGGATTATGAACATATAAGCAAGGGTCACAGCACTGACTGATCCTTACTCTTCCATAATAAAGTTTTACTATTCCTATATTGCCATTCTGCTATTCCATGTGGGCTCTATGCAAGCTCCCTGACACATCAGATCTTTTGATTCACTACATTGTTTCCAGGGTAAGGAGGAGACTTGGACAGGGCACAGTGGGTGCAGTCTGGTATAGGGCAAACATTGTTGTATTAGGAGTCAGGAGACTAAAGATCTAGCCCAAGTTCTTCCACAAACTAGCTGTACAACTTTGGGCAAATCACTTTGCCTCTCTGCTAAATGGTTCCTCCCTCCTAGATCTCTTCACGGCTCTCCATTGGTCAGTAGAGAGTATAACGGGCAGATATACCCCATGTTCATTGGTTTCGAGAAAATCCATCATGCAATCCAGTGTTATAGAGATCAGTTCATTCCAAAGGAACAGTGTTTTATATGTGTGATCCACTGAAAGGGGTTATGGCCACTTTGTGATTTGTAGTGAGTTTTGATTATTTTAACAGGGTTGCTGCAAAATGACAGTGGTCAGGGCAAATTTCTGTGGGGTATGTCTTTATATTTTTATTTGGTTTCTCAATAAATTCACTATTGTATGCACCACAGGGAAGGGAAATATGCATTTATATAAACCTATTATGTGTACTAAACACTTTACAAAAATCTTATTTGATTCTCAAAACAACCTTGCAAGGTAAGGGCTATTGTTACCCCCATTTTACCACTTAGGAAACTGAAGCAGGCAGAGGTTAAGTGACTTGCCCAGGGTCACATAGTACATGTCTGAGATCAGATTGAAACTCAGGGATTCCTGACTCCAGGCCCAGCACTGGACTACTGAAACACCTAGCTGCCTCTATCCTTAGGTTCTATTCACTATCATTCCAAAGATTTGTGACTCAGTTTCCCTATATTTCAAAAGGGGTAATTAAGATTGTTGTGAGTATAAAATAAAATAAATTATAAATATATTTTAAATAATAAGTATAATTTTTATTTATCATGTAACATATAATGCACATAATATATAAAAATAAATATTAAAAATATATAAATATAAAAATATATAAATTTAAATATAAAGTATAAAATAAAATAATTGATGTGAAAATGTTTCATAAACTTTAAAATATTAAACAAGTATAAGATTTGACTTTTATATATCTAACCATAAGGACAAGCTTCATTGAGCTCTCCATATTCTTCCTGTCTTCACTGGTAGTCAGGAATACAAAGACAAGAAAAGCATGGGGAATTTTGGGAGATCTGGAAGAGCTAAGTCCAAATAGACTCCCAGAATCCATGATCTGGGACAGGGCAAGGAAACCATCAAAAACTGAATGAGAGGACATGGGCCAAGCCCACAAGAAGGAATTTGAATATTTTGACTACTTACCCTGCCAGGGTTGAAAAGAGCAGGTTGAACAAACTGACCTTCCAAGATCATCCCTACCCTGGCTCAATAGCCTTCATCGTCTCCTGGTTATATGGGAGAGCCAGAGGGATCTAGTTTAGAGATAGGGGAGAGGAACCAGGTTAAACAGTGCCTTTATGCACATGGTGGATGTTCACTGCTAAATGACAGCTCATTTCTAACCTGAAAAATGAGAGAGTTAGACCAGATCACCTCAAAGCACTAAATCCGTAATGGATTAAATCATGGAGCTTTAAGGTTTTCAGTGCATTTTCCTCAACTATGAGTATCTCCATTTTACAGATGAGGAAAATAGAAAGGTAGTGTTTGAAGAGCATTGGTTCTAGGATCAGAAGACCTGAGTGAGTTCAATTCTCACCTTTGATGCCATTTTCTCAAAAGTAAAGTGAGGTGATAAGATTAAATGGCTTCCAAGGCTCCTGACAGTTCTAATTCTATGGGCCTCAGGGAGGTTAAATGATTTGCCCACGGTTACACAATTAGAAAACGTTGAAGGTAATCAGCCCAGGTCCCCGGTGGAATAGGTAGCACTAGATCAAAGGCAGACTCTTCAACTGGACATGAGGGGGAAACAATTACCTGGTAAACTCTGTAGGAAAGGAGTCTGACCATGGTGAAGGAGGATGAGGGCCCACTTACATTCCAGTTTCTTGCTTGGACCAATTCCAGTTCTCCTAATACTCACCCTTCCAGCATGCCCTCCCCATACTTAAGTCCCCAATTATCATTGGCATATCTGGACAGGTATAGCTCTGTCTTGGTAGTGTTTGGAATGTAGGTATGGAGAAAGAACTATCTCCCTGGGCCTGAGAGACATGGATGCCCATTCTGGTTGGCCAGTACCTTAATTCTGTTCCCTCACATAAACTCACTCCAGAGCCCTGGTCTAAAATACCTCCCCACACTCTTGCACTACTCCTATACTTAAGACCCCATTGTCTATAACTCATCTGACTATCCTTGTCCATTCTTCGATTCTGTCTCCTCCCCCAGCCAGGAGCCTTCCTTGGGAGAAGGTGTAGGAAGGATGACCAGAACCAGCCATGTCTTCCCTCTTGATGAAAGAGCTAGGTTACTTAGCCCCTAGAAGGTAGGTATAGATATTCAACCTCCTTGTAGACAGAGTCCCTAGGTAAGGTGATCTCTGGGTAAGCTACCTCTTTCTTCCCATAGGTTCCTCCATGAAACCGAGATGCTGGCCTGGCTAAGGCAAAAGGAAGAGCCAGGGAACTAGGCTCCAGGAAAAGCCAAAAGTCACACCTGCATGATTTTTAATATGTGTATGGTAGATACCATTTTGAAGTAGGATGGTGTTCCACTAAATCAGGGTGGGGAACCTGTGACCTCGAGGCCACATGTGGCCCTCTAGGTCCTCAAGTGTGGCCCTTTGACTGAATCCAAACTTCACAAAACAAATCCCCTTAATAAAAGGATTTGTTCCAAAACACTTGGACTCAGTCAAAAGGCCACACCCAAGAACCTAGAAGGCCATATGTGGTCTCAAAGATGCAGGTTCTCTATCCCTGCACTAAATCATATGCCTTTTTAAAAATAGCCAACAAACATTATAGTGATTATCAGTCTGATTTAGGAAACTACATTCACCCAAGAGAGTCACTTAACTAACTCTTAGAAAAAACCAAGTAGATGAAGAATTTCTGTTTCTCAGACTATAATACAGATATGTGGACAGCAGAGAGAACTGATCCATCAGCACATATACCAACAGTGGTCCAATGAACTAGGCCTAGAATTGAATGGAAGATGTAAAAGTGTTTATCACAGTGACCATTTCCCATTTGTTAGCTTGTAATAAATGATTACTCCTTTTCCCACTCATATATCCACAACCACCTTGGAGAATGTTTTGTATACCATCTGAGTATAACTATATGTCTGATTTACAGAAGAGCTGAAAATACATGGATTAGCCCCAGAAATTTCAGCCCAGGGCCATCTCACACAAGAGCACTAGCTTTCTTTGAAGCAGCTACAGTTGAGATTTGCAGCAGATGGCAGCAAAGAATTAGTAGTATCAGTAACTCAACAGAGACAGCGAACTGTAGCTTTAAAACATATTGGAGCAGTCATGAGGTACAACTGGTTGCTCGTAGACAGTGAGCAGTGATCCATGATCCTTAGGATCATAAGTTGTCTGAGAAACCTTCCTGCTGGTATAGGAATATAGGAAGATTGCATCCCTCCACGTACAGGAGGCAGGGCAGAAAATGATTGTACTATTTAATTTACCTTGTTTTCTAATTTGCTCTTCTGTTCTAGCTATTTTGCTATTTGATTTATGGTTCCTGCCATCAGTCAGTTAAGAATGCAATGGAAAGAGACTCGAATATCATTTGTATAACTATGATTATCTAATGCACCCCACAATAAACTTGGAGTAAGCCATGTGTATATATATATGTAAGCAGACTGAGGTTGAGAAGCGATTTTGCCCAAAATCATACAATTAAAGTAAGAACCTAAGTAGAATCTAAGTCCAAAATTCTTTCTACTAGAGCACAACATTACAATGCTTCCAAATCTGCCACGATGGCTACTACGTGTTACCTTTCCCAAGAAAGAGACGCAATTCAAAAAAAGTTTGGGGTCTTTTTTGCAATATTTGGAGAAGTATTATCCCCCAAATCATATCACATAAGAGGCTATCAATTCTAACTAAAGGTAAGGCTGAATTTGTTGGCTCAACTGTGTATACTTGTTACAATACATAAACAATACAATAAAAATACATAGTCTTTTTTCTTTTAAAGTGGGGGCAGGAGAGAAAATGAAAGGCCTGTTCATTGAAAAATAAAATTTTTTAAAACAGGTAGAAATTGGATTTTCCCTCCCCCTCAACCCTCTCTCACACAACGACAGAGACAAACATAGACACTACTCAACATATATCTTTGTATTCAGTCAATGCAGTTCAGGATCTTGTTTCTCCCATCCCCTTACTCCTACCAGGAGATAAAAATGAAACATCTCTTTCCGTAATAAAAAGGTGTCAGTCCTTCCCACCTTATTGCTGATAGACCCCAAACGAGATTAGTGACTCCCTTAGAGGAGACTCAAGGCAAATTCCATTACCACTCTGGGTGAGTAGCTTCCTGAACTTGGACATGTCAATGGCAGGCTGAATTTACCTATAATGGGCACTAGAGGCCTTAGATGGACTTTCTAATCTCATAAACCACAACTGGAAGGCCAGTCACTCCTGACCACTTTTTCTATGTAGGACCCCCTCAAACTTCTTTGACCAGGTCCTTTGCTCAAAAGTCTTCCTTGTATCTACTTCTGTTGCCAAAGAGCACTATCTCTTCATTTTTACAGGGAAAGCATCTGCTAAAGACTGGGATTGTGGAGGTAGCAGGGGAGGATATAATTCAGTCAACTCCTTTCCCCTATTTCAATCCCAAACATACCTAAGGGCACACATTAGGCCATTTTTCATCACTTATTTGATATTAGAATCACTCAAGTTTTCAACTGCCTCTGTAAGGATTCTCTCCCTTCTAGCCTAGGCACTGATATAATATGCTTCCTCCTCCTGCTCCCATGAAATGTCAGGTAGAATTATCTCCCTTATCTCCGTCTTTTCCTTCTTGTAGATGGAGAATTGCTCCTAGCTCCCTTCTTAGGAATTCCCCTGGTTCTCGTAAAGTGGTTCTTTCATGAGAACACAACCTTCTTTCTGGTTAGCCATTGTTACAGCTTATCACTGTCACCTGAGGGAGAAGCCTGTCCTGACCACCCTCTGCTCTCAGTTGCCCATGATTCCATTCTATCCCCTCCCTACCCCCATAGTCAGGAGCTTTCCTTAGCTGGTGAGGGAAAGAGCAAAAAGAATCATCAGACCTAGCCAGGTCTGCCCCTCTTGGTGAAGGAGCTGGGCTACTTTACTATGCACTAGGTACTACTGTAATTTCCATTGGGGGTGGGGGGACTCTGAAGTAGAAGAAATGTTTTTTATTAACTAAAGTATATTGTAGCCTTTCTGCTTTCTTATTAAAAGTTCAATGGGGAGAAAGAGGGAAAAAAACAGCTCAATGCGGGGGTAGGGGGTGTTGGCTAGGGAGGGCTTTTCTGTCACATTTCACCCTGAGAAAACAGGTACCTGCAACATCATACCCAAATATGCTATATGCATTATAAAGATCAGTCAGCCCATGAAGACCAATCACACATTGCCTCCTAACCAATCAATGTCTTCCCCAACCCTCCAAAGCAAAGCTCAAAAATGAAAACGTACTCAAACAAGGCTTTGTCGGCATATAAGCAAAGAAGCTGGCCCCAAGCAGTTCTGCCCATTCTCCACAGATGTTGGAGCTCACCCCTCTTGGGATCCTTGCTCCTTCCTCCAGAGAAATCCTGTCCCTTGTAAGTGCAGCCATGGAGGCTCTTTTCTTCCATACGTGCAGCAAGTCATGGAACTCTTTTCTTGAATGGGCTGGGTCTTGGGCTTTAGAAAGCTGATTTGTGAGCCTTCATCAAGGTGAAAATGGAGCTTTTACTAGGAAGCTAGACCAGCTCCCTGATAATCAATCACTGGCATTCTCATCACCTAAAGCACATTCCTGTCTCTGTCTTCTCATCATAACAATTCATGATTCTGTAGAGCTCATCTGTTCATAAAATGCTTCTCTTACAATCCTGGTCTGAGGGAACAAGGGAAGGGAGAAAGGAGGGGAGACAATATTATTATTTCCATTTTACAATGCGGGAACTGAACTTCAGGTGGGTGACATGATGACCCAGTGGCAGAGCTTTCTGTGCCTCCTGACCCCAAGACCAGGTTCTTCCCACTACACCTCGACAAAACAATTGAACTCTCTTTAAAAAGTCAGAGAAAGGCCTGCAAGGTGAGGCTAGACCCAAGAGACATGCATAACTTCTCACCATCTTTCTCTTGGTCCTTCTGCCTCTAGAAAAGAAGAAAAATAGTTTTAAACTTCAGTTTCCATATCCCCCAGCATCTTTGCCCAGGGGAAGCAAAAGACTGAAGCAGACACTGAAATAAAACTCTGCTTTATTCAGATAGCAAAAGATTAAGAAGCAAATATGTTTTATAAAAAACAATGTTCTGCACAAATCTGAAACAAGTGATGTCTTAGTCACCTTCCCCAATTCCCCCACTTTGTGGATTCCGGTCTGAGTGGACACTGGTAGGAGCTGGGTTATTCTGACTGTCCTTACTGTCATCCAGATGATAAGTACTCATAAAACAGGCAACTCTCTGCCAGGACACACTAGGACTGACAAGAATGAATGTTTGGCATCCAGATGATGGCCACAGCTCCCATGGTACATGAAGGAAGAAGGAAGGAAGTGGCTAAACTCCTCTCTTTCCCAGCCCCAATTCTTATGGCTATTGATTAGAGCTGCTGCTTTCTCAGAATCACAGTTGGAGTGGATATCAGTCATATTTAAGGAGCTATGCATACAGAAAGATATTGATGGTAGAGGTCTCTTTAAAGATGGGATTACAGCCTAAAGCCTGATCCAGAGAAAATGTTGTCTCTTTCTTACCCATCTGTACAGACCATTTGTGACACAAGGGGAACCATTTCCTGGGCCTAGTTTCTAATACAGAGGATGAAAGTCATATTGAGAGTAAACTTGAGCCCTGAGGCTTTCCTCAGGGCCATTTCTGCCACAGAACTTTCTATTCTGAGCCCTCAAGCAAAAACTTCATCAAAGGTCCCTTTGCCCTGGGCTAATTACAGTTATACCTTACATGGAAAAGGTAAGATTCTTCCTTCTGTGATTCCTACTCTACAGAGAGGAAGCTTGTGTAATCTGTACACCTACAATCACTGCTTTTTATAAATAAATAGCATTTTCAGTCACCACAGTCTGAGGGCCAACTAGCTCAAAAAGCCAGCACTGGACAGTCTCTTTCAAAGTGCATCCAACTAGGAATTCAGCAATGGCATTGGTCCCGACAAGACCCTCATAGGCTTCTCTAGCATGGCTTCCATCTCTGATCACAAATTCATCTCACAGAGGAAACCCTTTGTCCAGGATTAAAGATCAAACTGACCTTATACCCTGATGAGGGCACTTAGAAGACCAAGGTTGGCAAGGTGTTTGGGAAGAAAAAAGAGCAGAAGATAATAGGACAGGATGGAAGGAATTTTATAGAATGTCACTCTGGAGCTAACTCATGACCACTGGGGACTTACAGGATACAGATCATCTACTACCACTCACCTGGGGCAGTCACTGTTGTCTTCCTTCAATCCATGCCCAGTTCTCTGAAGTCCATTTATACATCTTAAACTAATTCCCAAGCTCCCCAGACAGACTCATCAAATCAGCATGGGTCTCTCCCCAGGGAGGACTGGGGCTCCCAACCCAGTTATGATCGAAAAGGCAGCTCAAGGCATGGAGGACAAGATAGATCTCAAATTCTTGAATCCCTCTGGTTAAATGAGGCATTATGATTAGGTTCCAAGGGAGCAAAGTGGGCAGGAGGTTCCAATCTGGCTGAGAAAAGGGGAATCAAGATGGTGCCTAAGTCCGAGAGCTAAGTCAGATCATGAAAGTTGTGTCTGCATAGCGAGTGGCACAAGGTGCCAAAGGGTAAATGTTCTCAGAAAGGCTTCATGTACTTTGGGGAAATGGAATAAATCTATTAGGAAAAGGGCAGTAAATCTGGGTAAAAAGAACCTTATAATCAAGAGCAAAAGGTACAGTAGACAGAAGGCTCTTCTATTTGTAGGTGGCTTCTGCTCTTGGCCTGTATTTATAATCAGGGATGACGCTGGGTGTGGCATTACTTCTCATCCTGATTTGAAGTAAGCTAAGTCCACAGCCCATGTATGCCTCTTATTTTCACACTAGTTCTATTTCCTGGGAAGGAAAGTTTGGGAAAGTAAGGAGGCCGTATCCATGGATAAGGAAAGATTAAATGAGATGCAGCATTAGCCACACCCCAACTCTAGCCCTAAGCCTCCAAGCAAGAACCTGCTCCTAAGAATAATACAAATGCTCACTTTGCTCAGAGGACATGAGCTCTTCCACATCACTGCAGGGGTATGCTTATGGAAAATTTAATTGGATTGGAGCAGCATAAAGTTGATACTTTTTGAAGCATTAACAATTGAAGGAAATTCCAGTCAAGGGTGAGAAACAGGACTATGCTCAACAATCCAGGCCAGCCAGCCCTATGCCTGGTATAGAACAGAGAGAAGGACTCTGGGGGCAAGACAAGAAAAGGAAAAACCTTGAGTGCACCAGGAGACCCAGCAGAGATAGAATCAGACCCCACTGCCTTCAAAGTGGCAGCTTTTACATAAGTCCATTAGCTCATTCCAGCCCCATCCCCTGCAGGGGACTGGTCTTTCTCCAGTGCTTAGGTCTGAAAGGTTATTGACCTTAAAAAGGGAGGCTTTCCAGAAATGGGAGAATTCTCCCTTGGCCAAGTTCAGGCTCACATTAGATATCTACACCCACCCTGGAACTGGGGAAGCCCCTAAGCTCCCGGCCTAGAATACTTAGATTGGAAGTTCCATAAATTGGCATTGCTCTCTCACACTATGGCCCCCATCTGGGCCAAGTTCTCCCCTCCTCCTTTACCAGTGCGGTAGTACCAATAATGCAAGTGAGCAGGCAGTCTCCCGGACATATTTCCCAGTGGTCCCTGGGAATAAAGTGCTCAGGTCCCAAACAAGTCTCTACCAGACAGATTTTCCAGTTATGAGGGCAAGTCCTCAACAAGGTGAGTTCTCAGGGCTTTTAAAAAAGGAAATTAAAATAAAAAATTTCCCTGAACATTAACCCATAAAGGACTTGTCCTGCTATGGACCCATTGCTAAGCCTGGTGAGAAGGATGTGGCCCTGCAAAGGGCTGCATCTCCCTGAGTTCTTAGGAGCAGATCTCTGGTCAGCGTGTTCAGTGTCCACAAGGAATTTTCAGATCATCTCTCTGTAAAAAACTTGTCCCCATGATCCCTGCCTTTTCCCCAAAAGTTGGTTAGGTGGCTCTCTGAGGCAGCCCTTGGCTTTCTTGCTTCTGGAAGATCCTTTCTTCATCAGGACAGTCCTGGGGTCTCTTGGATGCTGTGAGGCATCTAAGTCCATTAGCTGAGTCTCTGACATAATCTTGTGATGCCTTGACAGGCTTCCCATAGGGTCGCATGGCTGGCTCCTGGGACACCATCTCCTCCATATAGAGAGTTCCCATGTTTTCATTCCTGAGCTCAGCACCTGATGGCAAAGAAGAATCTGTAACTGGCCAGAAAGGGAAAGTCAAGAAGAGAACCACCTTCCCCTTCTCCCAGGAGCCCCAAGGCTGGTCTGGTAAAAACCACATAAAGTAGACCCACTTACTAGTCCAGAAAAGGAGGACCAGCCCTTTGAACACTATCCCTAATTCCTATTGCACTTACTGTCATCCCTATAACATTAGCATTTTTATTACATATCACCCAATATTCTTTTCTCATCATTTCCCATGTGTACAATCTTTTCTCCCTGACAGTGAAAGCTCCGTAAAGGGCTCTTCTACTTCTGACTCCCTTAGCACCTAAGCATGGAGCTGAGCATATAGGCTCTATATTGTGGATACTTGATACACACTTATTGATTAATTACTTGACTCCTAGTTCTCCCCTTGCTTATTCTGAGAGCTCCCCCTTTACCCAGTGTCTCTTCCTAGGTCTTGAGACCTGTGAGGAAGTCTCACACCTCAGCTCTTGGGCTTTTCTTCCTCATTTCCAGGGTCATCAAGCTGGAGTCTTTGGAGCTATTCCAGCTAGGGTTCTGAGGCTACTTACAGGACAGAAATAAACTCTGGGACCCAGCCCAACAGCTAACAGTTAAAGTCATGGAGGAAAATGAGGGTGATTAGAAACAATGGGGAAAGAACCCCATTGATAAGGCTAGTTGACCCACAGAACTATTAAGAGAATGAAGGTTTGAGATATTGAGATCTTGTCTATCTCTTTATTTTACTACTGTCACAAGTCTACCACACTTGTCCCCTCCTCTCTTACTTACCTGCATCAGAGCGAGGTGGCACTTGGGCACAAGTGTAGACATGGCTGAATCGGCGGCCTGATGAAGTCAGGTACCAATGTTGTATGGCAGGCTGCGGGTCATACTCTGTGACTGCCACACCATTCACTGCTGTCATCATAAGCATATTGATGACCTCATTGGAGAGCTTGGTCCTCTCATCTGTCTTGATCCGGTTCATAGCACTGAAGCCACGCTCACAGCAAGAAGTTGAGATGGGCACACAGACCACCACTGCCATGAGCTGGCTCAGCAGAGGGAAACGGGAATGCTGGGAAAGGGCATTCTTGCATAGCATAGAGAAAGGAAGGCTCTTGGCACTGGTCTTTAGGCCCAGCCACTCATCTAGGAGGCCTTCTTCACTGTAGCCTGGTGGGAGGGAAAGCTCAAAATGTCTGGCTAGGTTAAGTATCTCACTGTTCCCAAAGTTAGCAAGTTCAATGCCATCTGGCCAGGTCATAGTGTCAAATACCTCCATGTTCTTGAGCTGGGGTGACCGATCAGCATCAAACCTTCTTTGGAGGTATCCAATACCAGTTAAGATCATCTTCTCTCTGTCTGCCTGGAACCGCTGTTCAGCCATCTCCATTCTGTCTAAAAGAATGCCATGGAGTTGACCTTCCTTGAAACTAGTGTTGAACTCTTCCTCTTTGGGCCCTGCCTGGTGAAGGAGAGTTTCCAAGGCAATGTAAGCCCTCTCGAGTGTGGAGTTTACCTCTGTGATCAAAACAATCTCTTTCTGGCACACCTCAGATACAGGCCGGTAGATGCTTAGAAAGTCTAGAAGGAAATGGCAGAACTTAATGAAATGAAAGCTCTTCATCAGCTTCAACATGCCCTTGGCCCTGTGCCCAATCTGGCCCCCACCTTCTGCCACACTCTGCAAGTGGCTGGCCAAAGCAGGCCAACTCACAATCAGCGCATTCAGTGTCCGTCTTTTGCTTGCTACCCATCTGATGGCATTCAAGTCCTTTAGGCGTAAAATTTCTTGTTCAAGGGCAGCTGCACCTGCCTGTAACTCATTCAGCCTTTTGTTGGAGGACTGGTAAAACTTAAACACCGTCCGGATGTGCCGATCACACTTCTTTACCAAGTCAATGCTGCCACAGGCATCTACTACTGCCAGGTGCAGACGGTGGGCCACACAATGAACAGGCAACAGCTGAGGAATGATTTCTTGGAACTTCTCTACTAGACCTCCCTTACAGTTAAGCATGGCCGAACCATCAGTCCCCAGGCCTACTACCCATCCAGGTTTCCGAAATGGTATATCCAGTTCATCCAGAGCAGAAATTATAGTTTCAAAATAGCCATCCACTGTCTCACTGTAGAGTGGGGCCAGTGTGATATAGGACTCCTTCACCTCCATCTCTTTGAAGTATCTTATGTAAATCCCCACACAAGATTGGTCTGATGAGTCTGTGGAGCTGTCCAACAACACACTCACACAAGGAGAATGACGAATATTGTCCAAGATCTCCTTCTTCAGTGTCTCAGAGATGTATTTAATGAACTGGGTACAGGCAGTACGGTTTCGATACTTGCCTAGGATCATGGTCCCTGTGCTCTGCAGAAGCTGCAGAACCTTCTCAAAGTCATTCAATGGCCTTGAATGGTAAGCAATAGAGTAGGCAGCATTAAAAAAGTGCTCCATATTTGCCATTAAATCACTAGAAATTTCTGGCACCACTGGAACAAGGGAAGCCTGGTGTGTATCTTCCTTGACCTCTGTTGTGTTGACACAAAGCTTATGGGCTTTGCTGACTTCATGGTACTTTAAAGTCTCCACTTTGAAAGGTCCTGTGTACCCTTTAACTAATCTGGAAGATTTGTCATGGAGGGAAGGGCGCTCTCTGCAAGCTGAACAAAACAGCGTGGTCTCTTCTGGGTCACTTATCAACCAAGAAAACTGGCCAAACCAAGACTTCTGGATTGACCGGGGTCGGTAAGTCTTCTTGACTTTCCCAGTCACATCTCCTTCTGTTTCAGCATTGTCAGGATTGGGGCAGGAGCTGCAAACTTCTAATAAAGGAAGCAAAGGAAGCCCAGCCTCTTCAGGTGAGACTGGTATGTCAATCTCTTTAGTGGTAATAACAATCTTCTTTTTCCCTTTAGAAAAAGATTAAAATGTTAATTTTATTGTCCTGGACTGTACAAAGTCAGTCAGAGGTCTCCTATGAGTTCAGAAGCCCCAAAGCAAGAAATGCACTACCTATCACAAAGCCAGGGAAGAAAAGATGAACCCAAGAAAAGGTAGACACCTTCTTAGAGCATGTCCATGGCCAGATTTTTTTATTTGCCTTATATGACCTCTAAACATCCACTGAGTTCCCCACAGGTTATTTCTCTAGTCCATTTAGACTCTTCTGCCTGATACCCTCATTGCCCATAGCTACACTGGGGCCAACTGATCATCTGACACCAAATCCAAGGACAAGTAACTAAATCACATTCATTAAAAATGCTATTTGCGGAACTAGCAGCAACTCCACACTTCTGGAGGATACTAAGAAGAGAAGAGGCACTCAAGTGTAATCTCCACAGAATTCTACGCATTGGATGACATTACTTGTCAGAAGCAGAAAAGTCCATAGATTGCATTCCTCCTCATAGAGCATCTAGATATCTTCACTAATAATAATAGCTAGCATTTAATGATCACTTTAAGGTCTGCAAAACTCTTCTAATGTATTATATAGTCTAATTCTCATGACAACTCTATGAGGTAGATGTTATTATTTTCTCTATTTTACAGATATGGAAACTGAGGATGAGAGAGGTTAAATGACTTGGCCAGGGTCACACATTACTTAAGTGCTTAAGGAAGCACTGGAACAGAAGTTTTCCTGACTCCAAGGCTGGCACTGTGCCACCAAAGAATCATTTCTCTTGTGACCCTGGGAAGGTTTATACTGTTGCAGATGGAGAATTATGACCCTAAGAAAGTCTGGTAGCTCATATGATCCCTTCACAACCTCTTGCTGTTTCCTGCCTCCCTCTTCTCATCAGCTATAAGACCCTCTAGAAAAAGTGCCCTGCCTTCACAACCCTCAAATCCTCTCCACCTTCTTCTGCTGGACAGATTTTTGAGACATCTCCCTTATCCAATATTGTGTATAACACTACAGCTGAGGAATTATCACAGTTATAACAGTTATTCCAGGCTCCATCTTTTTAGGGTCACTTGTTAAAGACTCACCTGGAGGGCGACCTTTCCCCCACTTTGGTCCACTGGGATCTCTGATCCAGGGGGCTGCCCTGCGCTCTAGCTTTGAGATCAGATCTGGCTTAGCAGCCGCAGGTCCTATTCCAAGTACAGAAAATCACATAAAGATTATGCTCACAAGTGATTAATCCAGTGGCCCATCTATAACCCCTATACATACACACCAAACATCTGAAATAACATGTGGCTTGAAAGAAACCTCAACGATGACCATATTTCCACCTCTAAGTACCCATAAAATTGGGTCAGAATAGGAACTAGGGGCAAGATAACTGCATACTTTAAGATTCTAAGTAGTTCTCTATTTTAAAAAAATGAGGAGGCTAGGCCAGATATGAGTTCCTCTAGCCATGGAAACCATGGGCCATCAATCTCTTTAGCTCTAATACCAATAGTACTGGCAAGTTTAAGGTAATAATAAAGAAGAGGGGAAAAATGGAGGAAGAAAAAGGAAAAAGCAGAAGATGAAGAAAAGAAGAGAAAGAAAGAAAAGTAATAGAACTATGTCATCAATGTCACAAATCTAAGATGGACATGGGGACAGAGCATTCAACAAACTACTCGATCTAATTACTAGAAAAATGACAGAGGACAAGAGAGCATTTAATAAGCACCTATTTATTAATATATTCTAGGCATTGTGTTGAGTCCTCTAGGGATATAAATACAAGGAATGAGGAAATTTCTACTCTCCAGGAACTTACATTTTAACTGTGAGATTAATTCAAAGATCTATGTTGTGAGCCAGGATGCTTAGTAGTAGAACTAGGACAGTGTGAATTAACACCAGCCAAGATAAATATGTGTGTGAAGAAAGGGGTCAGAGAGGAGAAGAATATCTAGTCTGGGTTTCTGTCCTTTCACATCCTTCTGCTGCTGTCACAGCTCAATCTAGGGGCCTGCAAATTGTCAATATTTCCAAAGTAGGTTGATCCAGGTAGGCAGCTAGCTGGCACAATGGATAGAGCTCAGTAGTTTGGAATCAGGAAGACTCATCCTCATGAGTTCAGATCCAGCCTCAGATACTCTGCCTCAGTTTTTCTCATCTATAAAGTGAGCTGGAAAGAGAAATGGCAAACCACTTCAGTATCTTTGCCAAGAAAATCCCAAGTAGGGTCACAAAGAGTCAGACACGACTGAACAACAACAACACAGTGCAATTCGGGAAGAGATCTATTCACTCCCCTCCTATTCTGAGCTCTGCAAGTTCCTGACCTTGTTTTGTACGTAGTTAAGTTTCAGTAGATTGCTTCTGGACTCCCAGTCACTGGAAGATCCTGATGGCTGCTCTTGGTCCAGGACTCCTGGCCTGGTTATTCCACTGCAGGCTTACCCACTGGGTTAAAGGCTAGAAGTAAGTCATGGCTCAAATGGGCACGGAGCCAAACCATTTTTTAGAACTTATTCCCTGCTCAACACTCTGCTAGAGCCCTTCTTGTACTTGTTCCACTTGGCCCTGGATCTGTGACCCAGAACTGGGTAATGGGAAGAAGAGATGCTAGATGGCACCAGTTCTTGCACCCAGTACTGGATGAAGGATTCCAAGGGACCTCTTTCTGCCCTAGTGCTTCCTGCCCTGTTTTAGCCTTGTGTCCATCCCTGGCAATGCTCCCTGTTCCTGCCTCTACTGGTGCCACTAGCATTGGCTATTTTTGCTGAATCATTTTTGTCCCTCTTCTTTAATCTATGTTTTAAAGAATAGCTCTCTAGGAAGGAAAGTGAAGAAGAATGTGCTGAGAAATATAGATAAGGTAAATATTAAAGATATCAATAAAATTTTATTTAAAAAATTAAAAAGGAAATGAGAGGTTCTATTACACAAGTACCCTCAATCTCTAAATTTATGATGCTATGGTTGGCTGGTTGAGTCATTTTTCAGATGAATCTTCCGGACTCTAGACCTGGCACTCTATCCACTGTACCACCCAGCTGCCCTTATGATGATATTTTGTCTACTAAATTTAACTTAAAGAAAGTGATCAGACTTTAAATACAACTGAGGTTTGACTTCATATATGCAAATATGCCCTTTTAAACCTCTAAATCACAAGCAATTACAGTAAAAACTTTTTATAGCACTGAAAAAATCTTGTAGATCAGGGGCTTCCTATCACTTCCAGGAGCAAATACAAAATGCTGTTTGGCACTCAAAACCCATTATAACCCAGCCCTCTCCAACCATTCCAGTCTTTTTCCACCTCACTTCCCAACATATATTCTTCGATCCAGTGACACTGGTCTCCTAGCTGTTCCATAAACAAGACATTCCATTTCTCAGATGCAACTGACTTCCCTGATTTCCTTTAAGTCCCAACTTAAATCCCACCTTCTACAGGAAATCTTCCCCAACCCTTCCTAACACCAGTGCCTTCCCCCTGGACCCTATTTGTCCTATATATAGCTTCCTTTGTATATATTTGTTTGCATGTTGTCTCTCCAATTAGATTTTAAGTGACCTGAGGGCAGGAACTGTCTTTTGCCTTTGTTTCCCCAATGCTTAGCCATGGTGCCTAGTACATGGCAGGTGTTTAATAAATGTTTATTGACTGATCGATACTACACTGGCAAATTCTTTAAATGTCATAGATATTAGAAATTTATACAAGTGAAGTATACCTACTGCCCCCGATTTTATTTCTTATAAACTATTCTATTAGAGCTAAACAAATATATATTAACATCTCAAAAACTACCATCATCATAATTAGATAACTTTGGCAGGATAGCAAAAGGCTAGAACATTAGCTAATACTATAACACTCAAAGTAGAGCTCAGAGCTGAACGTGAAACTGCAGAGGAGGTGTGAGAACAGAAGGCAGTGGGACTAAGACAATTCAAGACTGCTTTAGGTTTTTTTGATTGCCATATCACACTGATGACTCATATTAAACTTTCAGTCTATTAAAACTCTCATATATTTTAGAACCACTGGCTATTCATGCCTCACCCATCTTATACCTATGAAATTCATTTGCACCTAAATGTAAGCCTTCACATATTGCCTAACTGAAGGTCATCTAAATAGATTCAGCTTAATGCTCTGGACAAGCAAGATCCTTTAGGGTTCACTGTGCTAGCTCTTCTCCCTAGCTTAGTGTCCTCTGCAAACGTGGTGAGTATACAATCTATAATTTTATCCAAGTCACTGATAAAAAAGTTATACAAGGCCAAGCACACGTTATCTCTAGGGTTTTCCACAAGTGACCTCTAGTGAGCCACACTGATGCTGAATCATTAGACTCCTTTTGTCTGACCATCAACTGGTTCTGAATCCATCTGTCTGTCTTATCATCTAGTCCACCTCTCTCCACCTTCTCCACCAGAACAGTACGAGATACTTCATCAAAAGCTACACTAAAATAGAGGTAAACTGTATCCTCAACGTTCTCCTCATCTACCAGTGTCCAAAAATTGCATGAGGTAAATCACGAACGACCTGCTGCTGATGAAACCATGCTGGTTCTTTAGAATAATCACTTCTCTTTCTAGAAAAGTGCCAACCATTTCTTTAATGATTCATACTAAGATATTCCCAGAAATCAAAATAAAACTCAACAGCAAATAGTTTGCACGCTTTGTTCTTTTCCCTTTTTTTAAAATAAAGACACTTGCCTTTGTCCAGTCTTGTGGTATCGCTCCCATTTTCCACAGTCTTTTAAATATCACTGACAGTAGCAGAACAATTTGCGAGTTTTTTTAGGACCCAGGGATGTAGCTCACTGGGGCCAATTGGCCTGAATTCATAAAGAAATAACTAGGCGTTCTCTTACTCTTTCCTTATGTATGTTGAGTATTCACTGCTTGGGAGTCACTTTTGTTTTGTCACTTCCAGTCTGGAGGTCATCCTCCTTTACAGGGAAACAGAAACAAAAGAAAAACTGGGCAGTTCTCCCTTCTCTCTGCTATCTGTTACCATCTTATCCCCCACAAAGGTCCTATTCCTTCTTAGCTTGCTTGATACTACTTTATAAGATAATGCTTCTAACACTATAATGTTAATCAACTGCTTCCTGTTCTCAGGGAACAGGAAGTTCCCTGTGTACCCATATCAGTCTCTTCATACAAATTGTATTTTTCCTGTTTATTAGAACTGTTTCCCTTTGTGTCTTAAGAATTTCATTAGTGATCATTTCCCGTTCTTCCAGAGCTGACTTTGCCCAAAACATTTTAGTCCATGGGAAGTAGCAAATGGAACAGTGGTTAGAGAGAGGACCCGAATTTGAATCATGCCTCGGGCACTAGCTGTGTGACCATTGGCAAATTTACTAACCTCTCTGTGTCTCAGTTTCCTCATCTGTAAAATGAGGAGGAAGGATTTTAAGGTCCCTTCAGTTCTATATCTATGATCCTTCCTATCTTTAGGTAGGTAACCTATAGACACAACAAAGATTAGTGGAAATAAGGCAATATGAAATAAAATGAGCTATTAAAAAGATTATCCTTGGTAGATAACCTTACTGATAGATATATCATATTCAATATAACTTACATGTCCTGGCTCCCAGAGCCCGGCACAGTGCTTTGTTCATGGCAGATATTGAATTAAAGCAATCTCTGCTCTATGCTTTAGTTCTCTAATTCTGTCAGTTCACATGAGAAAAAATAATTTTAAAGTTTATTTTAACAATAAGATTGCTTTTTATTCCTGAGAGGCTAGCTGGTCCAAGACCATTAGATGAAAGTAGGGTCTCCAAGGCAATGAAAAGGAAGAGGCAGAGCACAGACATTTCATCATCTTTACAAATTTGCTAATGACCAACTTGTTGACAATTAGGACCCAGGTTCCCATAACCAAATAGTGGTAGTGAGAATACCCTCAGGTAGCCAGCTGCAACTTTCACCCTGAACCACATGGAGGAAAAGAACATGATACAGAAACCCAAAGCTGAGGGTTTCTGAGGCATAGCCAACGGAAGAACAGGAATGGAGAGGGGGAACTAGGCCACTGGAACTTAACAGAAGTGAACTCAGAAGACTCTTTACCTAACGAAGCCAGCAGCTCGTAATTCATGCGCATCACATCTCTGTACAGATCCTTCTGCCGCTTGTCTAGCATTGCCCACTCCTCACGGGTGAAATACACTGCCACATCCTCAAACACCACCGGAAGTTCCTCAAACACCACCGGCACCTCCTGAAACAGCCCCTCCTCAGAAGGATCCTGCAACAAAGAGAATCTAGTACTCAGTGTCCCTGGACATTCAAACATACCTCAAGAGCAGGAGAAGGGACTTAGCCAGAAGGGCTGCATAATGGCCCTTCTCAGAGCCCATCCCCCGACACCACCCACAAGTCCATCAAGGTCCCAGAAACTCCTCAGGGTTACTGAGGGATAAGTTTATTTAGCATCAGAGTTATGCTGAGACCTATAATTAAAGTAACCCACTCAGGTAAACTTTGGCAGGAAAAAAGAAAGATGACTGAGAGTATGCCTTCATAGAAGCACATTCCAGTAACATACTCCTGTTTCTAAAATCTTGAGAAGTTCCTTCCCAACTATATGATTCCCAAGGATGGCTGTGAATGAAACTTTTCCCTTGACCTCAGGAGCACTTCCTAAACTTCTCCCCAATTCCCTCAAAATCAGTGCACTAGAAATATGGACCCCAAAGCTCTCTTAGAACCAGGTAGACCTGGATAGCAGAGATGCAGGTGCCTGGATGGAGACAGCAAGGCTCCATAGTCTTCCCAGTTCTTCACCAGGGGTCAGCTTCTGTTAGGAACTCCAGGCTTCTGGCTAGCCTCTGGGTGTCCTTTCAGAAAGAGGAAAAAAAGGGGGAGCTGCCCTGGTGCTAGGTAGTCCCTTTTCATAAAGAAGCCTTACTATATGCTAGACACAAAAATAAGGCAGAGAACAATGTAGGGGTGCTCCTTTCTTCCTTTAATGTCTCCCTTGGAAGTACCCTTTCCCATTCTGATTCTACCTTCATGGCTTCTGTGGGAATTCTGAGCCAAGAGAGCTCACTGATATAATGTAATATAACTAAAGCTGATGGTCTAAAAGATCATACACTCAAAGAATTCTCCAACTAGAGTCCAACAAACCTTCAATTATACAGTTGAAGGAACTTAGGGCCAGAAGCAGAAATGATTTGCTTGAGATCCCCCAGCCAGTCACAGCAAAATCAGCCCTAGAAGGAAAAGGAGTTTCCAGATTTCCAAGACAGCGCTCTTTCCAGAACACTATAAGGCGCCATGCAAACTTTGATAAACAGTGACAATCACTAGTTGATAAGAGTAAGAAATGGTCCTGGTAATATCATTCACTGCTGAGACACTCAATGCAGATCCCACACTGGCTGGATCATCCATCATTAAGGCATCTGGGGATGCAAAGAGCTAGGCTTTCTCATTATTTCCTAAAATAGTAACAAGGTTAAGAAGTTAAGAGAACTTGACAACATGAACACTGGAGCAATCTTTCAAAGAGAGTAAAATGCTTTTCTATAATACTGCCTTCATGTCACCATTATAAAAGGTAAAAAGACAGAGATTCATTCTGGGAATTAATGAGGTTTTTTTCCTATATAAAATGGATTTCTTCACTTTGGAAACAATAAAAGTTTCAAGAATCATCCTACTCCCCCAAGCAGGGATGATATAATACCTTTATAACAAAATCTGGCAGTGTTTGCCCTTTTTCCATCTAAGGGGCTACATACACTGTTTTGTTTTGAAAAAGCATTGCTACAAATTAAACTGAATTTTGCTTCTTAGGGTGCCTCTGTCTCTCTCCTAACTCTTCCTCATTCTTCTGCTATTTTCCCTTACTTAACTTTAATATTAAAATATTAAAGCATCTTTCTTACATTTATCCACTGAATTTATTAATTTTAAAGTAAATGAGTACAATCTTTCCTATTTCCCTATCAAAAATAAGGCTTCTTTTTCATTGATGTGTCTTTCCATAAAAGACTCCCTCTATTCCTGTTTTCACACTGACTGCTGAGTCTGACTTAAAGGAGTGTCTTCCCTGGTCCCTCCAGCCACTAGTGCCTGAGATCCTCTGAGATTTCCTCACTCTGCAGAGATCTCGCACATGCACACTTTTTTACATACTATCTCCCCATGAAAAAAGTAAGTTCCTCAAGAGCAGGGATTGCTTTTGCTTTTCTTTGTATCCCTAGCACTAAAGATAATACGTGGCAGATAGTTAATATTTAATAAATGTTTGTTGACTGATTAAAGATATGAAAAATCATTCAAACATAGTACCTGACAAAAGAAGTCTGTGGAGTCATCAAACAAAACATTATTTCTTGATGAGATATAGATGTCATTGAAGGCATCCTTCTGCTTCACATCTGAAATACAATCCAAGTAGAGAGCTGAAGCTGTTTCCTTTTCAGTGGTATCTCCAAGCTCAAATCTGGAGTTTGGAAAAAGTTCAATCAAACTGTCATGATCACCCAGGGATCCTGGTGGGTAGAGTGCAGGATAATCTGCACTGAAGAGATTCTCTGCATTGGTCAGCACATCCTCAGACGTTTCTCTGATGCCCTCAAAACGGGCTGCCCATACAGGGTCCCTGGAGGCCAAAGCATTAATGCAAAACTTGTGAGCTTTACTCTTTGCATGATATTTGAGTGTTTCCACCTTGAAAGGTCCCGTGTAACCTTCTATTAACCTGGACCTTTTGTCCCGAACAGATGGGTACTCCCTGCAGGCAGAGCAAAACAGGGCTGTCTGCTCCTCATTTGTGATCAACCATGGAAACTGCTGAAACCAAGACTTCTGGATAGAACGTGGTCTTAATATCCTTTTGGCTTTTCCTATGGAGTCGTCTTCTATGTTGTCACATCCTGAGTGACTGAGGTGGGAAACACAAGCTTTTTTCTGTGGTGGCAAATACAGCCCAACTTCTCCAGTGGAACCCTGTATATCTATTTCCCCTATGGATCTCCTCTTCTTATTTCCTTTAGAGAAAGAGACAAAAGTAATTTGCTTTGTGAATCTCTTCTGCAGTAACCCCTCAGAGATGGCTATCCCGACTCTAAATATTTTCAATAAATTCCCTATATCCCAAGGAAGGCCATTCCCACTGCTAGACAACTTGATTCATCCTTAAATTATCTTTATATTGAGCCCAAATCTGCTTCTTTTTCATTTTGGGTCTTCCAGGACAAGGTAGATCAAATTTGCTCTCTCTACTATATGACAACACAAGAAATTCTTGAAGACAGCTATCGTATGTTCCCCTAGTCTTCTCCTGTCGGGAATAAATGCCCCCAGTTCTTTCACTTGTTCTTCAGTTGAAGCCTGTGTTAGATAGCCCTACTCCTCATCTCACCTAGAACTATTTAACTGACACTGGGAGAGGAAGGGGGGAGAAAGGAGAGTGTTTATTAATGTGATCAGTACTTGCCCAAAGCATATCAACTGGTCTGCAAACTTGTACATTCTCCCTTGACAATCTAGTGCTATTACTGAAGAGTTGATGAAGAGAGTTAGGAGCCCAGCCAGGGAGGAAAAACTAGTCCTTATGACAACTTAAATCTTAAAAAAAAAGTACCAGGATTCTCTGGATCAACTTCAGACAGATATGAAGCAGGTTGGAGAAAGGGATACAAAGAGGACATATGGGCATAGTGGCCCTTTGTGGTAGGGTTTCTTTAGGGCTCTCTCCATTAGCACCTTTCTCTTTCAGGGCAGCGGCCAATTGCTCAATACAGAAGAACACAATTACTTGTGCCATCTCTAGATAAGAAAAGATCCTGAAGAAGGAGATCACCAAAAGGCAGACAATGAAGAATCCCTGAAGCTGCACAGTCCATGCTCCCACATGCTTGTCAGTAAAACTATCATTTACCAAGCACCTGCTATAGTCTAGGACATGGCTAGGTCCCACAGATATAGGAGATGCAGCCCTTGCCCTCCAAAAGTTTGTCTAACAATGGAGACAGGGTAGGCTAAAATAAAAATTAAAGCAGATGCCAGCAACAAATACACATACCAAATGCAATCATAAAATATATAGTTATCAAAGCTCACATGAAGAAATGGGGTGATTTATAAATGGGTTGCTCTATTTGTAAATTGACTCAAATTAAAATAATTAAAAGATGCATGTCAAAACACTAATTTTTTAAAGTTTCACTTTCATAAGGTAAAACATAATTTTTAAATGTTTCAATGTCATTAACAATGAATTTTACCTTTTTAATTACTGTTTAACTATAAAAATACATATCTTTAAAATGAATGTAGTTAACTTACTGTTTTAACTCAATTAAATGGATTTTAGAGAATTCTACAATACCTAAAATCCCAAGGGAATCTTCTCTTCCAAACCATACGTAAAACAGCACATTGCAAAAGCTATATATGTATGTGTATGCACACACACACACACACACACACAATTTTTGCATCCTCTGACTTCAGCAACTTTAGAACTTTTATATATGTAATATGTCTAACACCATATATCTATATCTCTATATATGAATGGTACAGTTGCTAAAGTCTGAGGATACAAGAAGTATCTCCTCATATTTAACTCTACCATCCTTCCAGCTCCTCACATCCCCACTCTTCTGCTTAGTCTTAATTGTCTATATACTTGTAGTGTGCAAAGCATTCTGTCATCAGGGAACCAGAGAAGCAGAGCCCCTTCTTTCTACAGTACTTGGCATATCTCAAGTCACCAGACTGGCACAAGACACAGGGGCTATAAGGATATTGAATATGGCCCTGATTCAGACTTAACTATGTAACTGGGTGGCTATAAAAACCCGAGGGGAGTAAGGAGAGTTAAGAGTCAGAAGGGAATCTAGGACTCCCATCTTTCCTCTTTCTAATCCTCAAGCTTACCATCCTCTTCAAAAGGCAAGTCCAAACTTACCCAGGTGATGATTCAAAAGTGTCCTCTGGCCAGGGGCATCTCCCAGCCATGGCTCTACCCCTCTTTCAAGCTTGCAGAACAACTCTGGGTTAGCGATGGGAGTTCCTATTCCAGAGAACAGAGAACAGTGAGATCCTGAGGTCCAGAGGAAGGTTTTCTAGAAAGAATGTTCCTGAAAGTTGGAGACATTCGCTGGGAATGATAGTCCTTTCCTAATAGAGGTAGGAGTTGAGTAATAGCTTCTCTTCATGGGTGATGACGATAAGAAGCAGGTACTTTGAGATAGTTGGAATGAAGAGGAAGAATACTCGCCACTCCAAAGAGTAAGGGATCACAAGAGTTAGTGGATTCAAAGACACAGAACAGAAGTTCCAGGAGAAGTTCTATTCAATTCACATTTATTCATGAAGATTTTGAAGTTCTTTATAGTAAAGGCAGTCAACCATCCTAGTGTGTAAGAGACTGTCAAGGTGATAAAGCACTGGACTTTGTCATGACTATGGCACTGTCATTACTCAGGAAGAACACGAGAGCTGTGTTCATATGTCATGACCAGACTATGGTATGTGAAAATTCCTGATAGTTAGGAAGGGAGAATGTCAGATACAATCTGACACATACAGCCTGCAAGTTACTTGCAGCCCACCAAAGGATTTCCAGTGGCCTGCCATGTGCACTCTCTCCTTTTTGTCCCATAGCAATCAACCATTGGCAGTCTATCTCTAGTTACCTTTACTTAGAAAATAAAATGCTAATCTGTGGCCTGAGGAAGTTTAGCCTCTTTTAATTGTGACCCTTATCAACTGCCAAGTTGTGCAGGTCTGCACTAGACTTTCAGTCAAAGAAAAACTACTTATTGGTGCCTACTCTGCATAAGGCATTCCATCAGGCATCAGGTATGCAATGACAAAAATAAAGTTATTTACATTCTATTAGGGGAAGCAACATGTTCACAGAAAAGTAAATACCAAATATAAACACTATAAATATAGGGTCATTTCAAGTTGGGGAGGTGGGGGAGACACATGCTTAGATGTGAAAAAGACTGGGGATTTAACAGACTTCAGTAGGATAAGGAAGTAGAAGATACAAAGGCAGAACTCAGCCTTGATATAAAGAAAAGCTTCTAAACTTTCTGAGCTATACAAGAGTGAAATGGACTGTCTCATGAAACAGTTAGCTCCCCATCACTTAAGGTCTTCCAAAGGTAGATGAATTACCTCTTGTCTGGGATGCAACAAAGGAGAGGGCTGCATGTATATGCATAGAATAAGGGGTGGAGTAGGGAGGTCGGAGGGTTGTCTCAGAGGTCCTTGATAGCACTAATATTCTATGATTTGCTGAATGCCTTTCTACAATACTCCAGTAAGTGTTCAAGTCTTTTCCTTCAAGTCCTGTAGTGAGTGGGAGTACTATCTTCTTTTTTTCAAACAGAACAAGATAATGTTCATGATTACTGCTATGTATTATCATTTGAAATCCACTGGTCCCACTTCTGGCCTACTTTTTCCCAAAAATTTCCCTTGAGACTCCTGAACTTTTGTTCTTCCAAATCAGTATATTCAGTTGTATAAAGAAATCCTTTGGTCGTTGACCATTTATAGATTAAATCTGGAAAGCTAGAGGAGAGTGTCTTTTTTTTATATTGAATAGTGCCCTACCATGAGCAGTTGCTGTTTTTGAACCCTCCTGGCTTAGAGTGAATGTCAATAGTACCAGTTTCTCTTTCAAACAACAACACTGGGGCTCCCGCCGCTCCCAGTGTGATTTATCTATTTTTTCTTTTCCATTAAAGGGGCCATCTCCCTAAAGAGGCCTATTCACTGAATGGGCATTACCTCCCTCTAAGTGAGTACCTGAAAAGACATTAACCTAAAAAAGGCCAAGGTCTCCCATTGCATCCTGGGCCATCTCCAGTCATCCTGATGAATATCTGGTCACTGGATACAGACGGCTCAGGAGGAGGAAGTGAGACTGGTGACCTTGCAAACTGCCCTCCCTTACTCAAAACAAAGTCAAGTGTAAGTCATGTCATCATTTCTCTGATGGCATGGTCCTCTTCGAAAATGAAAGATGAACACAATAACAACTAGATGGAAGACACGGTGCATACATAGGGATATCTTCAATGACCAAGGCAATTCCCACACAGATTAGAGAGTACATCATAGTGGCAAGAACCACAGAGGAAATGAAAAATAATTTAAAAGAGTTTTAAAAATATAGGCAGTAGTAACTCAAGTCCTCAGAAGTGTATTTACAAATATGAGTAATAAATCAGTTAGTTTATATGGACCCCTTGTCATAGAGTAATCATTTATTTAGACCCTGTGCTAATCACCAGGGACAAAAAGAAAGGGAAAAAATGAGCTCATATTTTTTTAAATGGTTTTTGGAGGCAATAGGGTTAAATGACTTGCCCAGGGTCATACAGCTAATAAGTGTCAAGTGTTAGAGGCCACATTTGAACTCAGATCCTCCAGAATTGGTTCTGTATCCGTTGTGTTACCTAGCTGCCCCAGGAATTCACATCCTAATGGGGAAAACAACACAGAAATAACTATATAGATATAAAATATATTCATTGTTAAATCAAGAGAAAAGATACCAATGGGTTTGAGAGAGAGCAAGTGGAAAATCAGAAGGTAGGTTGTGGCTGTGTCAAAGGAAAGCAGAAAAGCTAAGAGAAGAGGCAGCAGGGAGGAGGAAGAGTATTCTAGACATGGAGGATGGCCAGTATAAAAGCAAAGGGTCACAACATGGAACATGTTATACAGCAAGCGAGAGTACTGCAGTACGAGGTGGCCAAAAAAGTAGAAAGGGGCTAGGGTGGGAAGGGTGTTTGAGGATAAACAGAGGATGTTATATCCAGCACTTAGCACGTGTCTGGCACATAGTAGGTACTTAACTAATGCTTACTGAAGTGAGTCAAATTGAATATTTGATCCTGAACTAAGAGCCACTGCATTCTATTCAGTTAGAGAAATTGGAATGGGGAGAGACTTGAGGCAGGGAGACCAGTGAGAAGGTAAGAGCAATATTCCAGGGGAAAGGTGATGAGGGTTTGTGCCAGGGAGGCGGCTGTGTGAGTGGAGAGAAGGGGATACAAGGAAAGTGAAGGGAGAAATGACAAGGTGTGACAGCAGACTGGACGTGTGGGGTGAGTACAAGGTAACAGTCAAGGACCACACTGAATGTATGAGCCCAGGTGCCTGAGAAGACAGGGGCATCCTCAACAGTAAGAGGAAAATGGGAAGACAGTTTGGGAGGGAAAGAGAACAAGTTCAGGTCTGACATGTTAAGTCTGAGATACCTAAGGGGCATCCAGTTCATGACATCCCTGCAAAAGGATGCAGGGGTGTGGTGATCAGGAGAGAGACTGGGACTGGTTGTACAGATCTGAGGATCATCTACAGAGAAATGATAATAAACCAGGCAAACTAGAGAACTTAAGGAAGGAACTAAATCTGACCAAAATAAGTATGACTGAGACTAAAGTATAATACGATTTCAATTTATTATTAGAAGTGGAAGACAGAAGTAATCATGGTGGAAGAGGCTGGAGATGTGTCCAGGCCTATATATTTGATGATGTTTTGTACATACAGAATTTATTGTGTGCTGGTTTGGTACACAAGTGGCCTTCTAGGTTCTCAAATGCAGTCCTTTTACGGAATCCAAACATCACCCAACAAATCCCCTGGGCACTAGTTTCAGTCAAAGGGCTGCAATTGAGGATCTGGAAGGCCACATGTGGCCCGAGGCTACAGACAGGTTCCCCACCCCTGGCTCGGACAATTCACCTCTTAGTGAACTGGGCACCTCTCAAAGACTCAAAGCTCCAGTACAGCTGATAATCTGCTTTGGAAGAGGCAGTTTCCTCACCAAGCGTTCCTTACATTGATAAAATCACAAGTCAAAATAAATTAAGAGATTTTAACAGTGATAAACATCTTTGTGACTCTTTTTTCTTATCTGAAAAAGGGAGAGCAGTTGGACTAGATGATCTCTCAGGCTCCTTCTGCCTCCAAATCTCATGTTTACACAGTGTGGATAGGGGTGAAGTTGACTTAGTGATATGGCCAAAGCAGCATATGGCATGATGAACAGTAAGGAATGGAGGGAATGTTCCTTACCCTCCCAATCTCCAGTCTCACATTCCTATAACTTCCCAGGGAAGTAACAGTGGAGAAAAGGTTAAGAAATGTTACCCTAATATGACTACAGGAAAGCAAATTCGAATTCCTACCCAGGGGTGCCACCAGCTTGTCAGAACCACAGATCTCCTTCTGCTGCTGTCCCAATAGCATCCATTCCTCCTGAAGCAAATACACTGTGATATCATCGAATGTCACCAGCATCTAGGAACAAAAATCATAGACTTTAGCACCCACTTTTTATTCAGGTTTACTTTTCTGACCTCCCTAAAGCCTTTTCATCTGTTCTATGATGCCCTGTTAATTATTGTTCAGCCCTGTGCCCTTGACCCTAGCCTGAGTAACATTCTTTCAAAAATTCTTAATGGTAGTAAATTGATCTGTGAGGATGGATATAATTTTGGAAGCTGTCTGCAGTCTTTCAGTACCATAATTGTTGAATAAAGTAGATGTTCAAGCTAATAAGTAACAATATTGTTTACAAATGAGATACGACTATAGAGGGAAGAAAACAATTTTGTATGGGTAGTCCATAAAATATGGCTCTGAAGGATATACAAAAAAAGATTCCAAAAATGTTTTGATCAAAGGAAATATTATTAGGATAAGTGTATTGCTTCCCAGGAGGGATGATCATGGAAGGTAACATTTATTTGGATGTAGAAGTTCAAGTACATTAAAAATAAGTTTGCTTATTACTTCACACTTCATGAATATGAGCCTCCAACTCCAGAGATGTTTTTACTTGCTTTGCAAGTTACCAGAGGCTGCTGAATTGGTCTTTTCTCTATTCTACCCCCTCAACACTAACGTACAAAATACAAGAACCAACGCTTTAATACAGGCTCCAGATATAGTAAAGAGAGCAACATTGTCTCCTCATCGCCACTCTATCTTGCAGATCAAACTCCCTAAAAGTAAACACTTGCATTGTGCTCCTCTACTGCTCAGAAACCTTTAGTGGAGAGAAGAAAGACTGCACTGATCAGAGTAGGAATCTGAAACTACAGTTGAGGACGCAGAAGGTGGGAACATAATAAGCCAACAGTCAAAACGAGCAAATCTACAAAAGGAGCAATGGCAAAAGGAAAAGCGGTTAGCAAGAAACACCATTTGTACAGAAGCAGTCAATGCAAATTCTCTTTCCGGAATGAGAAGCAATACTGAGTTTGTAGATGAAATAGTGGGATAATCTGCATAACTTAGAAAAGGTAATGAACTATGCTGACCTAGTCAACGTGCTCTGGCTGGACCCCTCCTATATATGTGCTAGTCACCGTGCTAATTATGGTGAGGGGTGGAAACGTTAAGGAAAAAGAGGGCTAATGGCCACAAGAATTTTACAATCCTGTACCTAAACCTTTTCAGCAACTGCACAATCCAATTTGTGGCCTAAACAACTGCGTCGTATATGCCACAGCAAATAATATTATGGCTTTAGAACTGACTTATAACAGAAAACTAGCTAGCTTAAAAAGAAACAGATCCCACAGTAAGGTTGGAAAATTAGCGTGCTCAACACAAACAATTCTCCATGTTTCTGAAGATCAGAGGAACAGACGTCAGGAAACAATACAGAAAATCTGATGTCAAACTACCTAGTCCGGCTGCATGCTACACGTGTGACCCTAGATCTCTGTAGGCCTTCGATTCCTCATCTGGAAAATGAATATCAGTTAAACATTTAATATAGCACCTTAAGGTTGGCTCATTTCTTTATACACGTTACCTCATTTGATCCTCACAACACTGTGGGGCAGGTACTGTTATTAGTGTCATTTTCTAGATGATAAAACTGAGGCAGACACAGGGTGAGTAACTTACCCAGGGTCAACTAGCTCATAAGGATCTAAGGCAGCACTGAACTCACGTCTTTCCGATTCTAGGCCTAGTGCTCTATCCACTGCACCACTCAGCTGCCTTTAAGTCAGATGATCTCTAAAATCCATGCTGGCTTTAAAGCCTACATTCCTACTTTACACAAGTCTTACAACCAGAAGCAAAGGAAAACCTAACAATAGTAAATAAACACAGATGGAGTGGTGTATGTGTATGAATATATACATCTGCACATCATGAGAACCTAATGAACTGAGCACATGTATATACGCATATATGCACACATCTATATATACACATGCACATATGCACCTAAGTGATGCTACCGAAAGGCTCCTATATTAGGGACAAAAGACTATTTTACTCAGATCACAGGATTTAGCGTTAGAAGGGACCTCAGAAGTCATGTAGTGCAAGCTATTCATGTTTAGAGATGAAGAAACATAGGCCTAGCTCAGTGAAGTGACTTACCCCAAATCTCACGGGAAATTAAATACAAGTGAGGAAATTTGAGTCCGGAGCCTCCAACTTCAAATCCAGTGCTCTTGTTTCTATTAAGATGCAATATATCTGCATAGTGCTTTAGAGTTTACAAAGTACATTATCTCACTTGGCTCTGTATGAAAGGCAAGGAAGGTATTCCTCTTCATTTTAGAGGTGAGGAAACTGCTGGGCACAGAATGCAATTTAGCTAAGGTCATAGAGCAAAGGAATAAGACAATCAGAAGAACTCCCGAGGCCTTCTGATTCCTAATTGAATGCCATTTCCACTCTATCACCTTTAACTATCAAAGACCTACATCTGGCAACACTTAAAAAAAAAAAAAAAGACTGACAGGTAAATGGGGCAGGAAACTGAAAGTATAGTGGGAAATGAATTAACTGGAAACTGGGAGATAAAGATTCTAATCCTGGCTCTGCTATTAACTAGCCAGGTAAACTGGTCAAGTTACTTCACTGGTCTCAAGTTTGCTCATCTGTAAAATGGGATCAGCCTAGCTGACCTCTGAAGTTCCTTCTAACTTTTATATTCTTGTGATTCTAAGTTCTGGTAACAGCAAGAGCAGACTGACACCCTGTTGATGCATATAGTACACTAAAGTTAAATTTACCTGCAAAAGATGCTCAAGCAGAGATCTGACTTTTTCAGATGTCTTTTTCATGTCTGTCATAGATCGCTTTGAGCAGGGAACCCACCCTCAAAATGAAAATAAAATATACAGGATCACGAAGGAAACTAGTTCTATTGAAATTGTCATTAAGATATTTTTAAAAACATCAAAGGCTGAAAATGGCTAGGGTATTCAAGATTCTTTTCACAGAGGAAAGAACTTTTTTTTTAATTCAGCAAAAGAAAAAATAAAGAGCAAGAGATTGATCTATGTGTTTAATAATAACCCTATGCCATGGCTCCTGAATAAGGCCTTGCTTTGGAGACTGTAGATTTCTGTCATTATTATGAATTTATTCACATTTTTCTACCAATACTTTGAATTGAATCCCTACTAACACAAACTGGATGGCAGGTATACTAGTGTGTCCTAGAAAGGGGAGGACAGAAGTTTTTTTTTTTAAAGTGGGAGAATGTATTCTTACTTAGAGTTCAGGTTTACAGAGTTCTGTGAGACTGTTCAAACCCTAGCACTTCTACTCACTAGTACCTTACCGTAAAGGCGGCCAGTAGGACAGTGGGTAGAAGGCTGAGCTTGGACTTAAAAACACCTGAGGTCAACTTTGGATTCTAATGTTTACTAGCTTTGTGACCCTGTGGAAGTCTGTTTGTCTTATATTCCCCATCTGTAAAACAGGAATAATATCATCTACCCTGCAGGATTCAAATGAGACAGCATTTGTAAAAGCACTTAGCACAGTGTCTGGCACATGGTAAAAGCTATATAAATGTTTTTCCCAAACATAATTTTAGACAAGGCACTCAATCTTTCAGATTCTCAGTTTCTTTAACTCTAAAATAGACAGTGCAATAGTAGCACTAACTACCTCATGAGAGGGTTACTGTGAGGACCAACTCTGATAAGGGATGTAAAGCACTTGGTAAATCACAAAATGCTACATAAAACTAGCCCTTAGGACTATTATGAAAATGGCACAGCCAGATTATTTTCTCATAAAAACAATGAAGCATTTTAAATATTAAGAACCTCAAATTCCAGCTGATCCTTTGCGGGGAGGGCCTTCACATTCAAGATTCTTTTTAGGAACAAAATTCCATAATTCTAAATGCTTAAGAAAAAACCTGATACGATCATAGTCATAACATGACGTGACATGGAAGGCTCTCTTCTTGAGCTCTACTTATTTATATATGGTTTGAATATCAACTGATTCCTGAAAAATCTCAAAAGCAAGAAGAGTACCAAAAAGATAGCCATTTGATATCCAGGGCTTTAAAAAGGTCCCTCAAATGCTATATTTTTGTTAAAGTCTGGATATTTAAAAAACATAGGTTCAGTTTATGCTCAGGACCAAATATGTATAATTAAATTTAAAACCTTTGAAAGATTACAAAAAATTGAGGAACAAACGATGGCTAATTGTTAAAGACATGGAATGATGAATGCAAAATGGATAAATACTTCCTTCTTGCCATGCTAATCAATAAAGATGTATACTTGTTTAGCTTGCAGTAGATCATAATCACAGCAAGTTAGAATGTATTCATCAACAAAAACAACTTATTTAGTCCTACTACATATTTTGATTTCAACTCTTTGGGTAAGATTATGTCAACTAAGAGGAGTAAAACTCTGATTACATGTGGGTTTCTATTTTTTTCCAACCTATCACAATCATTTGAAATTTGTAAATTCCAAGACCTTTAATTTTTTGATGATCCAGTCACAGAAAGAGCTAGAGGACAAGAAAGTTCCATGACAAGGTGGATTTACTGTAGAATTTTACTTTATTTAAAAAAAAAAATACCTGTCAGTCAGCTAGTCACAGAATATCAAGAGTTTCAAAGAGCATTCTAAAACAGATGACTTAGTCTAACCCTAACCCACATGAAACATGAATCCCCGCTACAACATTCCCAACAAGTGGTCACCCAGTCTCTGGGGGAAGCCTTCCAGTAATGGGGAACTCTGCTAGTGATAGTTCATTTTACTATGGATCAGTTTAGTTATGGATATTTCTTTATAGTGAACAAATGTCTACTTCCCTGTAGCCCAAATTCTGTGTTCCTGAGTCAAGAATAAGTAAATCTCCTTCTTTACATGACAATTGCTCAAATATTTTGAAAGCTATGATGACGAAAGCTGTAGTATCTTTAACGATAGTTTCTAGTACCCTTGCCACCTGGCCACCATTCTCTGGACCTATTCCAGCTTGTCAATATATTTCCTACAATATGGTGCCCGAATGGGATCCAGTACTCTTGTTAGAGTCTAACTAGATAAAGTACAGGGGAACTATCACTTCCTTGTTTCAGAGTATGAACTTAAACCAAAGTTTTCCTGACTCTGAGCCTAGCTTTCTCCAATTAGGTCACACTGCTTCTTACACTACAGCCTGATTTATATGTGGCATAAAGATAGTATAGTATATACATGAAATATTATGAAATATCCACTTTTTGTTCAAAGCACAGGGCTCCTATCTTGTCTCTGCATCTTTCCCAAGGCCTAGGATCTCAGATAGTTGCTCACGGCTCATCCTGTTTCTACTCCCACTTTGAGGCCAATGCACAGCATACAGGATGAGGCCCTATCATCCAAGACACATGAAGAGTGCTGTTGCCTCTGCTGCTCCTGAAAGTTCACATACAGGAAGAGGATGTGAAATGTTTTCATCTGAGCCTTCCCCATACCACCATGCCCATGCTGGTGTAAGATCCGCTATTCATAAGCTGCTGCATATGAATAAAAGATATCAAAAGAGAACTATTATCTTTGACTCTTGAAAACAACATAGCTATTATTTCAAGTGAGCCTCGAGCCTCCCGAACATTGTGTGGAAAGAAAATTCTTATGAGATTTCAATATATGAATGCAACAGCTATTGGATTCACCAATGGGCCCTGGGAGCTGTCCTTGGTTTGCAGGGCAGCTTACGCTGGTATTTCATTTTGCAATCAGAGTCACTAATTAACTCTCTGGGATAAAAATCAAAAGATGCTGAGAAGAGAGTCTTGTCCAAGATCATTCTCTGAGTCAAAATTAGACTCAAACATGAACTTTATAAAAGCCCTTGGAATTTGTCCTAATAAAGATACCATGATTCTCTGCACATCCAATCTAAAAGCACTGTCCCAGGGCATTTTCATTTCTTTTCTTTCCAGGTCTATATGCCAAAGGAATGGAGCTAGGCAAACCAAGAGAGAAATTGGTTAGACATCAAGAAGTGAAGTGTAACCAAGTGAAGTGTAACAAAGGAAGTACTTACAGCTCTCAATTTAACTTGTTTCTAATCTTCTTCTCCTTCCCCCTAATATATGCACTAAAATTCTACGTCACTGACATGATTTAGGGAGATGGAATTACAAGTTTCTTGAATGCAGGGACTGTTTTGTGCATCTCTAAATTCATAGAACCGTAAGTCTAGAGTTGGAAGGGGCTTCAGAGGTTATCTAGTCCAACTCTCTCATTTTATAGATGAAAAAAACTGAGGACCAAATAAGTTAAATTTGGCCAGGATCACACAGCTGTGTTAAACATTTCTTCATACTCTCTAACAAAAAGCTGAGCACATACTAGCTATTCGATAAACGATAACAATGCCTTAGGCTGATCAAGTTACATTCTGTGTCAATTCTGGCAAATAAAACCTTACCATGGATTATACAAGTAAACTACTTAAACCAGTGATGGGGGAGGGGAGAAATTCAAGAGGGAAAGAGTCCCTTAAAACATAAATATTCTCCCCTTAGGATATGTTACAGGATTTCCCTATAAACCATACCATCTATTTTCCCTTCAAAGCAGAGTCTCTAAGACCTCATCCACCTTTTCAAATATGCACTCGGGTTATATTCTAAGAATGGGAAGAATGGTAGTTGTTTATCTCAAAGAAATCTCAAACTTTGGGAAAGGGGAGTAGCCACTAAGCAGAAACTTGTTGCCGCAGTTCCTCAAAAGAATTTCTTGTGTCCTAGACTGTCTAAATGACCATGAATAGCTTATTTCTTCCTCTCATTGCCCCATTTCCAAAATAAAGTCGCTCCCTCCTTTCTTCCCAAACTTTCAACCTCTCCCCAAAGCACTGGGAGACCAAATTGACCTTCTTTGGATTTAGAAGGAAGAAATTGAACTTGAGGCTCCACATTCTGTGGGACCCGGGTAAGGCTCGGATGCTTTAAAGTATGTTTG
This sequence comes from Potorous gilbertii, assembly GCA_028658325.1. Taxonomy (NCBI): domain Eukaryota; kingdom Metazoa; phylum Chordata; class Mammalia; order Diprotodontia; family Potoroidae; genus Potorous; species Potorous gilbertii. The sequence goes on from CM053770.1 coordinate 74,504,116, forward strand.
ATCACCATCCCTTCCCCATCAGTCCATCAGACAAGTAACAGGGAAACTCCTCGGTGACCCTAGGAGTTAAAGCTGAAGGGCAAGGGGTTTTAAACATTCGCTGAATCTGACCGTCTAAAGTCACACTGCCCAGGGTCCTCTGACTCCAAATCCACAGTTAACTGTACACATCACCCTGACCTGCTGCTAACTGCCAGCACCCCGAGAGGCAGCGCAGTTCTTCCAAAACCTCTCGGGGGAGGGAGGAAATTCCTTCCCATCTCCCTGTCTTCTCTCCCAGGGGGTCATGGGCCCGACCAGTTCGGCCTGCAGCTGGAGGAGATCAAGGCAGGAAGGTGGGTGCAGGCTTGGGTAAACGTGCTAACCACTGCCCTGCTCCCTCTCCAGGGTCGGAGAGCTGCGGAAGCCGCGGCAGATGGAGGGGAAAGCAGCTGCAGTTCCAGGAGGCAGCAGAGAGCAACATCCGATCGGGCCTGTGGGCGGGCGCCTCCTTCCCTGCAAGGCAGGCTCACCCACCCCGCCAGGCCTGCGTGGGCTACCCTGAAGTGAGGGAGCTGTGGGAGGAGGAGTGGGGGGTCCCCGCGCCCCTTCCCATCCTACCTGCCCTGACTCCCTGGACTCCATGGCCCCGCTGTCCTCGGGCTGCGCCGACCCCTCCACGGGAACCCTCCCTCAAAGCCCTCCCGAAGACCCTCTCTTCCTCCCTCCCAGCCCTGAGGCCCGGCCGGGGACTGGGTTCTCTCGGAAGCGGAGAGCGCCGGGGAGCGGGGCCCGGCCCAAAGGACTCGGGCAGCCGAGACCCTAGCGGGGGAGCGGGCAAGGGACCCCGGCCCAGACGGGGTACTAAGCTGAAGCCAGCGTCGCGCCCAGCGCGCAGCTTTACGGCATCGGCAGCAGCCTCACGGGAGGCGTAGTTCAGCTTGGGCAGGCAGCCTCTGAAAGCGTGATTGGCTGCGGAGAGACGCCATCCTGATTGGACCTAGGGAAGCCCTATTCCCGCCCCCTCACTCCCCCGCCCCTCCCCTTCCCTCCGCCTCTCTGCGCCGCACGATTTTTCGTTGCTTAGTAACCGTCTCTCCCACTCCCAACACACACTCCCTCGAAAGACCACCCGCTGCTCCGAGTCAGTGTCCAGGATTGGTCGATGGAAAGGCGGTGCCTGGAGGGGGCGGAGAGCTTTCTTTTGGTTTGGCACGCCCCTTACCCGCTTCTGCGCATGCCTCCTGCTACTAGGCAACCGTTCAGCGTTTTAGTGCACGTGACTAGCTCTGTCCCAGCCTGGAAGACCCCGCGGCAGGAAGGACCTTCATGCAGCTGGTCTCTCTCTGCCTACTTCTTCCGAACCGCGGGGTCCAAGGAGGGCCCAAACTGGAGACGAGGTGTCTAAATCACAGAGTGTCCGGGTTGGAAGAGACCGCCTGGACTGAACCCCTTATTTTACAGACGGACACTGAGGGCGGGGGAGGAAAATGACTTGCCTAAGGTCACTCAGCTAGCTGGCTAAAGAACTGGGAATGAGAAGGGTTGTTAATCATCCTTCCTTCCTTTTCTCCTCTCCCTTGGAAATAATCATCGTCCCCCTATTTGTACAGCTCTTAGTGCTCACCTTTCTACCACAATCTTGACTTGTTAATATATAGATATAGATATTACATATGCTCCACTATGAAGGAATCCACATATATCTTCAGTATTTCAATGAATCTATGATCTCATCAATGTGGATATTCCCTCCTCCAATGTCTTTTCACCCCATGCAACTCTAGTCCCGGTTCTCTCACAGATAATTTCCTATCCAGGTCTTCTTCTGTGTTTTGTTTTGTTTTTTTTATCTAAATGTTTTGTGTTTACCAAAGCAGCTCTCCTTTTTATATCCTTTTCATATGATCATCCCACTTCTTTTCCCAATCATGTATTTCATAAATGATATCCCTTACCTCAGTGATATCAAACTTAAATAGAAATGGGGGCCACTAAGTCATACATACTGTATGTTTTGTTGTAGTTTTATTTATTTTGTGAAACATTTCCCAATTACCTTTCAATCTGATTCAAGTGATACTCAAAAGTATCACAGATCCTTGACATTTCTCGGTGTGCGCAAATACCGTCTTTGTTGTTGTTCAATCAATTTTAGTTGTGTCCAACTCTTCATGACCCTGTTTGGGGTTTTCTTGGCAGGAATATTGGAGTGTATCTTCTTCAGCTTATTTTACAGATAAGGAAACTGTGGCTACCATGTGTTTAGCACACCTCTGCCTACCATCGCTTCTCTTGCATAGATCATCACTGGAAATATGCTACACACTAATTATATCCATCGTATATCTATCCTTCAATCTTTGAGTTATTTGACTTTTCAAAGAAAATGATATTCCAGTGCCACAGGAGATATCAGACAGCATTACTAGGAAAACATTTGTGTGGGAAATTTTTTTCAATAGAGATAATTTTGGGGGATTGTAAGACAGCACAATATGATATTTCAAATCTATCTCTTCCTTCATCCCCATTCCCCTGCTCTGTTGCTCCTTTTCAATTGTGGGCCTAATTCATGGTCCAACTACAGTGGACCTTTCCTACATATATGATGGCAGATATGATTGTCAAAGCACAAATATATAATCTTTGATAATTCATAAAGGATGAGAGAATTCTGGCAGGAGTGGAGAAGGGCAAAGTTTGCCATTATTTTCAGAAAGAGAGAAAAGCATGGAGTCTTTGAAACATAGGGCAGTGATGTTGAGTTTAATTACTTGCAAAATTCCATGGTAAGCTAATAAAAGGTTAATGAGTCTCTTGAAAAGCAAGTGATCATAAACAGAATGGTTTCATCAAGACCCTATCTTGTCATATTAATCTCATTTCCTTTTTTTGACAAGTTAATAGACTTGTAAAGCAGGGAAACAATATAGACATTTAAATTCCGTAAAAGCATGTGACCAGTGCTTTCATGTTGTCTTTGCAGGAAATGTGAAGAGATGTGTCTGGACAAACTGGTTTGGGACTGACTGAATAACCAGCCCTTAAGAATGACCTTGATCTATATCTTGTCACTGGATCCAGAGGAGAAAGTGAGGCCAGCAACTTTGCACAGTCCTCCCTCACTTATATTCAACTCACTTGCATGTCATAGCATCACTTTCCTGATGTCATGGTCCTCTATGAGAATGAAAGACAAACAACAGGAAGTCATTAATGGCCTGTGGACAACCCAGAAAATGGAGTACTCCAGGGATCTGTCCTTGGTCTTTTATCAATGGTTGGGATAAAGGCATCTTATCATGCTTATCAGAATTGAAAATGATACAAAGCTAGGGGTAATAAATAGCTAATAATACATGGCATGACAGAATCAGAATCTCAACAGACCAGAAGTTGGACTGAATCTAATAATATGAAATGTAATAGATTTGATTTTAAAGTCAGTATATTGAATTAACACATCTATATATCACAGAGAGGCTGTGAGGGCAAGTATATAGAGTGCTGGCCTTGAAGTCAAAAAGCCCTGGCTCCAAGTTCTATCTCTGATACTTACTAGATTTTTGTCTCTATGGACAAAATCATTTTGAGACTCAGACAACCAAGAGGATTCCCTAAGACTTAACAGTTCTGTCTGCTTCAGTTGAGGGAAGGAGTTCTCACCTTGGAAATTCCTATGAAATCACAGATCCTTGACATTTTTCAATGTGCACATAAAGTCTTTGTTATTGTTCAGTTATTTTCACTTGTGTCCAACTCAGACTCCTTTTGGGGTTTTCTTGGCAGAGATACTAGAGTGGTTTGCCATTTCTTTCTCCAGCTCATTTTAAGATGAGGAAACTGAGGCAACCAGGGCTAAGTGACTTGCCTAGGGTCATGCAGCTAATAAGTATCTGAGACCAGATTAGAACTCAGGAAGATGATGACTCTTTTAGACTACAGGCCTATCATTCTAAACACTGTGTCACCTAGCTACCCTATAAAGTCTTATTTGGGTTCAAAAAACAACTTTGAAAGTATAGGATATGGGAGGCATCACTAGGTAAAAAATTCCTCTAAAAAAGATCTGAGGGTTTTAGTATTCAAAATCATACTGCATGAAGATCAGATTCACAGACTTGGGAATGTTTAGAGATTAGATTTATATGGCTTATCTCCAGGGAGCAAAACCAGAAGCAATGTGTGAATGTTATTAAAAGAAGAATTTTGGCTTAGTAAGAAAAAGAAACAAATTTTAGCCCAAGGAAAATCTCCTAACAGTTCTGTTCTTGTTCAGTCATTTCTTACTCTTCATGACTTTATTTGGGGTTTTCCTTGGCAAAAATACTAGAGGTGTTTACCAGTTCCTTCTTCAGTTCATTTTATAGATGAGGAACCTGAGGCAAATAGGGTTAAGTGACTTGCCCAAAGTCACACAGTTAGTAAGTGTCTGAGATTGGATTTGAACTCAGGTCTTCCTGACTCCAGGCTGGGCAAGCTAGTCACTGTACTACCTAGCTGCTCCTAACAATTTCAGTGATCCCAGAGTTGCTGCTTTCTCCCTCATTGAAACTCTTCAAGCAAAGGCTAGATGATCATTTATGAAGTAGAGGGGATGCGTATTCAGGCACAGGTTGAACTAGATGGCATTTGAGAGCCCCTCCAGTTTTGAGACTCAATGACCTAATTCTATTATTCTCTGTTATGTCCTGCCATAGTAGCCTAATGGACTGGCCATCCAGCTATGCCTGGCAATGGGCTTTTTTTAATCCATTTAGTTTTTCCTGTATAGATTGTTAGACTGATCTCATCAAGGAGGAGACCCTGAAATTTTCTTGGGTTTGATGCAATCAGTACTAAATCATCCACAAACTCAAGCATCTGGATGGCTTATCTTCCTAGATAGAGCACCCCTTTTTTTAATTTGCCATTCCTGCCCAGACATCCTCCATGAGTTTGGAAAACTTTGGTTTTCCTATTTAATATTTCAGGCAGCTGGATGGTGCAAAGCTGGCCTTAGAGTCAGAAGGACCTGAATTCAACTTCAACCTGACAACTACTGACTGTGTGATCTTAGGCAAGTCACTTAATCCTGTTTGCCTCCGTTTCCTCATCTGCAAAATGAGCTGGAGAAGGAAATAGCAAACCACTCCAGTACCGTTGCCAAGAAAACCCCAAATGAGGTCATAGAGAGTAAGACATGACTGAAATGACTCAACAACAAAATTTAATATTTCATTTGGCATTAATAACAAAAATATTATTAAACAGAATTATCCCAGTAGTTACATTTATCAAAGAATTTTGTATGATCTTAACATAAGCATGAGAGACTCCTTTCAAATGCTTTTAAAAATCAACAAACAAATTTGGATAGATCCTGTATTCTCTGTGCTTTGAAGCTAGAGAGATATAGTTATATAGTATATTACAGAAAACTGTTTGCAAAAATCTGCCTGTTACCTACTCTTTTTGTTCATTGAAGATCTTGTGTTGGGTAGTGTACAGATCATTGTCATAAATATTTTATATGTTACTGGTGGCTCAGGGCATACACAAAGATTCTGGGTTCACACAGACAAAGTTTGATTGAACTCATGAGGCAGCTTACATCACTAGAAACATCCACCTCTCAACATTACTTTTTGGTCACTCATGATTGGGGAAAGGAATATAAAGTAGAAGAGGGAGCCAAAGACTTGAGATATAGTCTCAGGTTTGTCTAGGAAAGCACATGTCCTCAATGCTATATGCTCCTAGCTGCTATGACCACTGGAGTGGGAGAAAGTAAAATTCTATGCCAACCTTCCCCATAGCTGGAAATCCAAATAAAGGCTACCAGAACTCCAAAGGGACAACCTCAAAAGAAAGAAGTTGAAAGAGTGGTAGAACCTTTCTCCTCGCCTCATATATGGTACCCTACTCATTGAGTAGCTCTTCCTGGCTCAATCATCAAACATCTCCTAGTCCTGGGAACCAAAAAGAGATTTCTGGGTAATCCCAAAGCACAAATTCTGTAGCACTGAGTTGGAGCAGTCTATTCCCTAGTCAGAGTATGGTGCCCTTAATTACACTTATATATTTTGTATGTGTTGTCTGACTCTCCCCAAAGTAGAATGTAAATTCCTTGAGGAGAAAGACTGGTCTTTATCTTTGTATCTTGGGGCCTACCACAGTGCCTGGCCTATTGTTGGTACCAAATGATGACTAATCATCAAATACTTGAAGAGGTTGTGGTGCAGTGGGTAGAATGCCAGAGTCTGGACTCAGAGAGAACTGAGCTCAAATCCAGCCTCAGACATTTAATAGCTATATGACCTTGGGGCAAATTATTTAACCTCTGCCTGCCCCAGTTTCTTCAATTGTAAAATAGGGACAATAATACCAGTGTTGTTGTGAGGGTCTAATGAAACAGTATTTGTAGTAAAGTGGTCACTCAGTGGACGGAGCCAAGACGGCAGAGTAAAAAGAGAGACCTGTAGAAGGTCCCCACACATAGCCCATAAAACACCAGTAAAAAATGACTCTCAACAAATTCTAGAGCAGCAGAAGTCACAAAATGACAGAGTGAAAGAGATTTCCAGTCCAATACAGCCTGGAAGGCCAACAGAAAAGGTCTATCGGAGCACAGCACAGCCCAGCATGGACTGCATGACCCAGCAGGGACAGGACCCAGAATAGGCTTCAGGACAACACTAGCAGCGGTAGTTCCCAGATTGCTCAACCCACAAATGCCAAAGACAGCTTCAAAGGTCAGTGAGAAAGCTCTTTCACTTGGGTGAGAAGGGAACGTGATCAGAACCACCAGCAGCAGCCCCTGCAGCAGCAGTGTTCATTTTGGGGACTCTCTGCCTAAAGACGCTAGGGGAACTGAGCCACTGATCTGGATCTCATCCTTGAGCAGTGGCTCTGGAGTGAGGAGGGGAGCTGGCGTGGTGGAACTGGTGGAGGCTCTGGAGAGGGAATCCTGCAGGCAGATCTTGAGCAGAACAGTGCCTGTAGTTGCTCCCAGACCAGAGTGCAGGCTAGGAGAGGGGTAAATTCCTCTCCCTTGATTGTGCCACCTTGGAGGAACTGAGAATTTACCCCCAGAGTATACCCTCATTCTTGACAAAGGACTCAAAAGTCAAGTAACTGACTGGGAAAATGTCCAAAAAAGGGGAAAAAAATAAGACTATAGAAGGCCACTTTCTTGGTGAATAGGTATTTTCTTCCATCCTTTCAGAGAAGGAAGAACAATACATACCATCAGAGGAAGACCTAAAAGTCAAGACTTCTGCATCCAAAACCTCCAAAATAAATATGCAATGGTCTCAGGCCATGGAAGAGCACAAAAAAGAATTTTGAAAATCAAGTAAGAGAGGTGGAGGAAAAATTGGGAAGAGAAATGAGAGCAATGCAAGAAAATCATGAAAAGTAAGTCAACTGCTTGCTAAAGGAGACCCAAAAAAATGCTGAAGAAAATAACACCTTTAAAAATAGACTAAAGTGATCACACAGTGCCTGACACAATAAGCCCTTTACAAATACTAGTTAGCCATTATGTGCCCCAAATCTTCTCTTCTGTAAACTGTCTTTTATATTCATCTAGTTATGTCTTGTGGTCTACTTACTTGTGTACATAAAATTTTCACTGGATGAAATTATCAGTTCCTTCAAGCCAGAAGCTGTCTTTTTTTAAATCTTTCTACCCCTAGAAGCTCATTTAATAAATATGGAATTGATGAAAATGATAGTCACTCAAAAAAACATGAACATAGCTAATAAGCAATAGTTTAACAATGTGATATGAATTTTTAATGACAAGTATTTAATTTAGTAACTGCTTTATAAATAAAAGTAAGGAATAGAGAAAAAATAAATATGTAATTGACTTTAACTTGGTTGAATTAATTATTTGTCAGAAATGGGATAGTTGAACCAAAGAGTCATTTTAGGGTGGGAAGATGAATCAGTTTGGGACATCATGAATTGAAGGGGATAATGGAACCTCCATGAAGATATGCTTTTGTAGACTGAGCTTGGAGAAAGGGAGTGATCAGAGCAGTAGCTAAAGATTTGGAAAGCACCAGCGTTAAAATGATCATTGAAGCCATGAGTACAGGTGAGATCTTCAAGGGAGAGAGGAAAGTAAGGTACCAGAGATAGAACTCTGAGGGGTACTCACCAAAAGGAAGAAAAGTCAGCACAAGCAACAGAGAAAGAAAGTCAGACAGAAGGAAGACCAAACTTTTCTCTCTTTCTCCATCTTGGTACTATAAAATTATAGGATTTAGAGCTGTAAGGTAACTTAATGATCATTTGTTATGAACTACTACTCCCCACCTCATTTTACAGAATAAGGAAACTGAGGCCCAGAGAGGTTAAATGTGTTGTCCAAAGTCCCACCAAAACTTAGTACAAGAGTCAGGATTGAAAGCCTTGTCCTCTGATAGCCAATTCAGTACCCTCTTTCTCATAAAATACTGCCTATCAATCTGTATCCAGAGGATTTTTAGCAAAAACTGATTATTATGGCACCACAGAATTTGAGTTAGAAGGGACTTCCAACACAATCTATTTGAGCCCATACCCTAATAAGAAATCCCTGTACAACATAACCCATTCATAGCCTGTAGAAATATTTTTCAATTTGCTTTCACATATCTCACTGCTTCAAGATATTCTCAAGACATCTCTCTGACTTACCTGGGCCTGATGTTACTCCTGTTTTGTGGGTGAGGAAACTTATGACCCATAAAGGTTATGTGTTTTGCCCAAGGTCACATAGTTAATTAGTGGTAGGCCTGGATTACACAGAAGTTTCCTGGCTCATTCAGCACCCTTCCAGTGGCATTGGTTTGCTGATAAACCCTGGATTTCAGGATTGGCTTCCTGTACTCCTCAGTTGAGTACAGTATTACATGCTAGCTTGTCTTCTATCTGTAATATGTTAATTTTTACAATAATTATCTACTATATTTATATTATTTGTATCCCCAAATATAGTATAAGTTACGTAAAGACAGATATGGCACAGTGGAACAAGTCCAGGCTCTGGAATCAAAGGACATCAGATCAAATGCTTCCTCCATAATACCTGTGTGACCTTAGACAAGTCACATTGAGCCTGTTTCTGTACCTGTCAAATAAGGAGGTGGGAATAAATAGCCTTTACAGTCCCTTATTGCTTTAGATCTCTAATTATGCCTTAAACTTTCTTTATATTCAAAACAGGACCTATTACAAGGTTGGACCCAAAAAACTTCATTGAAAGCCATGGCTGAGGTAGAGAAGTAAGGGTAAGAAGGGTAATACATAAAAAATGAGCTAGATAAAAATGTATTTTCTTTCATCTAATTAACCCTTTCCCAACTAACTCCCCAAGGAGTCTTCCTTTCAAAATCGCAATGTTCCTTACTTAAAATATTTCTTTCTTTTGAATTCTGACTTTGGCACTCTATTTCTTGTCACCCCCTCAAAATCTGGCTTCTTCCTTCAACTTGATGCTGGACTGGTCTCCCTGTGGCCTCTCATCCATCACAGGATTAACAGCTGTCCCTCACTGGGTGGTTAGGGTTAGGACTAGAGACTGGGACAGCTGAATGAAGCCAATAAGAAGGTGCTAGCCTACAGGAGATTGGTTGAAGTAGAAGAAGGGACTACTGGGAAGAGTAGATGGATGGGACACTCTTGTCTGGGTTAATGGGAGGTAGAAGGGGTCCCAGGTGGAGGCACTTTAGAGAATACTTCACAGCTGGAAGACCTTATAGTGCATCTGGTGAAACCACGTCATTTTGTTGATAGGTCAGAGGGGTGAAGTACTCTTCAAAATCACAGAAGGGGAATAGCAGAGCCTGAACTAGTATTTTCATCTTCTGGCTATAAGCTCTAAAGGACTTTCCACTCTACCATGCTGCATTTTAGTCAGCTAGGCAGTACAGTGGATAGGATGCCCCAGGAAGACGAGTTCAAATTTTACATCAGACACTAGTGCCATGACCTTGGGCAAGTCTGCCTCCATTTCCCCAACTGTAAAATGGGGATCATAATTGTACCTACCTACCTGCCAAAAGTTATTGTGAAGATCAAATGAAATGATATTTATAAAGTGTCTGGCACATAGTAGATGAAGAAAACAAAGCCTAAAGAAGACAAATGATGACTGACTTACTGGAGGTTACATATTTAGTAGTGGAATACCACCCTTTCTGTCCTGCAGAAGAAACTGCTCCTGCCCCAAGGTCCTGTCCAAAGCACAGATCTACTACCTACTTCCCCAGAACCCTCAGACAGAGATTCCACACACAAAAGTACTGGCAAATCTGCTTTATTAGGGAATGAGCTGCCCCTTTTCCATAGCCCCCAGGCCATCCATGGTTCCTATACACAGTTCACATACATGCAGGCCTATAGGCTTCATGAACAAAGAGGGGTTGCCTACCATGACTATGGCAAACTGTATTCCTCCAAACCCCAAATTTCAGAAACACAGTCTGACAAAGCATATTCCTTCAGCTAAGGTTTGTTAAAAATGTATTTTCTTGTATTGAAATGAGGACTGTTCCAGACAATACAGGTCAAGTTGGTTGAACTATGTTGCTGATGAGTCCAATCACTTCAGCGCTTTGATAAATCCCCTCCTGTGAATAAGACCCAGGCAGGCAGAGAGAGAGAGAGAGAGATGCAGAAGGAGGTAAGAAGCAAAGTAACCCAGGGTGGCTGGGACAGGAAGGTGTTCTGGGCAGAGAAGTTGGAAGGGGAGAACAGGGTTGGGAAAGAGACTTTATTTTGGTGAGGAAGAGGTAGGATGGATGGGGAGTAAATAGGAAAAGGCTCCCTACAATCAGATCAGAACAGACCCTGAAGTTCTTGTATTCTCTTCTGTACCCCCTGGAACACCGTACATCTATCTTGGGACAGTAGGAAGAACCCTCTAGACCAGGCACAAAAACCCAACATACTCTTAGACCAACAATCACCATCCTCCCCACTAAAAAATAAACATAGGTACATATACAGACATAGAGATACTCTTTGGCCTCACCCTGGCAGGCACTGCACTGGCAGTTGTGTATGACCGGAAGTACAACCAGCTCTGTGTTACCCCCAGGGCAATGCAGACTCAGGATCCGGACTGGATTGACAGGGTCCAGGAGATAGCTACAGCAGTGACACACACTCTGAAGGTACGGCTCCTGGGTGCATAAGGAGCGAGGCTAAGTTAGATAGGGATCCAGCTGCAGTGGGGATGGAAAAAGGACTTATGTAATGGTGTCAACCTTGCCCAGACCTCACACTATTTCCCCTACACCATATGCCCATCACAGTCCCCTCCCTATCAAAAAGGGAAATCCAGAAGGCTGGAGTTGAAGCCTCCAACTTTGACCCTCTCCATTGGCACGTTTAGCCAGGCAGAGGAGGATAAGAAACATACAAGAGAGGAAAGACATCTAGCCTCAGATACGTACTAGCTGTGTGATAACCTTGGGAAATTCACTTAACTGTGTTTGACTCAGTTTCCTCATCTGTAAAATGATCTGAAGGAGATGGCAAACCACTCCATTATCTTTGCCAAAGAAACCCCAAATAGGGTCACAAAGAATCAAACAAGACTTAAATGACCGAACACCAATATCCAGCCTTTGCCGGAAGACCTCCAGTGAGGAAAAAAGTACTTCCTCTAAAAGCCCATTCTACTTTTGGATGACTTCCATCATGCAGAAGGTTTTCCTTATATCAGGCCTCATTCTCTCTCTGCAGCTCCCATGCTTTTTCCTACTTCTACCATCTGAGTCCAGAAAGAGCAGATATAATCCCTCTCCCACATGAAAGCCTTTCAAATACTTGAAGAAGATGGCTATCAGATCTCCAAATGTCTTCATTTCTTCAGGCTAAACATTCCCATTATCCTTAGCCAATGCCCACATGGCCCTGGCCATCATCCTTTGGGTAATCATGCAGCCAGTCAATACTCTCCTTACAATCTGGTGCCCAGAATATAGACAAATGAGAAGGCATTCAAACAAAAAAAAGCCAAGATGAACCGAGGAACACAAAGCGAATAGATGGGTCAAATGGCAGCCACTATGTAAACAGCACGAATTAGTGAGACAGAGCCTGGAACCAGCGTGTCCCAGTGAGGGAGCTAAGGAGCAGACTCTAAAGGCAGAAGCCAGATGTGACCACGTGAGAGTGAGCATGCCAAAACAGGGCAGGGCAGAAGAAAGAAGATGCAATGAGAGGAAATAAAGGGCCTGTGCTCAGGGCAGAGAGATCTTAGATAATAGGACAGTGACAATAATGATGAGCGTGATGAAAAAAACTCCGACTTTTCTAGCTCTTTGACATTTGACTTTTCTCCCAATGACCTTGTGAGGTAGGCTTTGCAAGTATAAAGGTGTATGCACATATGTGTGTGCATGTGTGTGTTTTGCACATATATGTTATATGCTTCCACATCTGTTACATGAGTGTTGCTATGCTCATTTCATTGATGAGGAAACAGGGTTAGAAAGGACAAATTTATTAAGACCAAGAATCAGAAACTTTTAGGAAAAGAATAAAGAACATCATTACAAAAAAGTTTGGGGTCAAATACAAATCATTGAGGACAAGTTTCCTGTTGGGAAAGTCCTTTTCTCCCTCAGGAAGCAGGTGGCCAGGGCTGGCCCCAAGAGGGGGAGGAACATCTGGAGGTTAAAGTGAAATGCAGCCTGCAGCTAGAGGAGAAATCTGGGGTTCAAGTCAAGGCCTGATTAGACCTGGTTAGAAAGAGGAATAAGGGCAGGATTGAGCCAGGCTGTCCCCAGAAAAGAATCAAGAAGATATTTAGGGAAAGCATCTGAGATATAGCCCAGGGCTAGAGCCCAAAATGAGGCAGTTAAATGGCTCAGGAATAGAGCACTAGGTTTGGAGTCAGGAGAGACCTAAATTCAAATCCAGCTTCAGACACTTACTAGTTGTGTGACCCTAAGCAAGGCATTTAATTTCTATTTGCCTTAATCCATGACAGAAGGAAACAGCAAACCACTCCAATATCTTGCCAAGAAAACTCCATGGACAGTATTGACTTGCATGGGGTCACAAAGAGTCACACACACCTGATTAACAAGAGCCCAAAGAAGAGATTCCCCAAACAAGCTGGAAATCACACTCCAAACTCAAAAAAGAATAGAAAGAAAGGAATGAGCATAGATTATTATTGCTCATCTAGAATCCATTTAAGATCCAGAAACAACTTAGTTTGGTGCTAAATGGGGTTTCTTGGAGCCAGAGCTCCTGGGTTCAAATCCTAGCTCTGCTATTTATTAGCTGAATGGTCTTGGAAAAGGCACATAACATCTCTAGGTCTTGGTTTCCTTCTCTGTAAAATCAATAGGTTAAATGAAGATCCCAGAGAACAGATAATGAAATGTAACTCTCTCTCCCCTTACAGTGAGGGGGCTCCTGCTAAAACAGACTATGAGCTATGTGGCTTTTCTTTGTATCACTCTTGATGGGGGAGGACAGTTGAAACAACTGTGGTGTAAAGACAAAAAGCAAAACTCATGCATTTTAAATCGTTATCAAAAGACTAGGTTGGACTGCAGTAGACAGACCTTCTTAACCTTTCTTGTGTTCTGGACCTTTTTGTCTGTCTGAGGAAGCTTATGGATGCCTTCTCACAGTAATGTTTTTAAACAGATAAAATAAAACATAGGAATTACAAAGGAAACCAATTATATTAAAATATAATTATCAAAATATGACAAAAGTGAGTACACAGATCCCAGGTTAAGAACACACTAGATGAAGTCTCAGGACATTTTCAGCTCTAAATCTTATGATCCAGCAGTAGTTGGAGCAGTCAGGTAGGGATTGCCTAAAGGCCACAATCAAACAAAAAGTCATGGTAACTAGCCCTAGACATGAAGGATGAGGGAATTCCAAGAGTAGATGGATACTTCTGCATACTGTGATGAATTCATCCTTTTCATTTTTGATTCTTATAATTTCTTCTTTCTTTTACTTAATCAAATTAACCAAAGATTTATTTATCTTACTGGTGTGTTGTTGGGTTTTTTTTTTATAAAACTGCTCTTAGTTTTATTTATTAGTTCAATGGTTTTCTTACTTTCAATTTTATTAATCTCTCCTTTGATTTTCAAAATTTCTAATTTGGTATTTAATTGGGTGTTTTTAGTTAGTTATTTTTTAGGTTTTTTAGTTGTATGTTCAATTTGTTAATCTGCTCTTCCTCTATTTCACTGATGTAAACATTTAGAGGTAGAAAATTTCACTCCTGTAGGCTGTGAAGAAATAACCCTTTCTGTGTACTTGAGAAGATCCTGGAAGTCAGAGTAGGAGAAATTTAGAGATCATCAAATTCAAGCCCCTCATTTTACAAATGAAAGATGGATATGATTTGAGATATGCAATACACATGATATTGTAAGTCTATAAATTTTTGTGGGGAGTGGAAAAATATTTTCTTGGGAAAGAAAAGCAGGATGAGCATTGATTCAGTAGTCACTCTGAAAGAGTATATAGAAGGAACTATACTAATCTGGTACACCATAAGTTCTTGTCTTAGGACTGGTAAGCAAAGTTAAGTTTAGTGCAGGTCTTCTTGGGAAGAAGAAAAGCAGTGAGATCCAGATTAAGCTCCCAAACAAAGATGGCTGCACCATGAAGCATGGGAGCCAGACTCTCTGACGTAAGGAATGTTCTACCCATCTAAGCTCGTCCCAGATATTTATGAACCATACAAGAAAGGGTCTTCAACTAAGATTATCTAGATTCTGTGCTAGATAACTCTGTAACTCTCCAGAGATTGTAGACTTTTATCTGTTTCCATGAATTGCTAATAAATGTCTTGAAAATCCATTAGGAAAGGGCAAGTGTCTATTGATTTGGGGAAAGGTATGTATAGAAGGGCTGTACCCTATAATAGTTGTCCTGAGTAGCTGATGGCAAGCAATCTTTTATTTTGGTTGCAGACAGACCATAGTAGAAGAAACAGTGAACTAAATAGGATTTAGGGCAAACCCCTGGCCTCAACCTAAGCCAAATGATTTTTTCACTAGCAGTAATTATCTCTGTTGTAAGTAATCAGTAAAACTGGCTGTCTTCATTCTATCAGTTCTCATGCTCCACATGACACTTTCCTCCATTGAACAATAGGACATCCATTTCTTAAGTCTTCCCTTCCAAATATTCCTGTTCTCTGGTATCCTATGATCCCTCTGTCCCTCCCTCTTTCTGGAGGATCCACCACTCACCTCAGAAATGACGTTGGTGCTGGAAGGACAATGTCCACTACAGTAGCTCACCTCCACCTGATGCAGGTGGCAGGAGCCCTTGGTGATGTTTCGAAGCTCAGTGAGGTGCTTGCAGGAGACTGACGGCTCCTCTGTTAGGAAAATGGAGAGAAGCAGGTGTTAGGCATAGAATGAGGGCATGTAGGAAGAGGGGATAAAGGGTGAGGGCTAGAGCAAGACAGAGAAAGGCAGAAACCTAGCTGGGCCTAGCCTCAATCCCTACCCTGAAGGACATCAAAGTGCTAGAAAGGGTCAGGGCTGGGACACCTGGACCAGGCCCACAGATAGAGGAGGGATCAGGGCCAAGAGCTACTTGGTGACTATGAATTGGGCCCTAGTTCCTTCTCAGACTTCTAGTGAGAAGAGGAAGAACTGAGACAGTCCAGAAAGGACAGCAGAGCTTAGGGAGCTAAGGGAAGGGAGGTAGGGTCAGACAGAGAGAGGAGCAGAGCAGGGGAGTCCCCTGAGCATTCACTCTGTACCTAGTGCCTCCGGCCAACAGACAGGGCAACAACGGTCTGACTTCTGTACTTTTATCTCACCCTGTAAGAACAGTCAGACACCCAACTTGGGAAAAGAATCCCCTCAACTCACCGCCCACCCAGTAATGCCAAGAGTGAACCCCACATCCTAGACTCCCGCCTCTGTGGAATGTCCCCTTCCCCAGATCAGCATGTTAGCTCCTTCAGAGATGCCTCAAGAAGGGAGAACACAAGAGGCCATTCTTGGCCAAGGAGAGAGCAGTACCTGAGCACAGACGATGGGGGAACAATTCCGGGCACAAAAACTCCTCCCATCAATGCACCTGCACCACTCACAGTCTTCATGCCACTCAGCCCCAGGCTGAAAGAAAGGGATTAATTATGGGATGAGAGCCTTTCCACTACAAACCTTTCTCTCCAAAATACCCTGTTCCCTTGGTCCAACCTGGAACCTCCCAAATAGGCCAAAATGAGAGGGGCAAAGCAGCAGAAAGAACAGGTTCTAGTGCTTGGTCAAGGAAGCCGTGTTTTATGATGGGAAGGAAATTGAACAGCCCAGAGCTGCTTTCAAATCAGATACCATGACCTTTGCTTTGAGGCTGAAGAGTCTATACCGGTGTCCAGGGATGAGGGGGGAGAGGACAAAGAGAGAAACTGGAAGAGCAGGGTGGGAGAAATGGCACTTTCCTGTGACTGGCAGAAGGGGGCATCTCACCAAGTAAAAGCGTCCATGGTGCCAGCACTCGCAGTGGTCAGCCGTGACACAGGTGCCCGCCTGGCTGCGGTAATGCCCACTCTGGCATATGCAGCCCTCAGTCCGCCTCATGCTGCAGTTGCTCTGAAGTGGCTCCTCAGCATACATCTCCTGACAGGTCTTCTCACACAGGCCTGGCTCCCCAGGCACCACCTGCTGCCATCTCTCTCCAGGTGGGCACTCTGCTTGAGAGCACCACAAGTCCCACCACTTCCATTAGCCCTGGACCAGGAACTCATACCACAGGCCAGGGGCCTGGGTCCCTGAGACAGATGTCCCCAAAGGATTCTATTTTCTCCCATTTCCCTTTGGGGTCCTTTGCCTCTACAATCCTTCCCTACACATCTCTTCCCATCAAGACAGACTGGCTTCCTTACTTTTCCTCTTCCCACCACGCTCACTCCCATCTCTATACATGCTTTCCCTTACACCCTGTTCTCCACCCATTCTTCAAGATTTCTCAAGCCTTCTTTCCTTTATGAAGATGCTTCCAACCACCCCAGTCACATGCTTTTTTCTTTTCTCTTAACTCCTCCAGCATCACTTACTGTTTGTAACACTTATCAGGTGCTATCTTCTATGTTTTTGAAATGGTTTCCTAACTGTCCTGTGGATGTCTATCTGCCTTGTCTCTCCAGCTAACTTACAAGCCCCTAGAGAGCAGAGGCATGACTTTTAGCATAGAATTTAGAGGGAGAAGGAATCGTGCAGGCCTCATCTTGCCAAAGCCACATGGTTGGCGAGTAGCAGAACTGAGATTCTCACCCTGGTCATTTCTAATTTAATTACACTCATCCCTCCACTATCCCATGCTGCCTCTATAGGCACACAGATGTGTGTGGAGTGCTCAGTGGAGGCTGGTGGAACTGAATTGAATTGAATACCACGAGGCTTCATTAGTACAGTGGAAAAAGGACCAGGAGTAAAGAGATGAGTCCCAGTCCTGTCACTAAGGAGGCATGAACTTAGCTAAGTCACTTCCATTCTCTGGGTCTTGGTTTCTTCCTCTGTATCATAAGGGAGCTAAATTAGATGACCCTGAAGGTCCCTTTGTGTTGAACTTTCTGTAAGTCCCTTAACTCCTCACCTTCCTCTCCTGAGGTCTCCCTACTCTTATCAATGTCAGTCACTCCTCCCCCAATCTGCCTAGCCCAGTCTGGCACCTGGCAGGATTTCTAAGACAAGCAGAGGCCTCATATGCAGGACCTGGAGGGCGTCATAGGAGGATGGAAGTTGAGGACTCCTTCCCCACTGCTTATAGAACAAGCTGACCGTGCTCCCTAAGGTCCCCAGACCCAAGAAGTTGGAGGAAAGGGCAGGACAGATAAGGAAGGGACTCAGGCCTATAGGGATGCTCACTGGAAAGTAAAGACTTCATGGAAGAGAAAGGTCAGCAGACGGGTATTACATTCAGGGGTACTGACCTCATCTGTATAAATGGCTCTCCATCCCTCCCCTGCCAGTCACATATATGCCCAAGGGTACAGGACCCCTCAGGTTGGCCGTTCTCACTTTTGTCATGCTGTTCTCCCTACCCAGATGCCCCATCCTTTCTGGCCAGCCAAATCCTGTCCATCCTCCTGGGCCCAGCTCAAGTCAGGCTTCTTCAGGGAGCCATATCAACTGCTCCAGTCCACCATGAACTTTCACTTCTCTGTGTATATTATCAATACTGCTTTGTATCACTCTCTACCCATTCCCCATATTGATGTTTCTCCTTCCCAGCTAGACTGTAATCTCTTAACTGAGTAGGAGGCTCCCTCCTTGGACTCTACATTCATCACAGTATGTACTTGGGCACACAGGTGGGGGCTAGATCCTACAAGGAATAAAAGAGCATGAGCATAGCCCCAAACCTCCAGCTTTCAATCCACTTGGGAAGGTAAGACATGAAATAGATAGGTAACTAACAATGATAGGCAGTAAAAGAGTGCCAATGAATGCTAGATGATAGAAGTATTACAGAAATTGAGGAAGATGTCACCGTAACCAGTGGTCGCTGTGTGGGTCAGGAGAAACGTGGGACCTTGAAGGATAGGTAGAGTGTGAGTAAATAACCTAAGCAAATCAGGGGAGGAAGCATCAGGACCCATCCTCTCCAAACACACCCTCCTAGCCATTGATAACTCCCAATGAAGCCCCACTCCTACCCCCGCCTCCAATGATATGTCCAATGCCTGGAGCCCTGGGTGTGGGGAAGATGTGGACCTTAAATGAGAGCCAGATCCTTAATACAGCCCTTAGGACCCAAGATAAGCCCTGCGCTTGCTTTGGGGATAGTGCCAGTGGAAAGAGGGCTGGGCAGGGCTATCTCACCCTGACAAGCACCACTGGAACAGTTGAAGGATCCTTCCTGGCAGAGGCTGGCAGAAGAGAACCAGAGGACTCAGATGACCATCCCCTTCCATTCCCTTCCTTTATACTCTCCCTACCCTATTCCATCCCTAGTTTAGCCCTATCCTTTTTCTCTCCCCCCATTTCTCCCCAAAGGCCCCATCTGTTAGGTTGCTAGAGGCCCTCCACCAACTGGTATAATTCCTACAGAGCACTCTACTCCATTCCCTTCTGTCCCCTCCCCTCCTCTCCTATTTCATCTCTAACCTTATCCCAATCCCATTTCTCTCCCCCTCCTTATTTTTCCTCAAATGCCCCAAGTTTCTAAGTTCCTAAGTGCCCTCACCTACGGCTACAGTTTCTGATAAGCATTCCACTCCGTTTCTTTCTCCCCATCCCGCCTCCTTTCCTTTACTCTCATCCCTTTTCTCTCTCACACCCCCATTTCTCCCCAAATTTTCCCAGCTACTAAGTTCCTAGGTGCCCTCACCAGTGGGTACAGTTCCGGACAAGGATGGTCCCAGAAGGCAGCTCTTGTGCCTGCTCCTCTGGTGTCAAGAAGAGGGCCCAGGGCAGCGAAAGCTGGGTGCAGGGGCACTCAGCCAAGGGGACACATCTGCCTGCCTGCAGCAGCTAAGGCAGAAATAGAGCACTGGTTTAGCCCCATGTCCAGGGTAGGCTCTGGTAAGGCTAGAGCCGGCTGCCTCCCCACACTGACAGTACCTTAATGGAGTATTCTCAGTCCCAGGTCTTGAGCCCCTCTCTGCCCCTCCCCTTTCCCAGCATTGTCTATCCTCTTCTTATAAGACCATCCAAGATCTCCATTCCTAAGACACATGCACACATGTTACTCTGGCACATAAGGAATTATAAAAAGACACACACACACACATATACTTCTCCAAAATCCACCTCTACAGCATTCTCACTATACTCACCTGCCCATCAGGACAGCCGCAGCCAGGTTGGCAAGGCATCTGCACACAGAGGGTGCCAGACTGTAGGTCTGAGCATCGGCTTGGGCATGATGTGGCACAGGGGGTGGGTCTCTGACCAGGAGGGCACTCTGGTGAGGGAAGCAAGGGAGATCACAGCTTCATGGGAAGAATCGTATGGTATGGAAGGAACTAGGTTTGGTTCACCTTCCAGTTTTTCAGAGCACAGTGCTGGAAGTCATGAGACCTGGCTTCTTAAACTGGCTCTGTCATTGATCAGTCTTAGAAACTTAGGGCAAGTCATTTAACTTCTCTGTGCCTCAGTTTCTCCAAATCAACAATGAAGATATACCACCTTCCCTGCATGTAGCTGCGAGTTACTGAGATAAAATGAGATCATAGCTATAAAGGCCATTGGAAAGGTAAAAGATATCCTATGAAAATGTAGGATATTACATTCCTTGCCTCTTATTCTAGGTACAGCCTTTCCCTGTCTTCCAGAGTTTAAGATTTAGAAGCAATGAATCTCTGCCTCTTACCCCTCCTCTGTCTGACTCTGCTTCCCCCTATCCCTTACCTTGGCTGCAGGGCTGAGGGTTGCATGTGCTATGGAGTCGCAGGGGTGAGAGCAGGGGGCAGAGTGTCCCCAGAGGTGAATCTCTCTTCCTTTCTGTCACACCTCCTCCACAGCTGGCACTGCAATCACTCCACTCTGACCACTCACTCACCTCGCATAAAGCTGAAATACAGAGTACCCTCAGTCAGTTGCAACTCAGGATGGCACCTGGGCATCTAGGGAAGCTGCTCAGTCATGTTACCAGGAACTGAGGGACCATCCATGGGCACTCACTTGTACAGGGCTCAGAATTGCATTCTTCTATCTGCTTCATGTCCTGGAGTTGGCATGGGAACCCCTGGAGACTCTCCTCACAGCTCTGGTGCCGTTCCCTGGTACCCCCACCACAGGAGGCTGAGCAGTGACTCCAGTGTGACCATGGCCCAAAGGCCAGACACTCATAGGGCACACATACAAAGGACCCATTGACACAGGTACTAAGGACAGGCAGGTACATCAGGGAGAAGGGTTGAGATGTCAATCTCTGGCTCACTGCATTTCCCTTCTTCCCGCTCTTTTCCACAGCCCACCTCTCACCCACCATCCCCAGGGGCTCCAGGCCCAGTATATGCATGCTGTTAAATGCTTAGGAACTGACTTTCCAAACAAAAATACATAGAACATACTTCTAAGTTTCAACTGCACAATTAAACTTTTCTCCATAACTTTTCTAAATCTAGGCAATCAGCAAGATAACAAATCAAGCTCTGATTTGTAGTGCTTGCTGATTTCTGAGGTATAGATGCTCACACTGAAATTTTAACAATTAGCCTTCTAGAGTTGGTTCTAACACTCTAGCACATCCCTGGTTCTAAGTCAGCCTCCCTCCTAGCACCACTACCATCCCCATACCAGTTGTGGCAATCCATCAGCAACTCCCCAGCTGGGACCAGCTCCCAAGTGGCATTAGAGCTGGGGAAGCCACAAGGGCAAGAAGACAGAGGTATACAACGCCCATCCTGAAGCAGTTGGCCAGGGGGACAACGGCAGCCTTGGTAGGAAAACAAGATTTGAAGGGTTAGGGGAGGATCTAAGATGGTGGGTAACAGATTCACACACACACACACACACACACACACACACATTCATTCTCTCCCTAATGCACAATGGCTTAAAATAACTACAGAAAATGTAAAATGCTTGGGAGTCTGCCTGCCAGGACTCATGCAAAAACTATATGAACACAATTGCAAAACATTCTGTACAAATAGAGATGGATCTATGTATTTGGTTGCTCAAAAGGCTAAGTCAATATGGAGATGATAATACTGCCCAAGTTAATTTACATACTCAGTGTCATACCAATCAAACTACCAAAGGATTGATATATAGAACTAGAAAAAATAATAGCAAAATTCATCTGGAGAAACAAAAGTTCAAAAACATAAAAGGAATTAGTGGGAAAAAAAAGTGGGGGAAGGAAAGGAGTCTGGCAGTACCAAATCTTAAGCTATACTGTAAAAGAGTAATCACCAAAATAATTTGGTACTCAGGTGATTAATTTTAAAGTTAATCAGTAGAAGAGGTTAAGTATACAATATGCAGAAACAAATGAGCAGAGTAGCCCTAGTGTTTAAAAAAAAATCACAAAATCTTATTATTGGAACAAGAACTCAGTATTCAAAAAGAATTCTTGGAAAATTAGAAAGCAGTCTGGTAGAAACTAGGTACAGATCAGCATCTCACACCATATCTATATCCATAATACATAATGGCTCTTCATTGTCTACAACACTTCCAAAACTACTTTGAAAACTGAACATTTTGGGACTAGAAATTCATTGATGGAATCCAATAATACTTTTCCAAGGAGGCTATGAGTATGGAAAAATCCACACTGCTTCCTTGAGCCACCAACCTAGACAAAGAAGATAATTTTTAAGCAAAATAGAGGAAATGAAACATTTTCAGACAGAAATTATTACTGCATATGCAGCAATAGCTAGGGACCTGGAACCAGGACATTAGTGTGGTAGCTATTAGCCTCTAGCCTGGTCCTTCAACAGAAAGTAAAAAGCTGATTGGAGGGTGGGTTTATACCTGGGCTGCAGGGCCCTTGAAGACACTGCACTCTGTTCCAAAGGTCCATACAGCTTCGGGGACATTGATTGGCACAATCAGCCGTTGGCACTGTACCTCTGGCTTCACAACTCTCCCCTAGGGACAGAAAAGATGTATGTTAGGAAGAATGTGGGGCAAATGAGAGCCCTGTTTTGTCCACCCTCCCCAATCTCTCCACTACATCATTCTTTCCTTCTGTAGTCCCTGCCTTTATTCTCCCTTCGTTCTTCCCCATCCCTGACTTGCCCACTGGTGCTATTATTTAAAAAAGGAAGTAGAAGGAAACAAGCCTTCATTAAGTGCCTACACTGTGCTAAGTGCCTTACAGATGTTATTTCATCTGATCCTCACATCAGTCCTGTGAAATTGACACTATTACTATCCCCATTTTTCAGTTGAGGAAACTGAGGCAGAGGCTATATTGTTACCCAACAGGAGCCCTCCTTTCCCTGTTATCAGCCTCTGTCTTAAATACCTAGGGTTACTGGAGTAGGAGGGTTACCTGGGCATGGATCACTATTGCAACTTTCTGTCTGAGCCCAGGGTTCCTGGCATCTGTCTGTGGCAAGTCCCATTGCCTTCCGCCATCGTAGCCGGAATCCTCCACTACAAGATATTTGACATGGACTCCAAGAGCCCCAGATTTCCCATTGGCAAGGGTCTACTTGGGCAAAGAGAGAAAGATTACTGGATAAATGGTAGGAGGAACAGGTCAGGGCTTACTTCCCATTCCATTTCCCAAATGGAGATGGCCCCTATACCAAGACCTTCCTTAGTTTCCTTCTGGAAGCATAGCTGGTTCTAAGGAAGAGTAGGCTTTGTGAGTCATTTCTGAAAATGTCATTTCAGTTTGGCAACTAGAAAACCCCCTAAGCCAAAGACCAGAAAGGAAAAAGGAAGGAGAGGAGAGGGAGCTCAGGCCTGGTTCAAAATCATCATTGAGTGTGGACACTGCCCTGGTCCCTAGAAAGAAACTCCCTCCCGGCTCCATCCTGGTGGTAGGACCACTTCACTTTCTAGGTCCCCTGTCTCTTCTCCTGTTACCTTGGCAGACATCAGGGTCAGGGCAGAGACGCTGCTGGCTCAGAAGGGCAGTGCAGAACTGGGAGTCCCCAGCCCAGGGCCTTCCTGTCTCAGGATCCAAGCACAGGCGGTGCCGATGCTGCTCTGAGGCCAGTATGGGAAAATCAGCAGGCATAGGAGAGGGTCCATCCTGGAGTCCATGCTCCCATAGGGCACTCAGTGAGGTGGGAGCCAGAGCAGCAAGTGGCAAACAAGGTCCACAGGGTGACCACTCTGACCACCCACTCAGGGGTAGAAGACCTAGGGGGTAGGACATGGGTATGGGGAATCCAGGCCTGTCTCTCACAATCCCTGTTTCTCCCATATGGATTTCTCAGCTCTAGTAGAAATCACTAGACCCAGGCATGAAGGAGACTGGAGAATTAGGGAACAGGAGGCATGAGAAGTAGTTAGGTGTGGTCTATGTGAGCCATGGAAGACTAGCCCAATGGAGCTGGGGCAAAGATGGGAAGGAGAGGGTGTCAAGGGGGATCTAGAGTTACCTTGGCAGTTAAGACTGGAACACTGCAATTCTCCATCCTGGCAGACACTGTAGAAAGGGTATTTTCTGTGGGTGTCATGGTAGGGGTAGGGGTAGGGGTAAGGGACATGCCCCTGAGGAATTTGGTGACTGAAGGTGAAGGAAAAGAACTGGAGCCCTGGGAATACTCAGGATGGGACAGGGGAAGAAGGATATACCCATGGGTGCAAATTCTCACATAGTTCACCCCATGCTCAGGCTTCCTAGACCTTCATTCAATTTGCTTTGTCAAGGTTGGATAAATGTCCCTACCTCTCCCCGCTTCCCCCCATTCCTTTCTTGGCCATAGACCTTGGACCTGAACTAAGAACTCATCTCTCCTAGTTTTTCCAGTCCAGTTTCAGTCCCAGATTCTCCATGGGACCCTGTCTCCAACCCATTCTCCTACATCACCTACCACTCTTTACAACCCAGGTGTATGTGTTCTCCAGGAGCCAGAATCTGGGGCTCTCTTACTCCATTACTGGGGCCCAAGAGACAGTTACACTGTTCAGGAGGGACACAGCCCCCTGCCTGCTCTAATAGCCCCTGAAAAAGAGGAAAACAAGAATTGGCTGCTGGATTCACAGAGTCCCTGTCTGTCCCAAACCTCCCTGTTTTCCCAGGTAAAATCTATAGATTTTTCAAAAGGACATTCTAGAGACAATGGATAAATATAGACATAGACATGGACATGGACATAGACATAGACATGGATACTGACACAGACATAGACAGAAGCATAGACAGAGGCATTGAGACATAGACATGGACATGGATATGGACAGAGATATAGACATAGATCATTTGGAAATCACATCAACCTTGGAAAGTAGAGGCTCTTATTATCCCCCTGTTACAGATGAGGAAACTAAGGCTCAGAGAGGTTGGGTCATTTGCTCAAGTTCATACAGATAGTAAACTAAGGCAAGATTTGAACTCAGGTCTTCCTGTGAGGCTTTCCTCACAATAGCCTTAAGACATGCCCTCTCTCCCTCCCCAGAGATGTGTCCTCTTGCTGCCTTTCTTCCCCTCACCTTGGGGCAGTAGCAGCCAGGCTGACAGGGAGCTAGGTCTTGGCAAAGACCAGCATGCTGATGGGTGGCACAGAGTCCAGCACAAGGGGAGCCACAGGCCTGGAACTCGAATGGTGGCTCACAGTTCTCCTCTGGGGGAAGGAGAAGTTAGAGAAGCAGAGTGGCTGGATGGGGAGGCCTCAACAGTCTTCCCTCCTCACTCCTACTCAAAGCATCACCCAAGAATATGTCCTGATTGATGGTGTCTAACCCAAAGAGGGATTCTAATAGTAGGAAGTAAACATCACGGGGGAAATCTTAGAGCAGGAAGAATGAGAAATTTGGGATGCCAGAAGGAGGGGGGGTGCTACCCAGTATGGCTGAGATAGTTCCTGAAGTCAAGGCACTGACCATAGGAGGAATGTGATTGACTCACCAGCCCCACAAAATGGAAGCATCCCACCCCAGTGCCCATATAAACCTACTATATCAGGGAAGGATTTGAGGGAGTGAATGATGATAAATCAGAGAGAGCTCCATGGAGGAGGAGGCAGGGGGAGGAAGAGAAGGAGCTAAAGAAGAGTGTGGAAGGCTAGGACAGGTGGGAGGGTAAGAATATTTTAGTTTGACCGGAAGTCTAGAGATGGGAGAAAATTTGACAGAGATAGGAGACAGAGAACTTGGAACTTTGCCTGACTATACCAGAGGCTATGGATAGGAAAACAACCATAGTTAGGGATGAACTTTGGGTGGGAAATAATGATAACTTCCATTTAGGCAGGCTCTCCTCACGGTTCTGTAAGGTAGGTAATGCAAATGTTATTGTTCCCATTCCTCAACTGAGGAATTGAGGTTGAGAGTGGTGAAGGCACTTGGCCCTGAGTCAAGCATCTAGTAGGTATTAGAGACAGGATTTGAATCCAGGCCTTCTGATTCCAAGGATCCTTTCCACTACACTACAGGTGTCCTTCCATACCACACCAACCATAAGAAGGGCAAAGAATAGTCATTCTTGGTATAGTAACTGCCAGGTAGGATGGAGCAGTGGGTCAAGAGGGCTGTCAGGGAGGTCCAGGATAGCTGAAGGCTCCAACAATAAAGGAGATTTTTCCCTTGCGAGCCAGGAGCCCCAGGTAGGGCTCTAGTGGCAGCCAGGAGAAGCTCAAAAGGAAACCTACTCTCCCCAGTCCCTGGATCCTCCCTCCCTCTCTTCCCGCTCAGTGTACCCCAGCAGCCATTTCTCACCAGAACAACTTCTGGGGTGGCAGGGCCGGAAGTGGCCGTCCAGGCGGGTGCAGGGGGTCTCCTGAACGGTCCCCCTGGGGCCTGGGGCCTGGTGCCGGTATCGCTGCTGAACGAGCACCTGGCACGAGCAGACCGTCCAACTGCTCCAGGTGGTCCACACACAATCCTCTAGGAGAGACAATGAAACAAGGAGTCAGCCAGAGACTTCTTCCAGTGATGTCTTGCATAAGCTCCCAATCTTTGTCCCAGTGATAGCAAGAAAGGAGGAAGTGGTAAGAAAATACAGGACATTCAGAGGAAGCTTGGGCCATTTCTGGCAGGTTTCCCTTCCCATGATTCACAGCTATACAATCTTTCTACTCTATCCCACTATGAAGCCGAAAAGAAGTCAGTGAGGAGGGGCAGAGAGAGGAGGGGGAAGACAGAGAAGAAGGAAAAGAACATCATAAAAGTGAAATAATAAAAAGTAGAAAGTCCAGAGTTTTGGGGTTTGGTTTTTTTTTTTCCAGAAAAGAAAAGTCACAAATAGAAATCATCATTTTCCTGAAATTTTCTCTCCACCCTACTGTTCTCCTCTCTCTCCTTCCCCAATCTTTAACACCAGCAGGAAAGGAAATTAAACAGTCACAATGATCATTGATCTACAGCTAGAAGGGACCTCAGTAATCATTCCATCCAACCCCCTCACTCTACAGATGAGACCCAAGAGAGATCTAGTAATACCTTTAGTAAGTAGTAAACAAACCAACTGGAACTGGAGCTCCGGCTCTCTGCCCCTAAATTCAATGTTCTTTCCACCATACCTCACTGTTTTTCCATTCTTACCTGGGCAAGGTCCAGGGTAACAGGCACGGGTATCCAGGTGGGGTGTGGTACCATTGCAGGAAGCACCAATGCCATTTGGGGAGCAGGGACAGGAGCCAGATCTGGAGGCAAGGCCAGGGCCACAGCTTCTGGAGCAAGGTCCCCATGGCTCCCAGGAGCAGGACACAGGCAGCCCTGGGCAAAGTTGCTGCCCACAAGGCTGGGCTTGGGTTTCTGGGCCTGGGCAGGGCAACCCCCCGTGTTGTGGGGGTGGGTCAATGCAGGCTCTGGTTCGAACCTGGTTTGCACCCCCACAGGAAACTGGACAATCTGACCAGGGGGACCATTGTGTCCAAGCCCCAGGCACTGTAAACACAAAGGTTAGAGGTCAAAGGAGCCAGGATAATGTGGGTAATAGTCAGAGGCATCACCACCTTCAGGGTATAGGAGTTAAAGGGGACTCCAAGAGGTTTCTGGGAATGGGTATGAGTAGAATCTTGCCTTCTTTTGGCCTTAAGGGCCAGATGGAAAAATGAAAAGCAATGAAAACAGACTGGAGAAAAGGAATGGAGCTGGGCAGGTTTGTAGGTGGGGGTAGCAACAGAGAAGGAAGCAGGAAAGGGCAAAGGTGGGAGTTGCATGGGAATTAGGGATATTGCACCTGAACAGTCCATGTCCTGGCAAATAATGCCCTCTGGGGTGCAGGAGCTGGAGGGAGGAGGTAGAGACTTAAGTCCCTGGAAAGCATAGCTGGAACAGAGCTTCAGAGGACCAATGCCTTTCATCAAGCATTTGTCCCAACTGGGTGCTTCCCTTACCCTGTAATACTATCATGGCCAGGCCCCTGCCCAATGTGCCAGCCACATATTCACTCCCATCTAGAGCAGTTGTGCCCACTGCTGCCTGGGGACTCACCACTGCTGACACTCTCCTTGTAGCCAACTGTCCCCGAGGGCCTTAAGGTGGCTGCCATGTGGGCACAGAGGTGGGCACAGAGGCTGGGGGCAGGGCTTACTCTGTGACTGTTCCTCCCGGCACTCAGGGGCCCATGAACCTGATGTGGATGACCTGGTGAAGTTGAGGGGAAAAGCAGGGAGAGAGTGAGACGGGACCCCAGGGACCCTTTTCTAGGACATCTGAGAGGACCTGCAGAGGAAGGGTGATGAAAAGAC
This sequence comes from Potorous gilbertii, assembly GCA_028658325.1. Taxonomy (NCBI): domain Eukaryota; kingdom Metazoa; phylum Chordata; class Mammalia; order Diprotodontia; family Potoroidae; genus Potorous; species Potorous gilbertii. Next base: position 74,532,362 of record CM053770.1, read on the forward strand.
AGGAGGCAATGAGCTAAGGTTTGGGGAGGCAGATGAGAAGTCAGGAAAGTTGGGCTAGGACTGGCAGGCATAGAAAGGAAAGAAGATAATGCTGGGGAGGGGAAAATGAGTGACAGGAGGAGGAAAAAGAAGATGGGGGTGGGGAGGAAGAAGAGGAGAAGAAGATGATGATGAAGATGAAGGAGGAGGAGGAAGGTGCCAAAGAAACCTTTAAAAATGCTCATAATAGGCATTCAGGAAGGGGACATAGATAAGTAGGGCAATATTGACACTCCACACTGAATTTAATCTGTATTTTTAAAAAATTAATAACACGTACTGGACTTATAATTTCATGTACAATTCCTATTTGAGGGCCTTCTTTGTATAGGGAAATGTTTGTGTTTGTTGAGGGTGTTTTAGTTCACTATAAAAAAAGTATTTTTAAAGAAAGGGAAACTTCATAAGGAAATGTTAGCTAACTCAGGGAAGGAAATGTGATTGAGTAGTGGGAGGAGGGACAGAGTTCAAGTTAAAAGAAACAGCATCCTAGAAAGAAGGGGACACTGAGGGAAGAAAGAGGCACAGAGGTGGAGAAAGAAAAAATGAGAGGGAGAGAGACAAAAGGGTGACCACAGGGTTAGGATGGGAAGGAACCTTGGAGAGCTAGTCTACCGATCCTCAAAGGATGTGTGGAGAGTTGAGTTTCAATAAGTGGGACTGTGACATTTTGGATGTATGCTACTCAGATTTTTAAAAACCTATAAATAATTTTGCTCAATATATATTTGACTTACCCTGCATACAAAGTCTGGTAAGCATATTATTCTCAAAATAAACAAAACATCCCTATTACCCCTCTACACTAACCTTAAAATACATGAGACCTTGAATTTTTAAATTACTCAAAGAAAACAGCTGCTGTCATTGAAGGAAAGCTATGCTTGTTCAATTATCCTGACTCTCCTATAGTGCTGTCAGCCTTAGAGGGATGGGCCTGGTTGTAAGAAAGATCTGAGTTCAAATCTGGCCTCAGACTCTTACTAGCTGTGTGACCCTTGAAAAGTTATTTCATCTCTGACATGCCTCAGTTCCCTCATCTGTAAAATGGGTACAATAATAGTTGTGAGGACCAAATGATCTCATACATGTAAATCACTTTACAAATCGTAAAGCACTATATAAACGCTATGGGGAATTATTGTTAATACGTGAGTCAAAAAAAAATTGTTTGCACACCACTGATCCAGTCTGATCCTTTCATTTTATAGATGAGAAAATTGAAGCCCAGAAAAAGTCATGATTTGCCCAAGGTCATACAAGTAGCAAGTGTCATATCTAGAATCTGAACCCAATTTGTGAGGAGAGAGGCAGACAGCTGGCAAAGAGAAACATCAGAGGACACGGAGATATCAGGGAAGTAGAGATGTCAGGAGATGACTGTGATGTCAGGGGGACAGAGAAAGAGCAGCATTAAGGGAGACGGAGCTGGAGACAAGTGAAGGAATGCCCAAGTTAATATGAGGAAAGGATGAGAGGGATCCCAAGGATTGAACAGAGAAAGTGCCCACCGAGCATGGACCAGGAGGTCCCTTACCGGAAACGGTTTTGCTGCCCTCCTTGGCCACAGGAATGACTGCATGCTGACCAAGCTGACCAGCGGCTCCAGGCACAATAAGCAGGTGGTGGGCAGAGTTGGGTACTGCAGGATAGCAGCCCTGCCAGGCACGTGCAGTTATTGCAGTCATCCTGGTGCTGGCTCCCTGGTACCCAGCTGTACCCATGAGCATCAGTGCATTCACAGTGCTCAACTGGCACACATACTCCATCTTGCTCCAGGAACCCTGGAGGAGAGAGAGGAGTAGGCAAAGTGCTTCCCACCTGGCACTAGATGAAGGGAATAGGAGCTGCCAAACTCTCCACCCTACCCAGCATGTAGGCACCATATAGGCACATACCTTCCAGGCAGCGGCAACCTGGTGTACAGGCCTGGCCATCCTGACACACAATACCTTCCTGGAGGTCTGAACAGTGGCGTGGGCATTGGTTGGCACAGTCTGTGACCTTCATGCCTGGAGGGCAGCCTTTCTCTAAAGATGAGGACAGGCAGAGTAAAGGGGGGAAGGTCTGAGCCCATGTTGAAGCTCTCTCCCTCCTCCCTCCCCAGCATATCTCTAACACCCTCTGTGAAGACACCTGAGGATGTTTGTAGGGACATAGGGAAACCTCATCTCTCCATTCCATACCATGCCTCATTTCAAAACTATAAGCTCCTTGAGGGTAAGGATCCTATCTAACATTTCTAGGTATTCCCAGCAGAGCCTAGCATGAGGTGGAGTATAATGTAGATTCTCAATTTAATTTGCTTGATTGATCAATTGATGAATCAAATTCCATTGCTATGATACCTGAAGTTTCCCCAACTCACTCCCTATGACAACCATAGTGTAAGAGAAAGAGCACTGGGAGTCAGGAGACCTGGTTCCTAGTCCCTGATCCCCTTCAGTTCTCCCTGTAGCCACCCTATTTCAGGTCCTCATCTCTTCTTGCTCAGAATATTATAATAGCTTTCCAGTTTGGTCTCATATTATCCTCCTTTCCATTCATATGCCCTTATCTATGTCCCACTTACAGTTCTGCCCTCTTCCATTTCGATGCCTTTGCTTAAGCCCTCCCCCATACTTGGAATGAACCCCTCCCCACATATACATTTCCATCTGTTGATAGGTTCTTGAGGGGCAGGTAAGAGACAGTGAAGACTACATGCTAGGTCTGGCATCAAGAAGACTTTCTTCATTTACTTATTAGCTACAGGACCCTTGGCAAATCGCTTACCATCTCTCAGCCTCAACTTCCTTATCTGTAAGGGAGGAGGTTAGACTTAATGGTCTCTAAGGCCTCTTTCAGATCTAAGTCTATGATCCTATGATCGGGCACTTTGCCTAGCCTGCTTCTTGATAGGTATCTCAGTTTCCCTCATGCCCAAGTAACTGTGTACATGTCTTTTATCTTCTAAGACTAAAGGGACAAGGTAGCATAGGAACACCTACTAATAAAAGCTGGCCCCTCCTCCAGGCAACTTAGCGTCTTAGATACTGCCTAGACCAGTGGTGTCAAACTCAAAGAGAAATGAATCCCCAGTACATCTCGGCTTAGAAAACCACAAATTAACATTATCAATGTTGTGTTGCATTTTGCTTTATTTTGTTAAATATTTCCCAATTATATTTTAATCTGGTTCAGAGCAGCTGGCTGCACATTTGACATCTCTGGCCTAACCACCAAGAAGTTAGATAGACTTGCCCAGGGTCACATAGCCCATAGGAACTACAGACTTGAACTTGGATCTTCCTGGTTTCAGGACCGAATCTCTGTCCAGCCCATCACTCGCTGCCTCTTATTGGAGTGAATATAGTGGTCCTTATCAAATCTAACTCTGCATCTCTAAAGGGAGGACCAGCAGCATCTGGATACAGCTCTATTTACATTCCAAAAAAAAAAAAACCCACTTTCAGTTTATATTGTGAGATGGGAAACTTTTGAGATGTAATTGTCCCTTCAGTTGATTGTTTCACCACTTCTGTTTCCTTTTCTTGTTATTGCTTCGAACTAAGATTAGGTGAGAATCTTTGTCTTCCCCTCCAGTTTTGTTGAGGAAGAAAGAAAAAAAGCTTTGGATTTGAAGCAATAAGTATCGGCAGTGGAAAGACCAGAGAAGAAAATCAAAGATGGAGGATCTAAGCTAGCACAAAAAAGCATCCCCAGGTGCTTAGACTAGGAGAGGAAACCACGCCCTGGGGCCGCTCCTCTCAACCTACTCCTCCTCCCTCACTGGAGTTGTCTCAGGGCTCAAACAAGCTAACAAATGGGAAAACTCTTGGCAAAGTAGAAATCTTTACATGAAAGAATTCTTAGTAATGTTGACATCATATTAATAATTTATTTTATTTTAAATAGGATCCATGACTTTATTGATATTGGGAACTCCTGATGGGGAAACTTCCTCTGCCAGTATAGAGAGAGAACTTCAAGACCTTCCTGAGGCACTGAGGGGTTAAATGACTGGCCCAGAGTCGCGAAGTAAGAGTCATAAGTGTCATTAGAACCCAGGTCATCATGACTTTAAGCCAGCTCTCTATGCAGTGTGCCACACTTCCTACCTAGAATCTAACTGTTGTTCATAATGATAGCTATTGTTACTTTACCGCAAGGTTCAGGGTTACAAAGCCGGACGCGATGCTGCTCCCCAGAACAGGGAGCACCCCCATTCTTGGGTGGGGGCCGGGTGCAGCTGCGGCTCTTCAGTGAGCGACCTCCTCCACAGCTCCGGTCACACCAGGACCAGGGGCTCCAATGGGACCAGCCTCCGGCCACTGTATGAGGAGATGAAGGGGATCAGCTTTCACATGGTCAGGGGGACATAATCACCCTCCAACATCTCCTGCTTGCCAAAAACTGCACCAGATGGTACCTTGTTCTAGATAAGAAACTTCAGGGCAACATGATAACCAGCAGGTGTCTTAAGGCAATGGAAGTGATGTCAGGAGTGTTACTGAACCCAGGCAGAATGCCTGGGTGCAGGGGGAAAAGTTGAGGATGGACATTGTGCCCAGACATGGACCCAGGTCCCCTGACTTCTAGTACTCCTCATGAGGTGCTATAACTCCTCATGGTGCCCCTTTCTGCCTCAAATAGCATCCCCTTACCTGGACATGCCCGCAGGTTGCAGAATCGGCGCTCCTGGTAGGCAGTGAGAATGTCAGGGCACCAATGCCCACCAGGCCCAGGGGGATAGTATGCCCGCAAGCGACGCTGCTGGCCCACACCACAGCTCCGGGAGCAGTGGGCCCAAGGAGCCCATTCTGTCCAAGAGCAGTTCCCCCCTGGGCATCCTGGGCCAGGGCACAGGGGCATGGCTGGGGAGGGAGGAATGGGGGACAGAATACAAAAGAGGTCAGTCTCTAGCTGGAGCAATCCCTTATCTCCTATCCTCTCCTCAGTCTGAACAGGTCACTTGAGTGGGTCTCCCCAGATCAAACCAGAATTCTAACCTTAAGATGACACCACCAGCCTAGGCTCAAGGGCCAAACTATAATCCCAAAGAGGAGTCTAAAGATGGAAGCTCTGATCCTGGCTTAAATGCTGATTTGCTGTGTTACCTTGAGCAATTCAGCTCTGTCTCTTGGGGACTCAGCTTTCCCCTCTGTCAGATAAGGATAATGACCCTTCTTCAGGAGCATTTGATAAGATGACACTTAGAAAGTGCTTTGAAGAGTGTGTTACATGAGATTTGGGAGGAGCCATCTGATTTCCCATGTAGAGTTGAGAGGAAGGAGGCCCCTGTGGTCCAGGGAGATGGCCAGGGTTACCTGTACACAGGGGCAAGTTGCAAGGTCGCTCCTGGATGGATTCTCCACTGGTGCAGTTGGCCAGGCAGTGGCGGCTCCGGCCACGAAGGGCAGGAAGAGCCAGATCAGTGCAGCTTTGGGAGCAGGGGGACCAGGGTGACCATGTGCCCCAGCCACCTGGTGGGGTAAGGGTCAGAGGGTCAGCATGAAGGAGGATAGAGCCTGGGCTCCTCCATCAGGAGGGGAAAGAGTTTAACGGCTCTCTCACTCCAGAAGAGAAGTGATGAGAGAAAAGGTTTAAGAAGGGATTGGGAACCCCTCAAACAGAAGATAGGGATTATGGGGCCAGAAAACCTGGGGTCAGGCCATACCTGGGAGGGCTGTCCCTGGCACTACTGTGGATCCTTCAGCTTCTGTGGAGAGAGAGAGTATCAGCACAGACCATGACAGAGAGACAGACAGAGATAACAGAAGATAAAGAAGCAAAGAAAGTAAGAGAAATTCAGAGACAGAAATAAAGACCCACAGAGACAAAAAAGTAAAGAGGTAAATGGGACAGAGGAAGACCAAACCCTGCTTCCTGATCTGCCCGTCTACCTCCTTTTCCTTCTGTCCTCCCCACTCACCAGGACAATCTGGGCTGAGACAGTATTGGAGGTCCTGGCGGGGTCCCTGGCAGTCCTGGCCACCATGGGCAGGTTTGGGGTGGGCACACTTCCGAGTGCGAGTGCGTGTGCCCATTCCCCCACAGGAGCGGGAGCAGGGCCCCCATTGATTCCAATGAGTAAAGCCCCCAGTCACAGGACAGTGCATGAGGGAGCAGTTGAACTGCCCGTGGGCACAAGAACTGAGGAGAAAGGAGGAGAACACAGGGAGATGGGTACAGAAGAAGTAAAGAAGCCTGGCTGAGGTATCTGGTCCTCGAGATACCAGGAGGAAAACACACCAGATAGCCCCCTTAACCCTCCTCCCCCTCAGGCCCTTCTTCCTTCAATTCCTCCACCTCTCCTATCCCCACTCTCTTCTCCTTCCCTCTCCTAAGCTAGGTTCCCTGAATCTCCCTCTCACCCCCAGGCCATCTCACCAGTTGCTGCAGCCCATTCTGAGGGTCTGGCCAGGATCAAGCTCATCCCCAGGCCCCAGAAGCTGCCCAGTCTCTCCCAAGGTGGGCAGAGGTGCCCTGGATTCTGGGCTATGAGCTTCCAACTCCTGTAGTAGGGATACAGTCAGGACACATGGGCATTCCTGAGGAAATGGAGGGGGGAGGAATATAGTCAGCCAGGGTGGGGAAAAAATATCCCCTGACAACCAGATGCCTGAGCAAGGACTGTGTCAGGAGTAAGCTGAAAGAAAGTTGGAAAAACTCAAAAATCCCACAGCTGGAAGAGACCTCAGAAACTCTCCTATCCAACTGTACCTGACCCAGAATCCTCTCTACAATGTACTTTATTATTACTTATTATTATTTTAGCTAACACACAGCACCTACTCTGTGCCAGGAATTTTGCTAAGCACCTTACAAATATTATCTCATTCGATTCTCACAATAATTCTGGGAGGTAGCCACTATTACTATCCCCAATTTACAGTCAAGGAAACTAAGGCAGGCAGAGGTTGACTTGCCCAAGATCAAACAGCTGTTAAAAGTCTGAGACCAGATCTGACTCCAGGCCCTGAGCTCCATCCAGTGCACCATCAGCTGTCACTATCAATAAACATCATCATTTCCTTCAACCTTTTCCCATTCCACATGATCTCAAGGCCTCTCAGCAATCTGATCCACCTCTGAGGGATACTCTCTAGCTCATCAATGTCCTTCCTCTCAAGGACACAGGACATAGCCTGGACGGGAGAAAGGGCAGCAAGATTATCATTTCCCTAGTTCTAAACATGGGGCAGCTAGATGACTCAATGGATAAAGTGACAGGCCTGGAATCAGGAAGACTCATCTTTCTGAGTTCAAATCTGACCTTAGACAATTACTAAATTGTGTGGCCCTGGGCAAGTCACTTAACCCTATTTGCCTCAGTTTCCTCATCTGTAAAATGAGTTGGAAAAGGAAATGGCAAACTACTCTAGTATCTCTGCCAAAAAAAAATCCTAAATGGGGTCACAAAGAGTCAGACATGATTGAAAAAAACTCAGCAACAAAAAGTTCTGAACATGCTGACTTTCAATGTAGGTAAAGACCACCTACGCTTTGGATGCTTTCCATAACATACTGTTGATTTGTATTGAATTTGTGGTCTACTCACTAAAATGTTCAAGTTCTTTCTAAGGGAACTACTATTTAGACACATCTTGCCTATCTTATACTTTTGAAGCCAACTTTTTGAAGACTTCACCTTTGTTCCTGCCAAGTTTAACCTTAGTAGATTCAGCCCAGTATTCTAGTCTATGTGAAATCCTCTGTTAGTTCTTCCCAGGGATGTGCTGGCAAATGTTTAACAGCTGACTTTCCGAGGAGAACAACAAACCTATACGTATAATGTAATGTTGAGTTTGACTTGCATTACTGACATTTTCTCCATCACTTTCTCAAGTCTGGACAATCAACAAAATGACAAGTCAAGCCCTGATCTGTAGCATTTACAGATTCCCAGGATGGAAATGCTCATCACATCGCTCCAGTTCACTCCTGGCTATCCTTCTTAGTTTTGTATAATTTGCAAATTTAATAATTATAGCATCTATGTCTTTATTCAAGTCATTGATTAAAAATAAATTCAATAGGACAAGGTCAAAAACAGATCCCACAGACAAATCACTAGAAACATCCTTCCAAATTGACCTCCCACCACTAATGACTCCTTTCAGGCCCAGCCATTCAACATTTCTACAGTGTTTTGTTTCTTTTTTTGGCAAAGATACTAGAGTTGCTTGCCATTTCCTTCTCCAGTTCATTGTACAGATGAGGAAGCTGAGGATAACAGGATTAAGGGACTTGCCTAAGGTCACTGCTTCTCTGTTCTTTCAATACTGGGATCTTGTTTTTCCTTCATTCTAGAAGACAACCATGACATTAGGGAGGCGATGCCATGACATGCAGGTGAATTGGATTTAAGTGAGGGAGAGCTGTGCAAAGTCACCAGCCTCACTTTCTCCTCCAGAGCCATCTGGGTCCAGTGGCCAATATAGATCGGGACAGCTGCAGATGGCCTTTGGATCAATTTGCATCTAAAAGCTCAGAGAGCTGGGTTTGAATCTCATCTCTGCTGAAGTCTCTAGGGTTCCCTCATTCATAAAATGAGAAAGCTCAGCTTTTTAATCTCTAACATCCTAGCTCTAGGTAGCTCAGTGGATAAAGCACTAGGCCTAGAATCAGGAAGACCTGAGTTCAAATCTAGCCTCAGATACTTATAGGTTTGTGTGTCCTTGGACAAATTATTTAATCTCTGTTTGCCTTGGTTTCCTCAACTGTAAACTGAGGATAATGCTAGCACCCACCTTACAAGGTTGTTGTGAAAAGAGCTCAGCACAGTGCCTGACACACAGTAGGTACTTTAAAAATGCTTCCTTCCTGGGGGACAGACTGGACATAAAGAGAATATGCTTACCTTCACCTCTCAGCCCTAATAGCTGACCAGTAAGCAAAGAATCAGATCAAAGAATCAGAGGCAGAGTCTACGCTCAAACCAGAAAGAAAATTGGCAGTAGAAAACTAGGATAACAATAACTTTTAATAACCATAATGACAGTGGCTATGACTGTATATAGTGCTCTAAGGTTTGCCACGCAATTCATAAAATGACTGACACTTGTATAGCATGTGAAAATGTCCACAGCACTTTGCATGTGTTACCTCACTTGCTGTCTTGAAACCCTTCTCTAGTTTAATGGGCACAATTGTCATCAGGTCCCTGTGGGACAGTATGAAGCCAGACTGGACTCTTCGGGGCACTCACAGAAATGTATCTTTCTCCTAGCACAAGTCAAGGCAGGACGAATACATTTCTACAGAGATTTCAAGTTTAACCAAGTGCTTTACTCAAGACAGGCCCTGTGGGCTAGGTAGTAGAAGGGCATTTTTATCTCTGTTTTACAGATAAGGAAACTGAGGATCAGAGAGGTATAGTCACTTACCCAGCCACCAAGAGTCAGGGCAGGATTCAAACCAATATCTGATCCAAACTCTCCATCCTACCTCTTATAGCACTTAGTCAAGAAGATGGGGCGATGGCTACAGAGCCACAGGGGAAAAGAAAACCAGCTGACCCACTTGTGTATTGGCAGGGACCAGGGCAGAGTCAGGGACAAGATGGTGGTCAGAAGAGCGATGGAAGAGACTCTGCAAGCTCTATGTATTCAAACTAAAAGCCAGAGTTAAGCCCTGGATCAGCAAATCTACAATAAGCAGAAAGTGAACACAGACACTCGCCAGAGAGCCCTTTCTCCTTCCTTTTGTTTGCCTCCTGTCTATTCTCTAGTTCTACTGCAAGTAAAATTCCTCAGAAGATCCCTAAGGAAACAGGCATTTATGCAAGGCCCACTATGTGCCAGACAGAAGGAAACAAGTGTTGATTAAGCACCTACTATATGCTACCCACTGTGCTAAGTGCTTTACAAAGATTAATTAATTTAGTCTTCACTTTATTCCCATTTTACAGATGAGAAAACCGAGGCAGACAGGGGTATAATGCCTTCCCCAGGGCCACACAGCTGGTAAGTGTCTGATGTCAAATTTGAACTCAAGTCTCACGAAGCCCAGTATTCTATCCATTGCACCAGCTTGCTGTCTCTCAATGCTTGAGGGACAGGGAGCAAGGTGAAGTGAGAAAAGCCTGGAATTTCTGCAGCCTGGTGCTGTGGAAAGAGCACTAGATTCCAAATCAGAGCACTGGGTTGTGAAGTGGTTCTGCTGCTTACTACTTATATGATAGCAATTTCTTCATCAATCAATAAACACTTATTAAGCACCTACTTTGTGCCAAGCAAACACTGTGCCCAAGTGCTGCAAAAGACATCTGTAAAATGAGAGTCACTTCTAGTACTAAAGCAGGATTCCCCAAGGGTTTTGTGGATAGATTTCCAAGAGTCTTTAAACTTAGACGGGAAAAAGAAAACCATACCTTTACTTATTAGCATTCCCTTCCATCATTTGAAGACATTATTCTGAGAAGAGGGTATAGCCTCCACTAGACTGACCAAGGTATCCAGGACACAAAAAATTATAGAAGCCCTCACTCAAAAGCATACCAAATTAGCTCTAAGACAATGATCCTGACCACAGTGGTCAGGAGGAAGACTTGCTGGACAGAAATATGCAGTGACGACTGCAAGCATTTACAGAGGATAGAGGAAGGGGACCAGGGAGAGGATGGGGGAGAATTACTAATCCCAGGAGACTAGTGCAGCTGCAGGTAGTAGTGCCTGGGAAGGCCTGGAATGCCGAAAATATGTCCGGGCACCTGCCCAGGAAATGAGGAGTCAGTAAACAAAGGCACATCTTGGGACTCAGTACATTTTGGAGGAGCCCACCATCACAAGGGAAATCAGTCCTGGGGCTGAATTAAGATGCTCCCCAGGAAGGAAGTGAGCTCTGACCTGTATGCAGGTGGGGCCATGTTGAAATGTTCCTGGTGGGCAGTGACAGCCTTCTTCACAGCCATCAGAGAAACAGGCCACCTGCTGGGTGACGTGGGCACAAGAGAAGGGGCAGCCTTCATCCCTCTCACATTCCCGGAATAGCCTTCCAGCTGGGCAGCCTGCTTCTGTGAGAAGATACCTATTTCAGCATGTCCTCTGCCACCCTCACCCACCTCAATACTCAGCTATCCATCCCTGGGCATGCTTACTGTCTAACCCATTGCTCAGTCAGAACCTGACTCAAGGCCCTCTTCAGTCTCCAGCAACATATTTAACTTATGACCATTCATATCCCTAGCACAGGCTATGCTCCCCTCCCAGAACTTGGCACAATGTTTCTTAGGACATGTAAGTATTTAATAAATGTTTTTCCCCCTTTAGTTCCAGGCAGGTCTTAAAACGTTCTACCTAGAGCAACATTTCTAGCATAAGGAAGGTAATATTGCCCACCTTTTGCCCCCAGTGCTGGCTCTGCCCTGGTGTCAGGCTCCCTTCTCCCTTCATAGAGCTGCTGAGATGCAATTTCAAAGTCTTTTCCCCAGAGAGGAGGTATAAGTCAAAGACCCATCCCCAAAGCATAAGAAAAAGAGGAAAGACAATGGCCCTAAGGAGGGCCTGTGGAGGTATGTAAGTGAGCTGCAAGTTCAAAGAACTCACCTCTGCAGACCTGAGTATGGCAAGTCCGACTCTGGCGAGCAGGACCCAGGCATGGGGGGCGGGCACAGTCCCGGGAGCGTAACTGCTCTCCACCTCCACAGGACACGCTACAATCTTCCCAAGGGCCCCACAGTGTCCACCCCCCAAGACCTGGACAGCTGGGCACTTCCTGGCACTGCAGTGTGCCCTCCACACAAGTACTAGGGAGATATGAGATAAGATGGAATCTAAATTTAGTGGGCCCATGTCATCATCCTCTAACTCTACATCCTAGTGTATCCCTTTTCCCAACCCTGTCCCCTCTCTCTCAGTCCTACTCCAAACCACCTCACCAGTTGTCACAAGGCCCCATCAGAGTCTCTCCAGGCTCTAGACTCTCCCAAGAGCTGACTTGGGACCCCACTGAACGGCTTCTGTTCTCAGGGATCCCTGGGAAGAAGGGTTCACATGCATGAGCACCCTAGATAGCACATTCCCCTGCCCTACCTTCCATGTTCCCCTGAGGAGTTCAGCTTGCCAAATTTATATTTTCTCCCATTCGCTTTCTCCAATGGGGTTCCCCTCACCCTAGATGTGAGGCCCCCTTGGCTCAGAGGGATAGAAACACTTAACCCCTGGAGCATACCATGGGATCATAGGGGAAAAGAGAGGCCTGGGAATACAAGAATCTGGAAGAAATATCAGGTGGTTGTTCTCACTCTTGTCCTTTCCCCACTTGCAGCCTTAGGCCAGATCCTTGGTTGTGGGTGGAAAGGGCTTTTAATGGAAAGGAAGGGGCAAGGTGAAGAAGGAACTGACCCATGGCTCTGGGCTGGTACTGGCAGCGGCAGTGAGCATGAGACACACAAAGCCCATCTTGGAAGAGCTGGCCAAGTGGACATCCACAAGAGGGCTGGCAGTCAGATGGGTCAGAATGGCACACATTCCCTGGGGACAGGTCCTGGCAAGATCGGGGGCAGGGCTTCCCACAAGGGAGAAGTTCCTGACCACCCCTACAGTCTGCAGGGGAAAGATGAGCATACTAAAGAGCTTGCTACTCCTAGCTTTCCCCCATATCTATATCTTTGGTCTTATGCCATTTCTTTGGAGATAGTGGGACAGAAAACCTAAGAAGAGTCTGATCCTAGAAAAGAGAGAAAAATACTGGGGAAGAGAAAAGGGATGAAAAAGAGAATAGAAGTCACAAGTCAGAGATAAAGGTACAAAGGTTCCCATTTGGGACCTCACCTGCGCAATATGTAGAGTTGTCCTGGCAGGGCTGGCTCTCCCGGTACCTCCCAGGACAAGGCCGGCCCCCAATCTCTGTAGATGGATGGGTACACTCCCTCCTTCGAGATGATTCTCCAGTGCAAGCATTGCAAGGAGACCATAGTCCCCATGGGCTCCAACCACCATCCACTGTGCCGGAGGAACAGAGGCATCTATGTCAGGGTGATCATTTCAGGCACTGGTACCACTGAGGGATCATTACACACATTGTAGGTATCAGACTATCAGAACCCTGCTAAAGGGAATGGGAATCTGGAACACCTAAGGGTGCCCACTCAGTCCAATACCTGGACACATAGTGGGTCTGGGACAGGGCTCCCGCTGAAATTGTGAGCTGGTTTCACCAACTTCCCCTGGGCAAGAAGCCCCTCCATGCTGAGGGGAAGGACAGGCACAGATCCGAGATCGGGCACGATTCTCACCCCCACATGGCAAGGTGCATGGTGTCCACTCAGACCAAGAGCACCAACCTCCAGGGACTGCGAAAAAAGAACAGGAGCAGAAGGGGGGAGAAAATATGGAAAAGAGTCCTGAATTTAGAGCCAGAGGATAGAGTTGCAAATGAGGTCCTATAACTTATAGCTGTGTGACCTCTCTGGGCCTCAGTATTGTTCAGCAGTGTCCAACTCCTCATGACCCCATGGACCATAACACACCAATAATGTCTGTAGGGTTTTCTTGGCAAAAACACTGGAGTGGTTTGCCATTTCCTTTTCTATAGATAAAAGCAAATAAAGATTAAGTGATTTTCCCAGGATCACTCAGCTAGTATGTATCTGAGGTTGGATTTGAACTCAAGTCTTCCTAATTCCAGGCTCAGTGCTCTGTCCCCCCCGAACCACGTAGCTGTCTCTAGTACCCTCAAATGTAAAATAAGAGCACTGGACTAAATGACCTTTAAGGCCCGATCTGGATCTAAATATAGCAAGATGCATGTAGATGGGGTTCACACCACCTCCCTGGCCCAATGGCTGAGCCCCTTCCTCCATAATCCTTATGGGTCTATCTTTTTCCCCCTAAACCAGGCACTTACCTGGGCAAGGCAGGTTAGTACAGTTCAGCCTCCCTTCCTTGCAGGTGCTAAATGAGAGAGACAGAGGTTCAGTCTCAAAGTCATAACCAACACAGGGCACAGAAGGACTTGACCCAGGGGGCTGACATTGTGTGTGAGAGGAAAGTAGACCACACTTCCTCCCCAAGGAGGCCCCCTTTTACTTGTCTTTAGTCTAGGCTCCCCAGAGGAAAGGGCACAACTTCCTCTGACATACTCTCTGGAGGACTGAATGACTGACCCCCCTCAACCCCTCTCCTGCCCCCATGTCCATCTCTTCTATCTCCCTCCATAGACAGTGAGCAGCGCTCCCAGGTCCCAGTCCCTTGGCCATTAAGTCTTTTCTGCATAAGTTTGAGGGTCTAAAACAAAATCCAATAAATTGTACCACCATGTGGCTATATCTAGAAATGACATATTTTCCAGTATCAGAAAGTATGTGATATCCCCTCCCTCTCCTCATTTAAAAATACAAATAAATGAGTCGTTTAGCCTACCCACTCCCTCACTGTGTGACCTTGGGAATGTCACTTAACTCCTATAAATCTCAGTGTCTTCTTGTGTCAAATGGGAATAATAACTATACAGGGTTATGTTGAGCATCAAATGAGATAAATTAGCCATGAAAAATTTTTGAAAAATCTAGCTCTAAATAGAACTAATGCCCAGTGGGCTTCTATGAGATAGGACTTGATGTTGTGATTTTTACCCTACTCTCCTCCTTACCATGCCCCAGTCCTCACCATTCATTGCAGCCATCAGGGAGTGTCAATACAGAGCCCAGCTGATGCCGCTTTCCTGTCAGCAGGTCAAGGCAACCGCAATGGCTTGGATCCACGCAGGCAGCGCCATCCATGCTCAGCACCTGGCCTCGAGGGCAGTAACAGCCTGGCTGGCAGTGCCACACACAGTGCTGGGGGCACAGGAGATGGAAGAGGTCATGGGTCAGCAGGAACACAGGGAAAGAAAAGGATAATGGTGAGAGGAAAAGGGCATCAGGGCAGACACACAGATCTAGGAGCTGGTCACGGAGACTGATGGAGGAGTCATCGATGATGAATGAGAGTGTGAGAATAAGGGGAGAAAAGCATAAAGAAGAGAAAAGAGAATGGAAAAGGAAAGGGGAAAAGATTTTGATAGGGGAGGGAGGCACTTATGATTTCATACAATGGTCTGTTTTGAAACCTAGGCTATGACTCTGAGAGGCAGCCTGGTGTAGGAGATATGGCATTAGGTGTGGAGACAGGAACAGCTGGGTTTGAATTCTACCTCAGACACCTATTAGCTGGGTGCCCATGGGCAAGTCACTGCCTCTCTGGGTCTCGGTTTCCTCCTCTGTAAAATAAGGAAGGGTTGGACTTGATGACCTCAGTGTTACTTTCTAACTCTAAAGCTATGATCTCACAAACCTTTGAATTGTTTGATGCTAATTCAGACCCATGAAACTCCGTCTCCAAAATCTCTCAGCTTGTGGGCCCCACCTTGGGGTGGAGAGACATGATCTCCAATCTCATTTCCAGTCATTCCTAGCTGTGTGGCCATAAAAGTCACTTTGACCTTTCATTTCATCGTCTATAAAATGGGAATCATAATATTTGCAGAGCCAGTCTCACAAGGTTGTGGTAAGGACAGTCCAGTACTTTGTAAACCTTAAAAGGTCCTTTATAAATGTGAGTTGATCTCATCATGTTGCCCCTCTAGACTACACTGGACCTGGTAGGTGAGAGGGGGACTAGTAAAGACAGAGACCTCAGAGGCAGTTTCTTACAACAAGAATGATCAGTGAGTAGTAGTGATAAAGAAGAATGTTAAGGGAAGCCCAGAAAGTCAAGAATGAGCAGGTTTCACCACATTCATATCCCACATGTAAGAATGTCAGAGCCCCTTAAGGCAGGGGTGAGAGCCTGAAGAAGAACAGGGACAGTGGGGTAGGAGGGAACTTGACTCACTGCAAGGTCATCACAGGACCTGGGACAGGGTGGGCCACAGTGACTGAATTCAGCACCAGGGATAGCGCTGCAGTTGGCCCCTGAGGACAAGGACAAGTCAGGAAGTCCCTCTTGTCTTTATTCCTCTCTAGCTCCCTCTGACCCTACAGGCTCCCAGTCCTCTCCCCTTCTTCAGCCTGATAGACAGTCTTTCCCGGGTCTTTTCCATCCCTCCTCTAGGTGTAGATAGGTACCTGGGCATGTCAGTTGCTGGCAGGCCTCCGCCTGAGCATGAGGCCCTTCACAGTAGTCACCCTGGCCCTGAGGCAGAGGTCGGTCACAGAGCCGTGTCCTGCTCCGAAGGCCTCCCCCACAGGTCCGACTGCAGGCTGACCATGAGCCCCATGGACCCCAGCCTCCTGAACCTGGAAGAGTAGAGAACAGAGGGGAGAGCTTAGGGAGGGTTGGGAGCCAGGAGGAAGTGGCTCAGCTGGGATACAGGATGGCTTACTGGGGGCCACCAAAGGCATAGGGCAAAGGGTTCAGGAAGGAACACAGGTCAGGGTAAAAAGGCACTTACGGTCACAGGGGGATAGAATGCAGGGCTCCTCTTCAGCCTCTGGCCCACGGCAAAGAAAGGGAAGGGAAGTTGTTGAAATAAGCAACATGATGTTGGAGGATTTCAGGTGGGGAGACCTGGGGCAGAAACGATGCCGGTGACGGCGTGCAGGACCACAAGAGGCTGAGCACTCACTCCAGGGGGTCCAGGGTGACCACGTGGCTTGATCTGGTGAGGAAAGAGGACATTGGCCTTAGTGGCCCTGGTGCCCTCTGCACAAAAATCAGATATTTCATTTCTCAACCTCTATCAACCCTCCAACTCCATGGGTGCTTCCAGTGTTCAACATAATACCTAGCACATAGTAGCCACTTAATAAATGTTTATTGACTAACTGACTGACTATGTCCCTACTTTTAGAATCAAAGTTTCAAGGAATATCAGCTCTTCTAGCCCAGTTGCCTCCTTTTAGCATCTTCAATTCCCCCCACCCCACCCCCAATGAGGCAGGGGAAAGGGAGTGTGCTTGCCTTCTTCACATGGCCGAGAGGTACAATTGGTGATGAGCCCAGAGACACAGGAGCTGGGAGGAGAAAGGGAGTAAAATGAGAGAAGGGAATAGAGAGACAGGACAGACTCATTCTTGGTCCTGAAAGGAGGATGATAGGTCCATATGGGGGAAACCAAGGTTTCTCTACTCAGGCATGAGCCATCTGGCCCAGTCACTAGCCAAGCCCTGGCCCACCCCTGCCTTTAATGTGAAGTCCTTGGCAGGAGAGAGAGAGAGGTGGAGGGGGGAGCGGGGAACTAGGGTCCTCAAGAGATCATGGAGAGAGAAAAATAGAGGCCTCACCAGTTCTCACAGGGCTGGAGGACAATGCTGCCAGCAGGGTAAAGATGTCCACCATAGGTGCAAGGACAATCTTGGCGAGGCACACATATGTTATTCTGAAATAGATAGAGTCATTGTCACTTTCCTGACTTCTGATTTAGCCTGTCCTACTTTCATTCCATTTTTCTATGGGCTCTGTGCCCCCCAGAACTGCCTGGCCCTTCGTCTGTAACCCACCAAAATTCCCCTACCACACCCCTCTCAGCTCTGCCTTTCCCTATACCCCCAGCAACTATAGATCAAATCTAAGCTCTTGCCACCTCTGTGTCTCCATATCCATCTTACTTCTGGTCCCACCCCTTCCAGGAAGCCTTCCCTGACCAACTCCAGTTCACAAGGATCTACCTTCCACTGTGCTATAACCACTGCATGTGTATATGTCTCGGCTTCCCAGAGATTCAACATAAACCCCTTTCTTTGCCTTGTTCTTCCCAAACCAAGAGCTCTGCAAATATGTATTGACAACTTGGGATAAAAGAACTATTTTTAAGCTGCAAGAAACCTTTGCAAACATCTGATTTCTTGTCTCATTTGATAGATAAGGTAGCCTCCAGAGAGACAGTCACATGTTCTGTGATTCACAGCTGCAACTGTAGCAGAGCCTAGATTAGAATTCAGGTCTTCTTATCCTAGCCCAGTGATCTTTCCATCATTCCATGCTGCCTCCTAGTTAGCTGCCCCTTATCCCTCCACCTTCAGCAGTGCTGCTCTGCTCCACCTCCAGAGCCATCTCTTTCTCCTCCTTTCCCCTCCCCTGTTCCAAGTGCTCACCAGCAAGAGGGTCCCAGAGGGACAAAAGCAGCCAGGGTGGCAGGTTCCATTGGGATTTTCCCGGGCACTGAGCTCTGCACAGGTGGCTGGACCCTCGGTACAATTATGCCATTGCTTTCCCTCTGGACATACTCCAGGCACTGTCCCTGGAGACATAAACCTAGTAAGCCCAGACTCGGTCTTTCCACAAATATGTATTGAATTGAACCAGCTCTCCCCATCCAGGGTCCCTCTATCTAAGGAATGTACCAAGCTCTGGAGATGGAGAGGCCTGGGATGACTACAGAAATGGAGGGGTCTCACCTAGATGGTGACGTTAGGATATGTCTAGAGGGAAGAGGGCACTATTCTGCAAAGGGAGTAGTAATAGTGACCCAAGTCTCCAACCCTTCAACCTGGGGGGAGGAAAATTCCATTGAAAAAAAGCCATCATCTAAGACAGCCCTCACCAGTACAAGGCTGCAGACCACAGGTAGAGAAGTCAATAGGACTATGGGGGGTGTTGCCTCTGGTTCGATTCCTGTAACCCCCACCACAGGGTACAGAGCAGGGAGACCACGGACCCCATTCCGCACCAGGGCCTGGGGACGGGAGGAGGATCGTTCCAACATTCCCAGGGTGATTCATCTCATCCCCTACCTAGACAGCAAGGGCTCACTACTGTTGTAACACAGGTCCCGCACACATGCCTCCCGATTTCTCAGGGGGAGTCCCTCCAGAAGTCATAGATGTCACATGATGTAATTGGATTTAGAGTTGTTTAAGACCCTAAAGTTCACTCAGCCTAATGTGCCTATTTCACAGATGATAAAAATGATGCCTAAGAATGAAGTGGATTTTCCCCTATTGTCTTTCTTCCAAGGCAGGCCTCTTGGAGAGGTCTCTTATAAGACAAACTCTCTAAGTATTTGAGGGGACTTTCAGGATATCCTGGAGTGTCTGGGTTCAGTCCCTTGGGGGGAATCTCTTGAGGATGTGTCAAGGGAAATCTTGGGAAATCTTGAGAATGGAGTGCCTCCTGGGGAATGGGTCATAGGGTTCCATCCTTCTCTCTTACCACGACATGGCTGCAGGCTGCAGAATTCAGCCTCTACACTAGGACCCTCACACTCAGAACCTCCAAAGGCAGCAGGGGGTGCTGTGCCAGCCCGGAAACGTCGTCGAATGCCCACGTTACAACTTTGGCTACAAGGACTCCATGTGGTCCAGGGGCTCCATCCACAGGCCACTGTCAGGGCAGGTAGATCAAGAGACATAATTCTCCTCCTCCCCAATTCCAGCCCCAACTTTTCCATAATCATCAAGTCACACTCTTGAAAGAGCTGGGGGAGGGGTGTATGTGACACTTTAAATGCAGCAGGGTCTGTGCCAGCTTTCTTTATTCGCCAATCAGGACCCACCCCACTCCTGTCTCATCAGCAAACATAGGAGACTCAAAGGTACCTGGGCAAGACTCAGAGCTACACTCCATCTCTCCAGAGATGCATGTGCTAGAGAAGGAAAAGAAAAGAGGCTAAGTGACAGCTTTTCCTTCCCCCTTCTCCAAATTAATGATCAAATCTTTGACCTAAAAGGTGTCTGAGCCACTGAAGATGTGGGAAGGGTAACTGCCTAGATAGATCTAAATAGATCTCACAGCCCCTGCCTTGTTCACCTCTCAGCCAATTGAAAGGAAATGGATTGTTCTCCGTATAATTTGAGGTTAACCTGTGTGTTGAATTCTTCTGATTTCTTAGGTGATTGAAACATTGGCTTTTTTACCTAGCCTTATTTCCTTATCTTCCCTAGGTGGGGCAGGGAAGTACAGGCAGGAATAGGAGGACGTTACAAATCCTGCATTACAGTTAGGAAACATTCTGTTTGGTCAAGAGGGATGTGGAGGTTTGGGGAAGGGACCAATGAGTTCCATCCACAATATCCAAATGACTGAAACTTTTGGCAGAGATAGGGTCATTTTCTGGTGTAAAAGACATCATCTCTTCATGGGAAAGGGGGAGGTGGAAAGAAGGAACAGACATATCCTTAGGTCACACACCAAGCTAGGACCATCTGGGGAAATAGCATGTA
The DNA here is from genome assembly GCA_028658325.1 of Potorous gilbertii. Taxonomy (NCBI): domain Eukaryota; kingdom Metazoa; phylum Chordata; class Mammalia; order Diprotodontia; family Potoroidae; genus Potorous; species Potorous gilbertii. The sequence continues at coordinate 74,552,469 of CM053770.1, forward strand.
AACAAAAAGTTTTAATGGGGATTCATAACCTGTGATCCATGAACTTAAAAAAAAAAACATTTTGATCACTCTTTCAATGTAATTTGGTTCCTTTATAGTCCTATGTATTTTTAACTATTTATTTAAACACCTTATTCTGAGAAGGAATTCAGAGGCTCCCCCAGATTTCCAGGGGTTCTGGGCACAAGAAAGATTAAGGACTCCTATTTTAGAAGACCTTAAGTATACCAGACATGATAGTTTAAGAGGCTGGATAATCTCCCTCCATTCGTACTTCCAGTGATCTCTCCTGTTATGTTATTTCTGAACTTGCACATTCTTTTCCTGTGTAAATAAGCCCCTCGTGACGCATGCTTGTGGTTTTGGGGTAGTACGTATCAGCCTGCGCCCAAAAGGAAAGTGCTTTTTGAGACCCTACCCTTCCTCATCTTCCAATGCCGACCTTTCAATGCCGTACTGGCTCTGGCCAGTGGTAACCTACCAATTATTGCAGGAGTCCAGGCGGGCCACAGCCCCAGGTGGATAGAGCTGTCCATGAAGCTGGCACGGGCACTGGCTAAGGGGCATGCAGCTGGTATTATGCAGGAAGAGGCCAGGAGGGCAGGTACATCCAGGGCTACAGGTGCCAGTGCATTCTACACCAGGGTCCTGTGCCAAGCACAGCCGTGGGCACGGCCCTCCCTCCTTCTGACATTGCTCCTTGGAGTGGAATACCATTCCCTCCGGACAATGGGCTAGTGCCAAACAAGAGAGAAAAAGAGGGTTACCCTCTATGAGGACCTTATCAGAGGGCACTGGGGCCTGAGCCTAAAAGGAGGGGACACAATCTTCTGGCCTTCGAACATTTAGCCCTATTGTCAAACCCTTTGAAAATGGGCCCATATGGTTTTTTCTTGGGAAAGAAGTAAAGAAAACTGGGATGGCTTCTTATTTTGTTGGACAAAACATCCCCAAAAATTAGGGAGCAGACAGTGGCAATCCATCTGAACAGGGGCAGCAAGACAATGGTGCAGGAAGGGTGAGTAGACTCCTAAGTGTCAGTGTTGGTATGTTTGCTAGGCTGGGTATGACCATGGCTGGGTGATGGGACAGGCTGAGAAAGAGGTAGGAGGGTTTCTATACCTGAGCAGGGTTGGGTGTGGCACTCTCGGGTCTGGCTATGAGGCCCCTGGCACTCAGAAATTCCAGAAAATGAGCCAGAGCACCTGCGCCCACGGGTTTGAATGCCCCCATCACAGTCAGCTGAGCAGGAAGACCATGGCGCCCAAGGTGTCCAAATACTAGATGCTGTCAGGAAGGGAAAGAGAAGACATAAGCAGGTTTACAGGAAAAGTTACAGGGGTAAAGCAGATGGAAGTAGAAACAATAGAATGGACACACAGAAAGGAAGAAGACCATCATGGAGAGTCAGGACTCCTCTCTCTTCCCACCATGATCCTGCCCCCTCTGAAGACAGAAGCATCAAGTGTGGACCAATAGGGTCCTGACTTTGACCCCAGGGTTCCCAGGGACATAGAACAAGAGGGATCCTGAACACAAAGACAGGGAGACCTTCCCTGACTAGGTAGTGTGGCTGCCATGTGCCAACTCTACCTAGGACTCAGCATCCCCTCCCCCAAATCTTTCTCCCATCAGACACATTCTCCTCTGCTATCCCCTGCCCAGCTGTCTGCCTAGGACATAATGGAGCACCTGGACATGCTGGGAGGCTGCAGAGATCTTCTTGAGAGGGCTCCCCAGGGCAGACTACCCCCTCAGACCTGGGGCAGAGGCGAGAGCGGTGCCTCCAGACAGGGGGTCCTCCAGGGGAAGAGCAGCTTTGGGAGCAAGAGGACCAGGGTGTCCAGGGAGTCCAGCCCAGAAGCTCTGTGGAGAAAAGAGGAAGAGGACCATGGTGAGGAGAGTCAAGGGAAGGAGGAGAGGGAGAGGGCATGGCAAGTTTAGAGGCAGCTTCAGGGATCTGCAGGATCAAGGAACAGCTGGAGAAGGTCATTCCCTTAGCCTCTGTCTTCTGCTGAATACTCCTCTCCCTTGGTCATCAGATGAAGTCATGGAGGCAAAATATTTCATCAACCTTAAGGCAACTCTATAAGAGGCAGCACTGTTACTGAGGGGCAGTATGCTTGGTATAGTGGATGGAGAACCAACCTCTAATTTAAAAAGACCTCTGATATAGACACTGGCTATGTGACCCCTGACAAGTCATTTAATCTCTCCATGTCCCAGAAACTCTCTAAAGCTATAAGTGGTAGAAGAAAAGAAAGAAGCATTTACTAAGCACCTACTATGTGCTGAACACTGTGCTAAGTGCTTTACAAATACTACCTCATTTGATCCTCACAGCAACCTTTGAGGTAGCTGCTCTTATTATCCCCATTCTACAGTTGAGGAAACTGAAGCAAACCAAGGTTAAGTGACTTACCCAAGGTCACACTGCTGATATCTGAATCTGTATTTGACCTCAAATCTTGATTCTAGGTCCAGCATTGGGACACTGTGCCAACTAGCTAGAAAAGATGCTGACATGCATAGACAGAAGGGGGTCTCCTCATTCAGAAGTTCCCACTATCAATGACTAAAGATCTTGTCCTCCTCCCCTCTTCCTGTTATCGGTCACCTCATCACTCTTGGGACTCTAGCTATATCACTTCTATGCAAAAGATTCTCTCTCTTCTTGAGTTCCAGAGCCTCAATTCCCATTGCCAGTGGATATTCCCTCCTGCTCCACCCAGCCCCTCCCCAAAATGTCCCACTGGGTAGTGGAAACATAGATACTGTACACAAGAATAAAGTCCAAATGGATACATGATCTAGGTATAAAAATGATATTATAAACAAATTAGGGGAGCAAGGAATAGCATATTTGTCAGATTTATGGAGTATGAAGAAATTTATGACCTAACAAGAGAAAGAGAACATTATGAAGTACAAAATGGATAATTTTGATTACATTAAATTGAAAAAGTTTTGCACAAACAAACCCAATGCAACCAAGATTAGGAGGGAATGAAGGGAAGGGAATGGAAAAAAATCTAAGACATGTAGAAGTGATTGTCAAACACTGAAAACAAATAAAATAATTCAATAAAAAATAAAATGTCCTACTGGCACCTTAAACTCAATTTATCCAAATCCATGATTTTCTCCCTTTGACCCAGAACTTCCCCTCCTCCTACTTCCTCAGCACTGTCAAGGAAGCCACTATCCTCCCAAGCTCAGGACCTCCCAGTTATCTTTGACTCCACCCTCTCCCTCATCTACCACATCTGCTCAGTCACCAAGTCCTTCCAAACCTCACTCTTTCCTTTCCTGGACATAATGTGAACTCAGGTATCCTCAGTCCTGTAATATTCTCCTAAGTGTTTTCCATCTTATCTGTCTCTCTCCACTATCTCTCAGGCAATGTGGTGTAATGGAAAGAGAACTGGAACTCCTATTACCAGAATATTTATAGCAGCTCTTCCTGTCCTAGCAAAAAATGGTAAACAAGGCAAGGGCCCCCTCCATGGGGCATGGCTGGACAAACTGTGGTATATGAATGGAATGGAATAGTACTGTGCCATAAAAATGTGGTTAAGCTGCAGCCCTGTCCCCTGACTTTACCAGTACCACAGTCCGTGTGACAGGCCTGAACTTCCTGCCCATTTCCCTCACAAGGGGCACCTCCAAAAGCTGCCGCAGGGTTGGAAGGAGACCTGAAGAGAAAGGAAGTGGGAAGAGGAAAGGCCACACCACCACCATGGTCATCCTCCTGTCTTCTCTCCCCACCACCCACCTTCCAGTTCTCTGTTCAGCTGGGGTCAGAGGTTCCTTCTCTTCACACACTCTTAATATCTCTTCACATCCCCTCCGGCCCAGTTCTCTGTCTGCCTTCTTTCCTACCAGTCTCTCCTTCCCTTTTCAACCCTCCCCTTCCAAGCCTTACTGTACCTTACTCCTCCCCCAACTCACCCTTCCCTCCTCACTTTGACCCATACTCCTCCTCTCCACTGCTCTCATCTCTCTCCTCTACTCCAATTTCACTTTCTTCCTTCACTTCCTTTCATTTGCTCTCCTTCTTATTCCTTCCCCTCTCCACATTTATCTTCCTTCCCTATCCCTATTTTCCATCTCACCTCCCCTACACGCACAAACACAAATACCTGAACCTGGCCCGAGTTCCAGAGCCGCAGGACCGGTCACAGGGGCCCCAAGAGGACCATGCTGACCAGCCACAGGGCACAGGACAGTCCCCTGCCTCGCAGTGAAGAGTTCCATTTTCACATATGCTAAAGGAAAAAAGCAGAGATGTCAGAAATAGGAAGAAGGTAAAGAACTATGGATGACAGGATTTCCCTCAGGACTGGGAGATGCCAGTCTTGGCCCTGTCCCTACCCTAAGCCCATATACTGCCTTCTTCTGTACTCCTTAGAATGGGCACTCACAGCCAAGTCCAAACTCACCATTGACTGCAGTTGTCCAGCAGAAAGGACTCTCTGGGCTGCTTTAGCTCTGTGCTCACTAGACAAGGACACTGGGAAAGTGTCAGGCACTGGGCATCATGGAGAAGGAGTCCAGGAGGGCATCGGCAACCTAGGGGTGAGGGAAAAGATAAAAAATGGAGAGGTATCAAACTGAGAGAATTGAGAAATGGAAGAGAAGCCTGAAGTATTGAAAGGTAAAAAGGGAGTAGAGTGGGAGAGGAACCAGAGCGTCTGGATATGTCTACATGAGCCCTGCCCACTCCCTTGGCTATCTTACCCTCCATACAGTGTGTGCTGCAGTTCCTCTTGGCTTCAGGATCCTGGCAAGAGGGGGGACACTGGGGCACCAGGCCCTGCTGGCACTGCTCAGTGCTCACATACACAAGATCTGGGCCACAGTCTATGAGGCAGATGGTTACAGAATCAAAGAACGAACACTGAAGTAACCTCAGCTGCCCAAACTTCCTAGCACAGTAGGCTGTCCCCTGGTACCTGTACCACCACTGCAGGGCTGCAGACCACAGGGGAGGCTCTCTTCTGGTGCCCCAGGGCAAGGAGAACCCCCATTCTTGGGTGGGGGATCTGTGCAGCTACGCCAGCGTCTCTGTTGGCCTCCCCCGCAGGATGCACTGCAGAGTCCCCAGGGGCCCCATGAAGTCCAAGCACCAGGTACTGCAGAAAAAGGAAGATAGGCCCAAAAACTAATGGAGAGTCCCCCAGAGGTGGGGGAGTTGGCTTCTGGACCTCAGAGAGGCGAAAGGAATGAACATTTAGCAAAACACTTTGTAAGTACCAGCTCATTTAAGAAGATAGGTGCCTGCTGGGATTTGTACCTGTAGCGTCTGACCTCTCCATTCTGTTGGGCAGTGCCAAGGAGGGGCACTGTCTCTAGTCACATTCATGCTGCCCACAGGGCAGCTGTTGGTAGGGAACCCTCTCACTAAAGTGCTCTGGATAGTGGCCTGAGCTCCCAAACACCAAATCAACCCCAGAAGGATAAGAGAGAGATCCTCTGGACAGTCTGAATAGAGGAGGGGTCAGCAGCATGGCTCTATGTGTGTTCCCTTACAGCCACAAGACCAGAGAGAGATCCTAAATTTTAAGTAAATAAAGGCATAGTCAGGGCTCCACTACAAACACACCGTAGGATCAACATCCAGACTGCCTATTCACCATGCACATTTCCCTAAAGTTAACAAATACTTTCTTCACAATTAACGCCATGAGGTAGGAAGCACAGGTGTTTTTACAGATGAGGAAAGTGAGGTTCAAGACCTGAAGTGATTGGCCTAGTATCACACAACTCATAACAAATGCCAGAGTTTTGCCGAATCATTTTTCAGTTGTGTCCTATTTTTTATAACCCCATTTGGATTTTTCTTGGGGAAGATACTGGTTTAATTTGCCATTTCCTTGTTCAGCTCATTTTGCAGATGAGGAAACTGAGACAAAGAGGGTAAAGTGCCTTGCCCAGGGTCACACAGCTAGTAAGTGTCTGATGCCAGAGCTGAACTCAGGAAGATGAGTCTCTGTGACTCCAGGCCCAGTACTCTATCCACTGTGCCACCCTAGCTGTCCTGTGTGAAATTCCAGAAAGTGTAATTCAAATCCAGGCATCCTGATTCCAAGTCTTCTCTTCCCAACAGAGTCTCTATTTGGCAAGGGCTGTAGGGGCTTGAGGATACTAGAGGATAGAAGAATGAGCGCGCAAAGTCTTTGCAGGGACCCAGTTTTCCTATCTATAAAATAAAGGGAATTGGGCTACACAGGATTTACAATCTAAACTATGATCCAAAGACCTACTCAGAGGGATATTAAGTCATTTATCAGGTAATGTTGTGGGTTAAGTTGTCGCAGTGCGTATTTTATGTTCCTAATAGACTCCAGGAGGATAGGGGCCAAGTCTCATCCTAATTGTCTTGCAGATAGTTAATAAATGTTGGTTGTTGTCTGTAGCAGTTCTGGAGTCTAGGAGAATGGGACTTTAATTAACAAGAGACCAGTAGGGTATATTGGGGTGGGGGAAGGCTGACCTTCTATAAGGGTTTACCAGGTCTCCTCTCGTTTCACCCTCATTTCTCTTCTTTATCAACAGTAAATATTCGGGTGCGGGGAACTTAGGATGGGGTGGGAGGGAGAGCGGAGAGAAACCAAAAAAGGACAAAGAAGAGTTGTTGGCTGAGAGGTGTCCTCTAGAAATACATCGAGGCCAGAGCACCCTCTGGTGGACATTTCTGGTGGTGGCAGCAAATGAAGAAAGATAAAAAACTTTTCTCTGGGTTCCACAAGAAAAAGACACCTGTATTCCCCATGGGAAGTCCTGGTTGAGAGCATAAGACTGGATTGTGACCTGGAAAGACTGTGGTGGTGTTATAAAGGGTCCAATCCTCCAGGACTCCCAGGGTGGTGAGCCTCCTAAAGAGGACGTTTTCCAAGAGGAGATGCTGGATCCTGGGGTCATCTGAATAACATTGGGCAAATTCTCCTCTCTGAGCCTCAGTTTCTCCAATCTGTAAATTGAAGGGTTTGTGCTCCCATCCCAAATCCTATGAATCTAAGGTGGAGGGAGGGTCATGATCCCGGGCTCCCTTAGCTGCCAGGGTTCCCTGCATGGGAGGGGCATTTCTTTACTGGAAGCCCACACCAGGATTACCTGGGCAGGCCTGCAAGAAACATGAGCGACTCTGGAAATCTTGAGGACAGCCACCACCAGGCAGTGGGGCTCGAAGTAGGGCCCTCCTCTGGAAGATCACCCCCAATCCACAGCTTCTACTGCAGCTGCTCCAGCCAGACCAGGGCGCCAACATGCAGTCCACTAAAGGGTGGAAGAAAAACAGGGGCAGCATCAGAACTAAGAAGAAGGCCTGGGACGGACGCATCAGGGAGAGGCCCAGCATTAACAGGTGCCCAGGGTACTACCCAGGACATGCCTAATCAGGGCTAGCTCCTCCCTCCCTCCTGGGCTCAGAGATGCCAGGCTGCCCAACAGTTCCCATACCACAGTGGTCCTCATCAGAGCCATCCTGGCAGTCAGGGTGAAAGTCACAGCGACGATCAGCAGAGAGACACTCGCCACTGCGGCAACTCAGCTGCCTTGGGGAACAGACAGCCCTCATAGCTGGCAAGGTGGGATGTGTGGCCGTGGACACCACAAAAGGTGAAGGTCTCGCTGCCCATGAAGCAAAGTGGAGAAGGAGACCAGTTAACTTATTTGCATTTTTGCTAATAGTTCCTACCTCCTCAGCTAAATTTCCAACCTATTAGTCATGAGACTGGTTGAAATAACACCTAGGAACCCTGCTCTCCTCCAGAAAAATTATCTTGACTAAGGATCAGAACAACTTTCTAAATTCCTTTCCATTATTATGTGCCAAATTATGTATGTGTGTGTGAATGAGTGAGTGAGTGAATGAACGATGACAAAGGATCTATTAAGCACTTACTACAGTATTGTGATAAAGGCACATCTTTGGAAATTGAATGATATTTCTCTTGGTCAACACTGACTCTGAATGTGTTCAGAGTTCTGATTGTGTCTTTTGAGAGTCTAGAGCAAGAATTCTTAACCTGGGGTCCATGAACTCAAAACAGATCAGTGGATAGATTCCATAGCCTTTCCATGAACTTGGATGGGAAAAAAATCTTTATTTTCACTAATTTGTCACTGAAGTACAATATTTCCTTCAGTTATTTAAAATGATTTAATTCAATTATTTTTAAAAATTATTTTGAGTCTGTCAACAGGTTTCACCAGACTGCCAAAGGGTTTCATGTCACACACAAAAAAGTGAAGAATTCTGGGATCAGGACAAAAAAGAATCCATTACATGCAATAGGTCAAGCTCTCCATGGCCCTTAATCTTTTATCTCTTCCTGAATGGTCAAACTCTCTGTTCCTTGTCCTGATTGAATGAGCTCTGTGCATCCCTTTCCTAACTGGGCAGCATCTACACTTCTGATGCCAATCATCAGGAAAGCTGTATTCCTCAACCCCTGTATTGATTAGAGGTCTCTGGGCACCTGGGAGAACTAGGCCAGGAACAAGGACCCAGAAAGATTGAGGCCCTTAAGTTACCAGAAAGGTCAGGGCAAAGGTAAAAAGATGGCTACAGCAAATGACCACTCTGCATTTCAGATTTACACTCCAGATTGCTCTATCCTCCATATGCAAATTCTGTCTTTCAGGCCTGCCTTCTTCTCTTGTTAGAAGCAAGCCCTGTCCTCAGACTTGGTCTCCCTCAGTGTTACGAAACAACTTGTCTCTGGAACTTCCTTTGATCTCTGCCCTAAACTGGCTTCTGTCCAGTGAAGAGAAAGCAAGCTCTTGACGTGCGTGGTAGCTCAGCTTGTGGCTTTCTGCTGCCATCCACTGGGCCCCGGATGCTATGACTTCTCAGAAACTCGATTTCTCTTAGGATTGAAAATAGATGAGAGGTTCAGACTTAAGAAATTATCTAGTCCAACTCCTCATTTGACAACTGGCCCAGAGAAACAAAGACTTACCCAAGGTTAAGTAAGTATCAGAGCTGAGATTCAAAGCCAGGTCCTCTGACTGTAACAAATGCAGCATTTTTCTACTGCTCCTTGAAAGTCATAAGATTTAGGCAGAGTAGGAAGCATCTTGCCTGTTTCTCAATCTGTTGAAATCTGGCTTCCGACCCCACCGCTCACCTCAACTCCTTTCCAAGTTTAACAGTAATGTGTTAAGTGCTATCCACACCTTGACTTCCTGGATGCTCTATCTTTCCTCATCTTCTTCAATGTTGTTTGGTTTGCTTTGTTTTTTTAATTCTCCTTCTACCTCGTCTACCTGCTCTTCTCCATCTTCTTTGCTGGAGCAACATCCTGCTCCCATCTTTCAAGTGTGGTCTCCCCCTACTCCCCACCAAAGGCTCTGCCCTGGACCCTCTTTCTAATCGCCCTGCAACCTTTTGTTGTTCAGTCGTGTCCAACTCCTCATGACATGAGGTTTTCTTGACAGAGATGGAGTTCTCTTGACAGATACTGGAGTAGTTTGTCATTTCCTTCTCTAATTCATTATACAGATGAGAAAACTGAGGCAGTCAGGGTTAAGTGACTTGCCTAGGGTCATCCAGCTAGTAAGTATATGAAGCTGGATTTGAACTCAGGTCTTCCTGAGTCCAGGCCCAGCATTCTCTCTCTTAGTGACCTATGATCATTTCTATGCAGATGACTCCCAAGTCTATAGATCTAACCTGAATCCCTCTCCTGAACTTTAATCCCACACCAATTGTTTCCTAGCTATCTCCACTCAGATATCTCAAACTCAACATTTGCAAAATGAAATTCACTTTCTTTTCCCAAAAAACTCTTCCAAATTTTCCTATTTCTCTTGAGGTCACCATGATTTATTCTGCTCACTCAGATTTATAACCTTAGAGTCATCCATAACTTTTCTCTGCACATTATGGCCCCCTTTCCCATAAACCATCGGTTGCCAAGAATTGTTGATTCTGGCTGGTATCCATCTCTTTCTCTCTACTCACAAACATTTGTTCAGTCGTTTCAGCTGTGTCTGACTCTCCATGATCCCACTGGAATTTTCTTGGCAAAGACACTGGAATGGTTTGCCATTTTCTTCTCCAGTTCATTTTACAGATGAGGAAACTGAGTCAAACAGGGTGAAGTGACTTGCCTAGGGTCACACAGCTAGTAAGTGTCAGAATTCGGACTCTCATCACATGACTGGACTATTACAATGCCTAATTAGTCTTCCAGGCTCTCCCTTTTCCAATCTACCTTCCATATAACTGCCAAGTTGATATTCTCTGTCCATGTCACTCCCTTACTTGAAAATCTTCAGTGCTTTAATAGCCATTAAAGTAGTTTTAATCTTTAATAGCTTCTGGTATCAAATACAAAATTCTTAGCCTAGAACATAAGCTCTCTACAATATGCCTTCCCCCCTACCTTTATCATCCTATTTAATTTTATGCCCTTTCCCATACTCTTCATTGTAGTCTAACTGGCCTCCTAACTGACACTCTATCTCCCTTCTCTTTGTCTCTGCACAAGCCATCTGTCCTTTATACCTGGACTGGACTCCTTTCTCCTCATGGCCTCTGAGAATTCCTAACTTCCTTTATAGATGAAATGCCTCATCTACTTTATCTCTCCCATTTACATCTGTTTATTTGTTTGGGGGTGGGTAGGACGAGGCAATTAGGGTTGAGTAACTTGTCCAAGGTCACACAGCTAGTACCTGTCAAGTCTCTAAGGCCAGATTTGAGCCCAGATCCTCCTGACTTCAGGGCCAGTACTCTATCCAACACACCACCTAGCTGCCCTATTTATTTACATTTTGTGTTCCCTTCAATAGAATGAAAGATCCATGAGGGCAGGAACCATTTCAACTTTATCTTTATCTCCCTTGAACCTAAGACAATGCCTACCACATAGGAAGCACTTACTAAAGGTGGAATCGAGTTGGGTTGAAGTGACTTATAAAATGGGACCAATAATAGCACCTAACCTCTCGGGGTTGTTGTAAAGATCAGATGAGATGGTAATTATAAAGTGCTGAGCACAGCGCCTGGCACATAGTAGGCCCTATGTAAATGCTGGTTAACATCACCATCATCGTTATCATTAGTACGCTCCATGACAGGCTGCAGTAGGCCAACTATCTTTCATTTCAGGTTTCTTTCTCTCTAACTAGCTCATCCCAGGCTGGATCACTTGCCATTCCCTTTCTCTGAAAGATGAAAATTGTCCTTCTTTCTCACATCTACTCTACCCTACAAATGTATTTATTCACTTGATAATCATTTGTTGAGTGGGATAAGCCCCCACCTTCACGGAATTTACAATTTAGTACCAGATATATAGTCCCATATTTTGAAAAAAAAATTTATTTTCTGCCCAGGTTTTGAAAAAAATTCTCTGCCTGTCCCTAATTCCCAGCCCTCACTCCCTTACCTCACTCCCTTACACTTACCACAGTGCAGTTCATCAGAGCCATCAAGACAGTCCTCCTGCCCATCACACACCTGCTTGGGGTCCACACATCCTAGAAACTCACAGGGAACCTGGTCTGGGTTGCACAGCACTCTAGGGAAGGGTGACCACCGGGTAGTACTTGAACCTGTGGGCATCATGTTGATCCCATTCAGTCTGGAAACAAGGGTCCATTTGCCCCACCCTCCCTTAATTACCACTTCCCTTCAACCACCATGGGCCCAAGATCTCAGAGGGGTCAGGTGCCCAGTCTTTTCCTGTCTTCATCCTCCCTCACTCCTTATTACCTTGGAGTGCATGGGGTCCTGGGATCAGGGGTCAGGGAATTCCAGTTCTAGTCTAGCTTCTGCCATTTACTAACTGTGAGAGTTAGTTTGAGCAAGTCATCAAACCTCTCAGAGTCTGATTCCTCATCTATAAAATGGGAATAATGCCTCCCACCTACATTCATGGTGAACGTGAAGAACAAGTGAGATCATGTCTATGAAAGCACTTCCTAAGCATGAGAACACCATATCCATTGGAGCCACTGTGGCCATGATGTCATAAGGGATTATTTTACCTATGGTGGGGAGAGTATGAGGAGTGAGCACGGTCACAGCAGCCATTTGGGGCTGAAGAGTCCGTACTCCAGGTGGAGGGGAGGGGAGGGACTCGAGCATTGGCTCCTTTGTACTCAGGTAGGGAGACTTGGAAACTGGAAAAGTGCCTTCTGGGAGGGGGCCAAGGCCCGGTGCCGTCCCTATGACAAGCAAAGACAAGAGTTTAGCCGAGTTGGGACCCCTGCAAGGAAATGCTTTTACACCAGGAATAAAGGAACTGAGGGACAGTGGATTCAGGCTAGTTGGTGACTCAGCGGACAGAGAGGTGGTCTGGAGTCAGGAGGACCTGAGTTCAAATCTAATCTCAGATACTTAGCTTTGTGATTCTGGGCAAGTCACTTAACCTCTGCTGGCCTTGTTTCCTCATCTGTAAAATGAGGATAGTAACACCAGGCTTGTTGTAAAGCTCCAATAAGACAATATTTATAAAGTGCTTACTTAGCACAGGGTCTGGAACACAGTAAGCACATACACATATTATTTCCTTCTTCCTGTAAGGTAAGCAAATGACACCTGGCTCTCTTCCCTATCACACAGTCACTGACATGAGTGACCTGGATAGGAGTGGAGGATATAGGGTAAGGCTTCCAAACCAAAGGTGCTTACGGCGGGGCAGGGTTAGTTATTTTTAATGGGTTCAGCACCCAGGAGAGTTTGAATGAGAGGCTTGAGTTTCAACAGGGAACAAGGAGACATTTTCCCAAGCTCTTATCTTAGATTTATGCCTCACCTCCCCTTCCCTTTCACCCAAGGAGGCATTGAACCTAGAGTCAGGAAAACCTGGGTTCATATCCAGCCTCACACCCTTAGGAGTGGTGTGACCCTGGGCAAGTCACTTAACTCCTCTCATTTTCCTCCTCTATTAAAAATAAGGATAACTATAGCACCTGTCTCATAGGACTGTGGTGAGAGCCAAAGGAAATCTTGTACTTGGCACAACAAAGCATTAGAACTGCTTTTCCCTCCTCCTCTTTCTTACCTAGTTTTTGTTGGAAAGGATAATTACGAAGGAAGGTGGAGAGATAGATGTGGAAATTAAGGTAATATCGTAAACAAAAGAAATCAATTAATTTAAGTATTTTTCAGAAACTACTATAATAAAAGCTATCATTATTACCTACGGTGGGAATAGGTGACCCCTGTCCAAGGTTCCAGGCTTCAGTTTCCAATGGACCCTAGGAAGAAAAACAATTCAACCCCCAAATCCTAGCCAGTTCTTCCATTGTCTATGTGTCCATGGTGTATCTCTCCCACTCCCATTCTGAGCAGAAACTCCAAAAAGTAATCTTCCCATTTCTATAGTCTACTGCTCATCCCCCTCACTCCCCAGTCACCTATCCCTCTTATGTATCGCTGCTCCTGTCCCAGACCAGCAAGATACATGAAATCTAGCCTAACCTGAGTTAGCCAACACCATTGGCTAGCCCAGCTCTGACTAGGGACTCACAGGAAAGTTGGGGGTACCAATTTCCACTGCTCTCCAGGACTCTGGTCTTCCTGACTCCAGGCCCAGCACTCTGTCTACTGTGCCACCTTAGTGTTTTTCATATATAGATATAGTTTTATAGATACAGTGTTTTATATATGTATATATATATATACATATTGCACATGCATAGGTTTTAACTTTATATATGATATGTATACATAGAGACACATGTATATAATTGTGCATTTTTGTGTATAGCTCTATATATTACATATATATGTACACCTACTTGTGTGTTTGTTTACATGCATAAAGATGCAAAAAAAAATACTGCATCTGCAATCAGAGCACCTGGTTTGAGACCTGGACCTACTGCTTATTACCTATATGACTTTAGACAAGTCACTCCCTTATTTGTAAAATAAGGAGACCGACCTAAGTGATCTCTGAGGTCTCTCCCAGTTCTGTGATCAATCTATGATCTTGTCTCCCAAACCATGCTGTCAGGTCCCTGAGAACAGGAACTATTTCCTAGCATAAGGAAGTGACTCCTGAAAATCCAGGACCCATGAACAGAAAAGCAGCCACAACCTTGAGGTACTCAAGGGTGCTGGAGCTAGTTCTAACCAGTTCCCCCAAGAACTGATTGTTAAATTTTCAGCGAAATGCCACAAATCAGAGCTTGGCTTATTGTTTTGTCCAAATTGAAGAAAGTGATGGAGGAGGTGTCCACAATACAGATTAAACTTTTAAAAATGTGTTTTTCCTTTTCCAGAAAGCTAGTTGTTAAACATTTACCAGCACATCCCCAGGGTAAATTAACTATAAAAGATGCAGTCATGCTAGATGATCTCTTCAGAAAGCTCATCTTAGTCCTTGGGATGAATCAGAAAGAAAACAACATAGAGAGGATGAAGGCTAATGGGACATGCCTCTGGGTGACCTTGAAAAGTTTGCTTCTGTGAATTCAGGAGGGAGATGAGGAGTCTAGCTCTTGACAGGGTGTAGAGAAGAGGAACAGAGGCAGAAGCGTGGAAGCCAGAGGATGGCAAACAGAGCCGGGGGAGTGGGAGGACAGGCAGGGAAGCAGGACATTGAGACACCCAGGGGCTGCTGGGGTGCATCGGGACACAGGGATGGATCCTAGGGGAGGATACAGGCTCAGCGGCCTAGTGACCTCTGTGTAACCGTGGAGGAAGTCAGCTTCTCTGAGCCCCAGTTTCCTCCCTTATAAAATGAGGGCAATGAGCTAGCTTACCTCTTGCTTTCCAGCTCTAAATCTATGATTCTAACATCTCAGCAAGGACTGGAAGGGAGAGACATGCATTTACCTACTGCGCTCCAGGCACCGTACTGTGCTTTACAAATACTGCTCATTTGATCCTCACAACAGCCTGGGAAGAATGTACTACTATTACTATCCCCATTTTACAGTGGAAGAAACTGAGAAAGACAGAGGGGAAGTGACCTGCCCAAGGTCACACAGCTAGTGAGTATCTGAGGCTGGGTCTTAATTTGGGTCTCCCTGACTCCAGGCCCAGGGCTCTATTCATTGCACTATGAGCTGCCTCAGCTGCCAGGGAGTGTAGAGTGGAGACAGAGTAAAGAGTTGATCAGGAAGGGCTAATCAGGGAAAGCTTCCTGGAGGAGCAGAGTGTGGGCATGGGATGCCTCCATTATTACGCATCTAGGCTTTGGGCTTCTCACCTCCTTGGTCCAGGGAGTTGACTGCATGAGGTGGGCAGGAAAGGCCAATGTGGTATGGTCTCTGGGCCTAAAAGCAATCAAGGAACCTCAAGTCAGTCCCTCCAGTTCTCAAACTCCATCCTTGAGCCCTTGGCTCTTTTCCCTATGAATTGGGCCCCAGGTAATATGGTAGGACTCCATCCAGGGGAGATGAGGAGAGAGGAGGGACAGAGAGGCCACTGTTCCCGAGAGCTGAGGACTGTGGTAGGGTCCTCATCTAGAACAAGGAGGGTTGGCCCAGAAGATTTCTAAAGATCACACTACCTCTAAATCTATGACCCTACAACTTAAGAATCCAGAGAAAAACAGGGCCATTGCTCATAGACAAAACCTGACAATGCCCATGAGCTGAATGGCAGCACCTACCCCATCTCTGGAAATTCCTGTTGTTGGGTGGGATTGCAGTGCCCAGATTACCTGACAGTACTTGGAGGAAGAGTAGTACAGTCCTTTTCATCAGAGTCATCTCCACAGTCTTCTACACCATTGCATATGGCCTCCAGTGGGATACACACACCATTGGCACAAAGGAATTCATTTCCTGGACATTGTGGCACCATTGGGGTGGACACTGCAGGGTAGACATAAGGTGGAGAGCCTTGCTAGGGTTCTACTCAAAGATGGCTCCTACCTCTATGAACTAATCCAACTATTCTGAAGAGCAATTTGGAACTATACCCAACGGGCATACCCTTTGACCCAGCAATATTGCTTCTAGGGCTGTATCCCAAAGAGATGATAAAAAGGACCCATGTACAAAAATATTTATAGCAGCTCCCTTTGTGGTGGCCAAGAACTGAAAATTGAATGGAAGTCCATCAATTGGGGAATGACTGAAGAAGTTGTGGTATATGAATGAAATGGAATACTACTGTGCTATAAGAAATGATGAACAGGTGGACTTCAGAAAAACCTAGAAAGATTTATATGAACTAATGCTGAGTGAAGTGAGCAGAACCAGGAGAACACCATACACAATAACAGCCACAGTCCGTGATGACTGATTTTGATAGACAAAGCCTTTCTCAGCAATGCAAGGACCTAAAATAATTCCAAAGAACTCATAATGGAAAATGCTATCCACATCCAGAGAAAGAACTATGGAGTAAGAATGCAGAGCAAAGCAGACTGTTTTCTGTTTTGTTTTATTTTGTTTTTTTCTTTCTTCTGGTTTCCCCCATTCATCATAATTCTTCTATACATCATGATTAATGTGAAAATATGTTTAATAGGAATGTATATGTAGAGCCTATATATCAGATATCAGGCTGTCTTGAGGAGGGAGAAAGGAGGGAGGGGGAGAAAATTTAAAACTTATGGAAGTGAATGTTGAAAACTAAAAATAAATAAATACATATAAATATAAATAATATATAAATAATTATAAATAAATTTTAAAAATTAAATCATTAATTTTTTTTTTAAAAAAGATGGCTCCTACCTAGATTCTCTCCCTATCCACACTCACACACATTTCTTCATACCTGGATCACAGCCCAGCAGCTCCACTCTCAGGAAGAGGCCATGGTGAAAGTCATGGGGTAGTACTCGGACATGCCTTGCTTGCACCATGCGGCCAAATGTCCTCACTGCAGGTGTTGAGTCATCCCAGTTCCCTGGGAACAGCTGTTAGGGTGAGGAAAGGGGAAGTGGGCACTCAGATCCAGAACAGATGATGTAGACACGACACACACACACTCTGTAAGAACAAATTCCCTTTTGCCTCAGCCTTCTTCAAAGGACACTCTAGCTTCTGGCATTCACAGAAACCTAGCTCTCTAGAAACCACTACATCCTCAGGCCCCCTCGCCAGACTGGATTGCTCTTTTTCCCCTGCCCCTCTGCCTTGGCACACTGCGCCAAGAGGAAAAGTCGGCCTGCTCCTTGTTCCCCTTGAGGCCCTTCCTCTGTCACCATCACTCTTCAACCTCTCCTCGAGATTCCATCCATCTCTCAGATCCTTGATGCCATCATATACTGGACACTCTTCCTCGGTTTCTCAAAGAGTTCAGTACATGCCTCATATTTGTCCTCATCAGCCCAAATCCTGTCCTCATGTTTGGAGACTTTAGTAAAGATGTCACTGTCCTCTCAAACACCCTGGCCTCCCAACAACACCCAGCAATCAATAAACATGAGCAGTTACTATGTAGCTGATAATATGCTAAGCTTACACTAACCCCTAACAGGCTTTCACTCAAGCTCAATGAATCACGGTCTTTAGATCATGACATCACCCATGACTTCTCCACCTCCATGGTCTTGAGCACTTCATGCCCTGGTCATAATCCTCTATCCTTCCTTCCTTACATCCTTAACCCTAGCCCTCTGGGTCTCCTCTGACTTTGCCCCTACAGTCATACTCTCTCCTCTGATCTTCAGCCTCTCCACACCCTTCTCTTCTACCAACAGACATGAGTAGGTCTCCCCCTAACTTTAAAAAAAACTCTCCCATTTCTCCCTCATACTGCCCGACCTTTCTGCAACATATCACCACCTCCTGGACACTCATTCCTCTGTCCATCTGCTCCTTCACACGGTCCCTTAATAAGACATTATCCATGTCCTAACCCTAGCCCCTCACTATAGATATTCCCTAAAGCTCTGTAGTAGACCATCTTCTCACTCTTTTGGTGATCTCAGCAACTCCCAAAGGTTTCATTACCATCTCTGTGTAACTGACTTCTAAATCTATATATCTAGACCTAGTCTCTGACTCCAGCTCATCACCAACTGTCTACTAGTCATTTCCAACTGGATGTCCCGTAGACATCTCAAATTCAACATGTCCAAAACAAAATTCATTATCTTTTCCCTAAAAAAACACTTTTCTTCCCAACTTCCCTATTTCTGTTGAGGGTACTACCAACCTCCTCAACCTCAGAATTATCCCCTGCCCCATGCAATTAGGTGCAAAGTCTAGTTGATTTTACCTCCTCAACATCCCTTTCACATCTGGCCCTTTCTTTACACACATACACACACACACACACACCCCACCACCACCATCCTGGTTCACCCCCTCATCACCTCTCAATTGAACTATTGAAATAGGCTCCTAATTGATCTCCTTGCCTCTGCTCTCTGTCTCTGTCTCTCTGTCTCCATCTGTATGTGTGTCTCTCTCTCTTTGTGTTTCCCTGTTTGTGTGTGTGTTTCTTTCTCCATCTCTGTCCTTCTCTGTCTCTCTCTGTCTCGCTCTGTCTCTCTGTCTCTGTCTCTCTGTGTCTCTCTGTCTCTGTCTCTCTCTGTGTCTCTGTCTCTGTCTCTCTCTTTCTCTCTCTCTCTCATTGATCCTGCATACAACTGCCAAAGTGTTATTCCTAACACACAGGTCTGACCATGTCACTCCCTGACTTAGAAAAGCCCCACTAGCCCCCTATTGCCTTTGCTTTAATATTCCACTTCCTTTGTTTGGCATTAAAGACCCTTCACACGCAGGTCCCAGCCTGCTCTGACAGACATATTACTCATCACTCCACTTTCCACGCTCTGCAGTGCAGCTGGACTGGCTTACTTGCTACTCTTCTTACATGACATTCCATCTTTCCTCTCTGTATCAACAACAGGCTGCTAAACCCAATGACCTTTTCCCAGTCCTCATCCTCATTGGCTTGTCTACAATTTTTCACTCTGCCGATCAGTGTCTCTTCCTGGATCCTCTATACTCCTTTGATTTCTTTGGGGCTTTTTTGGGGGGAGAGAGAGGGTGCAATTGAAATTAAGTGACTTGCACAGGATCACACAAGGAGTGTCTAAAGATCAGATTTGAACTCAAATCCTCCTGACTCCAGGGCTGGTACTCTATCCACTTTGCCACCAAGCTGTCCCCTCCCTTGGTTTCTGCAACACTTTTCCTTCCTTGATCTCTTCCTGCATTCTTGACAGTTTCTTCTTAGTCTCCTTTCCTTGTTCATCATGCATCTCCCAACCCCTACCCATGGGTGTCCCCTGTGGCCTCATCCTGGACCCTCTCACTTCCCTCCCTTATTGATTTCAGCATCTCCTGTGGGTTCAGTTATCATCTCCACACAGATAACACTAGAGACAATAACTATACATACACACATAATCTCTATATAAATATAAATCCAGATGGAGATATCTAGCATGCAGTTGCTAATAGGAGACTGGGGTTCTGAAAAGAGATTATGGTTAGAATATATATATATATATATATATATATATATATATATGAAATAAGGCTGAAAATTTTATATACACACACGTGCATGTGCGTGCCCATGTACTCATGATGCATATTTTTGGAGAGGGATTAAACCTGTGACTTCTTTGGTATTGGGTGAGGAAACTCCCTCTCCCAGGGCAAGTCACCTCCTATTCTGCAACCTACCCTCTTAAAAAGTGGCCTGGGGCACGGAGAGGTTAAGAGTCACAAAATCACTAGGCATTAATAGGCAGGACTTGAGTCTTTGTCTTCCTGACTCAAAAGCTGGCTCTCCACCTATCATACCAAAGCAAGCTCTTATTATATACATATATATTTACAGGACGAGAAAACTGAGGTAAATAGGGTTAAGCACCTCGCCCAGGGTCACACAGGTATTTTCTGAGACCCAAGTCTTTCTGACACCTAGCCTGGTGCTCCATCCACTGAGCCACCTAGCTGCCCCATATATACACATATGCATATGTGTATATTTAAATGGAATAGTAATTTAAATGAAAAGATCTTTCTCATTATTAATAGGCCCATATGATCTGTTTAAATCACCTGGAAGCCTAAGTCACATGTGGCAGGAGGAGCTTGCTAAAGAGGCAGAACAGGAAGGGTGAAGCAGAACCTGGAGGAAGTGAGTGAGCAGGGGTCTGGTCAGAGGGGAAATTACAAGGGCCACATTGTGACAGTTGATAGTGAGAAGGCCCTGACTGAGGGGAGATTTGTCTCCTGCTGTGATCATGTTTATTAACTTCTTGGTCACCAGAACAGATTTAGCTTTCTGGTTCTGGGATTTCACTTTCTGGTATCTAAAGAAATGTTTTTCTTCTGCCTTGTATATAGAGAGTCTTTTATACTTTGAGATTGAGAACTACATTGGCATATTCATAGTCACCACCAGCGCTATGAGCATTGCCTTGGTCTCTCCCTCTCTCCCTCCCTCTCTCTCTCTCTCTCTCTCTCCCACACACACACACATACACACACACACACACACACACACACACACACTCACATACACACACACGTCTTGAATTCTATTTTACATCTACTTTATATCTTGAATTCTAGTTCCCCATCACCAACAACCTGCTGGATGTCTCTACCTGGATGTTCACTGGCGTCCCAAACTAATACATCCAAAATGTTCATCATCTTTCTACCTAAATCCCTTCCAAATTTCTTTGTATCTTTTGAGAGTCACCATCATCATCCCTAGTGCCCAAGTCCAACAACAACATCTGCCTCTTCTTCACTCTATCTCACCATTCAGTGGACAGTCAAATCTGGTCAGTTCCATCTCCATATCCTTTCTTGAATCCATCACCTCTTTATTCACATAGTCATCACTCTCATTCAGTCCCTTGTCAGTTTTCTCTGGACTATTTTAATAGTCTCCTGTTTAATTTTATTTTATTATAATATTATAATAACATATTTTGTCTTAATAGTTTCCGGTAATAGTCTCCCTGTTTCCAGTCTCTCTACTCTTCATTCTCCAAGCAGCTCTCCAAATAATATTCCTAAGTCACTGATGTGACAATGTTACTCCTCCCTGAAAACTTTCAATGGCTCCCCATTGCCTCTAAAATCAAATATAGACTCTTCAGCTGACACATGATGCTCTCAACAATTTTGATCCAATCTACCTTTCCACCATTTTTTCCTATTATTACCTTTCACATGCTCTATGTTCCAACCAAACTGGGCTATTGGCTGTACCCCACATTCAACATTCCATTTCCTACCCCACAAACTATGTCCAACTTCCTGTAATACAGTCCTTCCTCACCCCCTTCCCTTAACTTCCTTCAAGCCATAACTCAATTGCAACTTCCTATGGGAAACCTTCCCTGATTTACTCCCCCCACCCTCCCAACTCTGCCGTTAATGTTCTTACTCCTCAAATTACATTATTTTCACTTAAAGAGGTACACCATATCTACCCAGTAGAATTAAGTTACTTGAGGACATTGACTGTTTCATTTTAGTCTTTATAGATTCTAGGTGATGAAGTTAATAGAAAACAGCCTGGGATAAGGAACCTCAGACACTTCCTAGCTGTGTGACCGTGGGCAAGGCACTTAACCCTGTTTGCCTCAGTTTCCTCATCTGTCCAATAAGCTGGAAAAGGAAATGGCAAGCCACTCCAGTATCTTTGCCAAAAAAACCCCAAATGGAATCAGAAAGAGTCAGACATGACTGAAATTTCATGACTGAAAATTCGACAGCACAAACAACTTCTATCATAGTACTTGCACATTGTAGGTGCTTGATAAATGTTCATCAAGCTCTTAGTCATCCTTCAAAGACTGGCTCAAAATCTACTGTTCCACAACCACCCCAGGGCTCATTAATTTGTTTCTTTTCTGAATTCCTTTAGCACTCTTTTGTTGTTTAGCATTTCTAGCCTTTCCCTCCCTACCCCCAAATAAATTGTAAGCTTGTCTAGGACAGGGATCATTGTCCACAGCACTTAGCCCAGGGCTATTATCTCACAGAGGAGTCAGTCACCTTGATGAACAGAATAGTGGCAGGAAAACTAGCTAGTTAAGCAAGCGTCACATAGGGAAGGAATGAGGGGACTGAAGCGGGGGTACCTTGGGCATAGACAGAATGCCTGGAAGAACCTTATGGTAGTCATGCCAGTTATGCCCATCAGTACTGAACTGGAGTGAAAAGCTGGTGACATAGGCGTCAGAGGAACCAGCTCCCTGGACCACAATGCCTGTAGAGAGGCCAGGAAGAAATCAGAGCTGTCAGAGGCCCTGGCAATCCCCCAATGTTCTCCCAGCATATTCTCCTTGCTCCCTCCACCTCTGTGCCTATTCCCCTACCCCTCATTCATTCCCCCCAAATACCATGACCCTCATTCAGGACTTCTGACCTCCCCACCCCTACTCTTCTGCCCTCTCATCCTTTGTCCTTTCCCAAGTTAATCCTCCAACCTTCTACCCACTGACCAGTGAGGTTTCGGGGCCTTAGCAAATCCATCTGAAGGAAAGGGGGCTGGATGTGCAACTCAGCATAGGTGTCTTCCCTGGGACTCCAGCCTTGGAGCTCCAGCCCCAACACCAAAGACCCCAGACGGCCAGCCCAGGCAGGGTGCTCAGGATGTTCAGATGATGCCCTTAGACTGCTAGAAGGGAGCTTTAACAAGCCCAGTGGGGAGTAGCAAGGGTCTGGAGGAAGGGAAAGATACAGGATGGGGAAAATCCAAGGAGCTGAAGAAACATTGCGGGTATAAAGGTAGAGAGTCTAAGGACATCTGGTGGAAACATTGAGAGTATGGGGAAGACCTGGGTCAGGATAGAGAGAGGGAGCAGGAGAGACAGTCGGGAAGGCATGATGGATGCTGGGCCATACAGCCCTAAGGGACCCAAGATGCTAGTCTGAGGCACAAGGACAATCCAAGAGAACCCAGAGAAGGACCAAGGGAGCAGTACCACCATGAATGTCCCAACCAGCACAGCAGGCTCACTCCAGCACTCCCACAAAGAACTAGACACTAATCCCGGGCAACCTGACCCTAGAGTCCATCCCAGGCCAGCCCTATCCTCCTGCAGACTCCTCCTGCCTCTCCTACAAAAGGATCTGATCTTCACCTCCAGGTGCAGGCAGTGGATAAGTGGAAAGACTGGGTTCTGGTTGAAGACTTGGAGGAAACAATGGAGTGGTTGTAGGGGCGGCTGTCCTGTTCTCTCCTAGCAGAGAAAGACAAACCTGAGAGTTATGATGGGGACATCTCAAGGTGTGTCAGTCTCCCAGGTCTTTGGGTCACACAGAAACATCTAGAGCTGGACAAGACTGTATAGATCATCAATCCAACCCTATTATTTTACAGATGGAAAAAAATGAGATGAAGAAACTTACTCAAGATCACCCAGATATTTCAGATTCTAAGACAGGTCTAATAAAACCTAGTCTTCTTTCTATTATGCTGTAAGCTATCCAATACTCAGGAAACTGTGCACTAGATATGGTTACTATTTCTCAAAGCATTGTCATTTCCACTCCTGTCTCTACTCAAGATTCTCATAACAAATCTTGAGAAGTTATTATCCCTGTTTTACAGAGGAGGAAACTGAGGTTGAAAGAAGGTGAGTAACTTGTCCAAGGTCATATAGCTAATCAACTGGAACTAGGAACAAGATCCTACACATGTACCTATGGGTTCTTCCTGGAGTTGTATATGCCACAGCTAACAAATGCATGAAAATTTCACCCCGTCTGCTTTTGATTCATCTTCTTATTCATTTTTTGTCTGGGCTTTAAGTCAATCAAGGGAGTATATCTGATGTTTCCCCATAAATTAATGGAAATACTGAATGTCTCATTAATTAATAAATTTGCTCTAAGATGAAAAAGCTTTGATCTCAAAAGCTATGACCAAAATAAGAACATTTCGTATTAAAGCAGAGACAAGCCCTAAACCACTAACATTCTGTGGATCTGCACACTCACCTTGTCCAGCAAGGTGGGCGAAGACAGATCCAAATGAATGAATGAATGAGGGATGAGGGGGAGGGTGGAAAGCAAAATTTGTACATGCCATGGCATGGTCCCTCTCCGATGTCTTTCCTCTTTAGTTTACCATCACAATTACTTTTCAAAAAAAAAAAATCCCAGTGGTTTGTGGGTGTGAAGTCCCAAGCAAAAATGGAAAGAGGGTTCTAATGGTGTTCCCTTCAACTAAAGAAGAAAGGTATGGCAGAAGGAGAGTGGCATTCTCTGATCTCAGTCTTCTTCTAATCAAATCAGAGTGGTGATGAGGGCAACCCGGAAACCAAGGAATCTGGGAGTGGTTCTAGGTCTGGGAGAAGTTGCTACACATTGGTGTTTCTTTCCTTGCCCAGGATTCCTCCACAGAATTCAGGTCTCTGGAATCCCAAGCCAGTCTTCTTCCTCTACACCATAATGCTTCTCTGGGAACCAAGTAAGGGTGAGGGACGTCTTCACCCAAAGACCTTTCCCAGCCCCTCATGTTATTCCCATCCTCAAATTCTCCTCTGTAACCCCATACCCCGAGTCCAACTCACCAACAGAAATACAGTGGCAACATGATTCTCCCCTTCCCTCCACTAGCATCCAACCCTGTGGAGAAATGAGAATTAGATAGAAAATGGGGAAACCCTTTAAAACCCATCAGGATCATAGATGTCAAGTTGGAGGGGACCTCAGAGGGCATCTATTCTAAGGCCCTCATTTTATAGATAAGGAATCTCCCTTTCCATCCTTCCTATCTCCCCTATACTCTATCTACCATGAACATCTCCTGCTTCCATCCCCCTTCCCCTACTGCCAGGCTATATTGTCACCATCCTGGCTTCTATACCCTACCCAAGCATCTGCCCCCTCCTTCTTCCCAGGTAATACTAGCCACTCCCTGCCCTCACCTGTGGACAGGATCTCAGAGAGCAGTAGGGAGAACACTGAACTGTGTGGTTGAGCAGACAATGGCACACCTGGCATCTGCCCCAGCGCCAGCGTTCCCCAACTCTGTATGTGCTCCCCTGGTGCTCACATTCCTCACA
Source organism: Potorous gilbertii (assembly GCA_028658325.1). NCBI lineage: Eukaryota > Metazoa > Chordata > Mammalia > Diprotodontia > Potoroidae > Potorous > Potorous gilbertii. The sequence goes on from CM053770.1 coordinate 74,577,401, forward strand.
GGGCTCTGTCTGACACCTAGTCAGGGAAGGAAAGGAAAAGCTGGGTCATTCATGAAGGTCCCAAGTGGGCTTCCCCACCCTATGGACTCCAGGCCAATTTCAAGAAACAAGGAATAAATCACATTGAATCCCAGTTCCCAGGTGCCTTAGTCACATACACCAAAAGAACAACATGCAAATATAAACAAATGTAAAACATGCAAATAAACATGTGTCAGAGGGTTTCATAATTCAAGATCTCCCATGTCTTTCCCCTCACCATCTTTCAGTCCATCCCACCCTCACCCCCATTCTTCCTAGAAGATCCTCTCTTTCCCTTCCTGGTTTTCTCCTGATGAATCATAAGACAGAATCAAAGCAGAAAGAAAGATGCACACCCAGATGTGGAAGAGGCCTTAGACGAACAGAATGGCCTCTGACTCTACTCTTATTGAGATTTGTCTAACAAATACCCTGGGCTGAAATCTTAGTAGACCAACAATCCTTTTGGGGGAGGGGACAGAAAAATAAATTTTTGGGGTCATGGTATTTGGCAGTTCCCCTAATTGTCAATATTGTAAAACCTGTGCTTTGATGTCCCTATATTTTGGAGTACAGATATGGTCTCTAAATAAGTTCTAACATTTGAATGTATTAGCATAGGGCTTCCTTACATTTGGGGGTTCGGGTATTTGGGGGTTTGAAAATGTGTGGATAGCTGAGGCGTGGTAGTAGGAGTTACCTTCGGGCCTTTCGGTAGATGCCTCTGCACTGGTAACCACGCCCCATGTGGGTAGGGTTGCTGGGACTTCTGAAGGACCACTGGATGCTCTGGCTCCCACAGGGGCCCAGACACTCAGCCCATGGTGACCAAGATGACCAGCCACAGTTCACTAAAGATTAGTTTACAAGGGATGGGAATAGATGATCCAAAATCAATTTGTAAAGATTGAGTCAGGACAGGAAGGCTCCAGCAGTTAGGAGGAAAAGGTCAGGTCAGGGAGAATGGCCTAGGTCCTAGGGTAGAGGGTCCTAGAAGGAAATTCCAGGCAAAGGATCCAGTGAAATAGAGGATAGCTTGCAGAAGAGATGCCAGGTTCCCAAGGTGTCATGGACCATGAGGAAAGGGGTCAAGAGCGGCATATAGGGAAGTAATTCTGGGAATATCTCACCAGCACAGTCAGGGTTAGGCTGGCATCGACGTAGCTGGCCATCCTGACATGTACAGAGGCGGCAACTGATCTTGACCCGCTGCCCTGGCCAATAGCGATTGCCTTCCACCAGGCAAGGACACTGTCGGGGCCGTACACACTGTCCATCAAAGCCCAGAACCCGACCATCGGGACACCAACAGCCTGAGGGGTAGGTAGGCACAGAATGACGCTGAAGACAAGTACCAGTGACCAATCACTAAGGGTTAGAGAGTAGGCTGAGCTGGTGCTGAATGCCATTCCCCAAGTCTCTTGCCCATGAACACAATACCTGGACTGCAGGGTCGGTCAGGTAGGCACTTGATCTGACTGGAGATGTCAGCACAAGTCAGAGGGCAAGGAGCACAGGGTTTGGGTACCAGCTCTCCAGGACATGAAGTGACATTGGAACAGCCATCCTGTGAGCATGGCTCTGGACAGAAGCAGAAACAAGATATATTGAGGACAGAAAAAATTCAAAAGATACTCCCTTTCCCCCAACCAACTGTCCCATAAAATTTAATAATAATAACAACTCATATTTCTGTAGTGGTTTCTTGATAAGGAATTTGTGGGGTAGCTAGTACAAGAATTAGTGTCCCATTTTCCAGTTAAAGAAACTGAGGTTAAGATAGCCAAGTGATCTGCCTTTGGTCATAGAACTAATCAGATTCAGAGCCAGATCTCAAGTCTAGGACTCTTCATTCAAAGTTCAGTATACTTACCAGTGCAGCCCACTGCCCTAATTCTACCCATTATCTCACTGGCATGTCCCTATCCCTTAAGTGGGCACTCACTGGTTTGGAGGGTGCTGTGGGGGCCCCCAGGCAATGTGGCGCAGGTTCGACCACCATTTTGGGGTGGGTGGCAGACCCGATGTCTGGTCACAACTCCACTACATGGCTCCAAGCATTCAGACCAGGGGGACCAGTCACTCCACACGCCATCCTCTGTGGGAAGGGCAGCAGTGAGGGCAGAAAGAGATGTAAGGATATTGAGACCAGGGAGAAGAGGGGAATGGGCAGGACGGGAAGGGTAGAGGAAGGATGGCACAGCTAACAGAGAAAGGAGAGGGCACTCCAATCAGAAACTTTCCCTTTACCTCTTCCCTTCTCTCCTTCACCAGATTTCCCTATCCCTTGGGTTCCGTTGAGTCCCTCTCCCTCACACCCCTGAAGACTTCCAGCAGATATACATTGCCAGCCTCCCTCCCTCCTCATTCCCCAGGGCCCACACTCACCAGGGCAGGCAACAGTGAAGCAAGCACGGGCTTGGTGTTCCAGGCCTAGACAGCGCTGAAGCACAGGGAGACTAGGGGGAAAGCACAGGCGACTCCTAGCCTGTACCCCAGCCCCACAAGTCTGGCTGCACAGTCCCCATGGGGCCCAGGATCCCCATGTGGCACAGCCCTGCTCCTCAGAGGATGGCTCCAGCTCATCCTTCACCTCACAGTCTGGCTGTCCATCACACACCTGGGTTGGGGGAGGTTGAGGACAAGATGGGCAGAAGGTAGAAGGTCAACGTGCAGGTCAGAGATCAGGCAGCAATGACAAGAGTGACTCCTTATACCTCTGACTCTCACCTGTTGAAAGCTGATACAGTGGCCATCTGGGCAGGAATATTCAGGGCAAGGAACCCCAGTCTTGTTAGGAGTCATGGGGAATGGAAGTCTCTCTGGAAAAGGAAGGGGAAGGGAGGGGAGGGAGATAGGATGAAGTAACAGGGAGGTATTCCTCTTGACAATGATAATGTCCACAGGCATAGAAGCCATCCTCCTGCCCATGAGCACTCAAGCCCCTGGACCATAAACCTAGGCCCTCGCTATTGCAAGGAGGAGGGATCAGGGCTGGAGGGATCCATACCACAGTTTAGTTCATCTTCACCCTCTGGACAGTCAGGGATTCCATCACAAAGCCGAGTCAGCCTCAAGCACAGTCGGGGAGCTGAGCCACAGGGGAAAAGCCCAGGACACGGTGGCAGTTGGGTGGAACCTATGGACACAGTCAGTTTCCATATTGTTCAACCCCGCTCAGGGTAGGAGAGAACCATGTCCAAGGAACAGAGTAAGCTGAGCGTAGGACTTAAGAGGTAGATCTAAGATTGAGATACAGAAGACCCCTCTCTGTATTCCACCTTGCAGGGACTGTCCTGGTCAGGAAAGCTAAAGAGACCTGGTGGTTGGATGATGCCAGGACAGAGGGTGTCCTAAGGAAGACAGTAGGATGAGGTATCTTCATTTCTGTGAGAACTGGGAGAACAAATACTGGCAAGCTTTGGGTGGCTCCTAGGTACATGGTTACAAGTGTCTGGGGGTTAGAATGGCAGACAACTCACCACAAGCATCCAAGCTTTCATCGGAACCATCTGGGCACTGGGCGGTTCCATCGCAGAGCTGCAGATAGGGTATACAGTGGAGGCTGAGGGTACAGGGCATGTGGTGTGGGGGGCAAAGCTCTCCACAGTCCAGCTCATCAGCACCATCCTTGCAGTCCTCTTCATGGTCACAGCGCCAACCCCGAGGTATACACTCACCACTGCCACAGCTGAACTCATAGTGACCACAGGGTAGTTCTATGGGTACAAAACAACACATAATTTCCCCCATTTCATTTGCATGAGTCTTATCCCTATCTAACTAGGTTGTAAGCTCCTCAAGGTTGGGAACCATATCTTCATATTCTGTGGTGGGAAGATGTCTGGCCTGGGAACCAGCATGCCTGTGTTGCATTTCTGGCTCTGACACTTGCCACATGACCTTGTGCAACTCATATGCCCTCAACAGGCTTCAGTTACTTCATATAGAAAAACAATTTAAGACCATTGGACTAATAGTCTATAAAGTCCTTTCCAGTTCTGACATTCTGGGGTTTTACTTCCATGTTTTTCCTTCTTCCCATTCCCACTGCTATCCCCTAAATTAGACTCATTCCCTCACACCAGGACCGTTGAAATGGTCTCCTAACAGATCTCACTGCTTATATTTTCTCCTCCAAACCCTTCAGCTCCCCATAGCCAACTAAATCAGCAGGGAGCATTGGAAAGAATGATGGATTTGGAGCTGGAGAAGTTGGCTTTGAATCCTAACTTTGTGACTTTGGGCAAATGACAACTTGTCTGGGTCTCTGTTTCTTCACCTGTAAAATGATGGAGTTTAACTAGATGACCTCTCAGATCCTTTCCAGGGCTAGTTTTATGGTCCTACAATGACATGAATGTCCCTCAAACGCTGATCATGTCACTTTGATGCTCAACAGCCTTTACAGGCTTGCTCCCCATGGCCAATTCTCAGTTCTGAGATTGAGAGCTCTCCAACACTGCCATCCCTTTAGAGGAGTGCATCCCCTTTTTTAGAGGAGGGCCTCTCCTGCCAGAACAGCCTCATTGTGCCCCACATCACTGAAACACTACTCCCACCTACCTCCTGTACAGCTTTCAAAGCTGTTTCAAATCCCACCTTCCAGAAGCCTTTCCTTATCCTTCCAGCCCAAAGGGATGAAAACCCTGTGGGCCTTGCTCACTGTACCATCCATTTTAATTCCTGTGCACAGCTGTGGTTTAGAATCCAAAGAAGGAGGTTCTGTATCCCTTAGATTTTCTTGTAACCCTCTCGCATGTCTCGCATAGAGACAGCTTGTACTGTGAGCATTCAGGGAAGGTACCGATTGACTGAGTCGGCCTGGGAGGCCTAGGGGGCCTCATAGAACTGCCATCTCCTTGGGACACAGGCTCTCTCTTCAGAAGCAGCAAAGTCTAGTAGACTGAGAACTCAATTAGAGAGGCTAGAGATGTGGATTTTACTCCTATTCTTCCGTTAATTAATAGAATCAGAGTAACAGAACTGAAAGGGGCTCAGAGTTGATTTAATCTAAGGGTTCTAAACCTAGAACTCATTAACATATATGTATAATGTGAGTTGTGTACATATATATTCACATTATTATATACTGATAACTCTTTCTATATCATTGGTTTGCTTTCTGATCCCATGTATTTCATTTTATACATTTATGTGTATTTGATACAATTTACGTGTTTAAATGCATTGCTCTGATAGGGGGTCAGAGGCTTCACCAGTTTGCTAAAGGGGTCCATGACACAAAAAGAGGTCAAGAATCCCTAATCTCATTCAACCCTTTCATTTGGCAGATAAAGAAACTGAGACCCAGACAGGGGAAGTAACTTGCCCAAGGTCATGTGGCTAATTAGTAACAGACTCTAGTCTACTCCTTCTGGCTTCCATTCCAGCAGCCTTGTTACAACTTCATTTCCTCTTCTATCCGTAAGAATGTTATCACCTCCCCTGCCTATCTTATAGGAGAAGCAGGAGAAACAAGAGAGATTGTGAAAGGATAATATCCTGGAAAAGTTGCATATAAGACATAAATGTGACTTTGATTATATTAATAAAATTAATACATTAATATAAGTAACAAAATTAAATAATATAATAAAATTAAATTATTAGTATCATGTTCTTAGGCAATATTATCATCATAGCACTCCTATTATCTCTTTCTCTTCCCCAATGTGTCCAGAAGCCCCCGCCATTCACAGCCCCCTCCTGCCCCAGCCTCCTCACCAGGACTGCTGCCTCTGATCAGAGAAGTCGGTCTGGTCTCCAGGTTATCCATGGAAGGTCCAGTGGAGGTGTCAGCAGGGGGAGTCGGTAGAAGGGGAGAGGGGCAGTACCTGGGTCCTTCATCTGCCCCATCTACACAGTTCCAGGCCCCATCACACAGCTGAGAAGTGCCAACACAGGTTCCATCCAAGCAGGGCACCTCTCTAGGGCCACAGTTCTCCCATCCTGTGATCAAAGAAGGAGGGAACTCATGCCTCTCTGCCCATGCATATCCCTCTGAATATATGAGCTCTGGGATAAAGGATGATCTATAGGGAGCCCCTGCCAAAGAACAACACATATTTACATAATGAGTATCAACTTTTGGGTCAGTATCATGGGAAAAATAAGTCTCATGACGATTTGGAATACTAGAACAGATGGTGCCCATAGGAAAAAGAGAGGTCCTAAGAAATGGATTGGTACCTAGGGCAGCAAGTAGGGGGTACCCAATGGAATAGAGCTCAAGGGCTGGAAAAATGGAACTTACCCAGGCAGGACTCCTCATCAGCACCGTCTGTGCAGTCAGGATGACCATCACAAAGTTGGGCCACAGGCAGGCATTGCCCATCAGCACAGGGTAGGAACCCCATGGGGCATGGGCAACCATGCTCATCTGCCCCATCTCCACAGTCGTCTCGACCATCGCAGTGCAGTGACATGGGCAGACAATGGCTTTTGCTGCAGGAGAACTGCCCCTCTTCACAGCCTGGAGGGGCACAGCCTGCACACAGAGGGACACTGAGATCTCAATGCCTGAGACAGGCATTCCCCAGGCTCCTCCAAGAAAAACCTTAGCCCTTTCTACTCCTACTGGAACAATACTTCTACCCACCCCAAACACACACACATACACAAACCTCAGGGCTAACTCTCCAAAACTCACAGCCCTTGGGAATGGGAGCATTGGGGTGAGATAGCATCTGTACTCTACAAGTATCTAAGGTCAAACATACACACAGGGACATGCACATGTGTAGACACAGACCCAGAATTACCCTCCTCATCAGAGCCGTCCCCACAGTCATCCTGGTTGTCACATAGCCACACCCGGGGTACACAGTACCCACTCTCTCGGCAGGGAACTTCACCCTCTGCACACTCCAACACCATCTCCCCACACTGGGAACCTGCTTCCCCACAATTCCACTCTCCTGCTTGGCACGTGCTAAGAAAGTAAGTGAGATCAGCGATGGGAGAGAAACACAGGAATTCCATATAGCCACAAAGGCTCCATTTTATTTCATCTCCTCCTGCTTCCCCCATACACTCACCAGTTCCTGCAGTCCCTCTGCAGAATGGTTCCCAGGGGCAAGAAGCTCCCTCTCCACTCACAGGGACAGGCAGCTATCTCCAAACAGGCCCCACCTGAGAGAGGAATGGGATGGGTAAGGAATGCCCTCAAGGTTCCAGATCTCCCCTAGCTAGCCTGGTTCAAGGAGAAGTACCCCCCACCAAGCATCTAGTAAGCATCTGCCCAGAGCTGTCACTGCCATTCCCACTCCTGACACTAAAGCTATCCATGATCAGAGCTGCCCCTTACCCCATGCTCAGATTATTCTACCCCTTTCCCACCAGAGGCGCCCATCCCTTCTGCCCTTTCCCCCATGCCCTACACACCATGAAGGAGAGTGCCCTCAGGACAGAAGCATCCCTCCACACAAGATACAGCTTGGCAATGCCACGCAGGCTCAGGACCAGGGTTTTGGCAGGTGGCAGGGCAGACGGGGCCACAGGCTTCATAGACCTGACCTCCCTCACACTGTATAGCTGCATAGATCAAGACAGAGCCAGGTAAGAGGAGCACAGGGTCACAAGAACCCATGAGCACTACATCAACTAGAAATAATGAGCATCAGAATATGTAGGCACTGGGCAATCTTGGCATAATAGGCACTGACACTTGGGAATGTTGGGAGTACATAGTAGGCATTCTTAAGCAATGCTAGTGTTAAGCAATTCTAAACTGTTCTGGCTGCCCTGGGTGAAAGAAGCAGCCCCAGGAGGTAGGGGAGTAAGAGATGACAGGCAGGAAAGAGAAAAAGGCACTCACGGCAGAGGTCCTGGCTGCGCCAATGCACGTGGTGCCCATGATGGGCACACTCCTCCGCGTAGGTAGCAATAGCTGTACAGAGACACTCACAGTCGCCTCCTGAGTCACAGCTGCCAGACACATGGTCTCAGTACCTGATCCCCAGCCCACCAAATACATACACAACCCTCACCTGACCTTCCCGCCCCAAATTTCAGCCCTTCCTTACCCACAGGCATCATACACACACCACTCATAGTACTGCTGCGGGGCGACCTCCACGTGGCAGGGGGCAAAGAGTGACTGAAGCAGCACCCCACACCGGGCTCTAGCCCAGCCCACCCTGTGGGCATTCACCTGCAAGGAAGGAGAGTAAGGACATAGCAGTGTCCCTTCATAGGTACTACTCCTTCTAAGATGCCTAGATTCCTCCCCTCCCATCTCCTCAGGCCTTCCTGACTCTCTCCTTTTCTCTCAAGCCCCTCCATCCTATAGATAATATAGGATGATATCCATTTCCCCCTTACGGCACAGGGATGGGGTATGTCTCCAAGACTTGGTTCAGGGCAGAGGAGGCTGAGACGCCAGGAGTGGGCAGCCAGTTCAGCTGTAGGCTCCAGGACACCCTGACGACTCTGAAGATCATTGGCGGCATCACCATCAAAGTTCCCACATAGCCCTGCCACACGGCCCCGGAACTGGGGGGCCAATAGTATCATAATCCGGGTGCCTGGCAGAGGGAGAGACCAAGTAGGGAGACTGGTCAGAAGTGAGCTGTGTAGTCTTTACCAGGGGCAACAGAGAAATGGCAAGGTGAGCACTGTAAGTTTCACCAGTATGGGACATGAAGTCAAGAACCCTCTGACAAGGGTGACCCTTGTGTGACTCTAGGCAAGTCTCTGAGCCTTAAGCAAATCAGTAAGACATCTACTAAGATGTGGCAGTTGTGATCTTCATGGGATCAGTAAAACCAAAGGGTCAAGGCACCACTAAGGGTTATTGATGGGAGTTTTAATGAAGGTAGGCTGGGATACTTGACCGCAGAAAGTTGTGGATTTCCCCTTGAAAAGGAAGTCCAGGGGTAAGTGATTGCCTTTAGGACTGAAAACAGAACTTTTATAAAGGGAGGATGGGAACAGAGACTCCTCAAGATTGATTTCAGAAGGGAAAAAAAACTAGCCTTAGGGTTCTGGCTGACACTCAGAAGTCATGCTGGCTAGAAAACTAGGGGGAAAGATGGATAAAGATAGGAGTCAGAGGTCAGGGGCCTAGCCTTGGTCTCAATGCCAGCCTGAACAAGGAAGATAATACAAAGCTTGAGTATTTGCTATATCCAAGAGTGAGTTTAGGTCAATACAAATGAGGATGGGAGCTGAGAGACTGAGAATTAAGAGTCAAGTGACCGTCACAATCAGGGTTCAAGATTTGGGTCCTGACCTCCATCCCAGAGCAAGGAAAGGCCAAGGCGAGCAGTGAGCAACAAGGACAGACCAACTTGTCTCAGGCTCAGTCCGGGGCCTGTGTAGATCTTGGGAGGGTGCACACTCACTCCGTTCACTGTCACTGCCTGACCTGTAGGGTTAGGGATACCAGGAAAATATTGTGGGGGCTATTCTAGATCATCTTTGGGACCTCTGGCCTCCCCCTACCCTTCCCAAACCTATGGTGTGGCCCAAACACAGACCAGATTAGAGAAGTCTAGACTGTTAGCTCCTCATCTGGTGCAGACTATTCTGTCCCCTGATACTGTTCACCTCTGCTCCCATTCCCCTCTCCTCAGGAAGTGTTGGCCCTTCCAGCAACTCCCCCCAATTCCCTGACCCCAGGTACCTCTGAGCATATGCACAATGGTATTCCCCAGACGAATGGTCAGGGCTTTGGTACAAGTAAGGCCACTGGTCCCACAGGGCAGGTTCTGGGCAGAGATGGCAAAACTCCCATCCACTTCTCGTACTAGCAGATACTCGCAGGTCCCAGGGAAGGTGAATGCCAGGCCATCAAATGTCACATAGTGAGGGGCACCTGAAGCCTGGCACCGTCCACTGCATTGGTGACCTGTGCAATGCCACTGTTGGCCCTGGCACATGCTGAATTAGGGAAAGGCAGAGGGGATGAATGAGAGAGTATGGGGTCAGAGGGTCAAGGGTCACTAGCCTTATGGGCATGGGGTCAAAGTCACAGTTATAACAGCTTAGGGACACTGGCACTAAGTCAATTCTTTCAGAACATGTCAGGTCAGAAATATGTCTAAGACAAGGAAGCTAGTCAGAATGCTCTCTGACCTGACTGAGATTCAGAGAGAGTCCCCAGCATGTCCTTGGCATTACCTTAGGACTATCTTAGGTAGTGCTTTGCCTTAGCCTTGCACACACTAGGTGATAGGGGCTGAGGCCACTACATCATGGAGGACAGAGGGACAGAGGCCAGGCCTTACCAAGTATTACAGTCCTCCTGGATAGTCGAGTTGGGTGGGTACAGCTGCCCACTGTGTCTGCAGGGGCACAGTTCAGGGGACACACAGTGTTCATTCTAGGCAAGAAAAAAGGAGGATCAAAGAGTACCTACAAGTCAACCCTGCTTATCGGCCCTGGGAGCCAGAGGGCAAACATCATAGATGATGTCCTGGATGGAGACCAAAGCCAACCCCCAGAGTACCTTCCCTCTATCTGGACTCTCCCCTACTTACCAGCAGTACAGTGCCCAGGGGGCAAATACAGCCATCAGAAGTATCTGTGGGACAGGAGACATTGGCACTGAGACTGTCACAGGTGAGAAGGCAAGAGCCTGGGGAATATATACGCCCTCCAGGGCAGAATGCCACTCCTGGGTCACAATGATGAGTGGTACAGTTCCAGATGCCTCTGTCCAGGCACACACTGCCAGCAGGGAATAAGAGTCAAATTCACTAAATCTATTCCATGCTAACTCCCATTTGCTGCCCCCTGGGCCAGAAAACTAAAGCATCTCCCAGTCCTAATCACACAGGAATCTAAATCTCTGACATTGATAAAGGAGACCCAAGAATCCAAAATCCAGCCTTGGTTTTGGGAATCCCAGTATTCTGCCCCTCCTCATTCAGGATTGAAAGGACATAGGATACTCCACATCTAAAATCAATATTTAGATTTGGTTGGCTTTGGTCTCTATCCAGGACATCATCTATGATGTTTGCCCTCTGGCTCTCAGGGCCAATAATCCAATAATGGAGGAACCATTCATTCATTTATTAACTAGAGAGAGCTCTAACCCCTAGCTAAGTGGTGCTATGGATAGAGTGCTAGGCTTAGAATCAGGAAGACCTGAGTTCAAATCCAACCTCAGACACTTCCTAGCTTTATGACTCTAGGCAAGTCACTTAACCTCTATCTTCCTCAGTTTCCTCAACTGCAAAACAGGAATAATAACATCATTAACCTCCCAGCATTGTTGTGAGGATCAAATATAATGATATTTGTGAAGTGCTTAGCACAGTGTCTGACAGATAACATGAACTCAACAAATCCTTGTTTCCTCCTCCCCCATCTCTTTGGTAAGGGCTAATAGTCCTACTGTCTTGGTAATCCCATCAGATCCCAAGGGTCTAAGTATCATTTCCAAGCAGATGACTCCCAGATCAATATATCCAGCCCATCTGTCTCTTCCCTGAGCTTTAGTTGAGAATGTCTGTGGGTGATGATGAGATCAAAGGTATGACCAGTCCTCTATGTGGCTGAGCTGGAACTGAGGATGCTCATGAAGGGAAAGTCAGGGCATTTGAGAGGACATTCACATAAATAATGAAGCCCCTAAGTGTATAAGGACAGGGTTTGGAATGTAGAACAGGACAATGAGCCAGGTACTGGGCACCTCAAAAGAGGGAGAGAAAATTACCTAGAAGTTGTCACTGGGATCCAGATGGCATGTTATATCTGGATGGAATAAACCTCAAAGGAGGAGGGGTTGTGATGGCAGGAGAGGGAGGGTATGAAAGCATCAGTGGGGAGCAAGAAGTATGCCTCTCCTTCCTTCTAGCCTCTGTGTGTGTGTGTGTGTGTGTGTGTGTGTGTGTGATGAGAGGGAAGTATCAGGAGGGGAACTTGAAAGATGCAGCCAGTACTGAGACAATGGATAGCCAAGGTTCTAGTATCTTCTGACATGAGTCAGGTTTCCATGATAGAAAGATGACACCCCAAAGAGATCAATGAAAGAGGAAAAGGACCCACATATGTAAAAATATTTTTAGCACCTCTTTTATGGTGGAATTGAACTGGAAACAAAGGAGATGTCCATCACTTGGGGAATAGCTGAACAAATTGCAGTATATGAATGTAATGAACTATTATTGTGTGGTAAGAAATGATGAAAGGGAAGGTTTTCAGTGAAACCTGGGAACACTTGTGTGAATGAACGCAGAGTGAAGTGAGTAGAACCAGAACAACTGACCGAATAGTGAAGAAAGACCTAAGAACTCTGACCGAACTGCTGAGCAACTACAGCTTCAGAAGACTGATGATGAGGCTGCCTCATGGTAGGAAGGTGACAGACTCAGGGGGCAGGAGACATATTTGGGGGTATGGTCAGTGTGGGAATTTGTTTTGCTTGACTAAGCATATTCTTGGCAAGGATTTGCCTTTTCCTTTTTTGCTTTTAAATGGGAGGTAGGTGAGAAGGAAAGAAAATAAATGCTTGTTAACGGAAGAATAAAGTAGTGAACATTTATGTAGTACCTACTATGTGCCAGGCACTGTGCTGAGCACTTTAGGATCATTACTTCATTTAATCCTCACAACAACCTTGGGGGGGAGGTGCTACTATTATCCCTACTTTACAAATGAGGAAACTGAGACAGAGTTTAAGTGATTTGCCCAGGGTCATACAACTAGTAAGTGTCTAAGGCTGGATTTGAACTCAGGTCTTCCTGACTTCAGGCCATAGCACTCTATCCACTGTGCCACCTAGTTTGTTCGGATGGCAAATAAATGGATGAATGGATGAGTGGTGGATAGATGAATGAATGAATTATATATATATATATATATATATATATATATATATATATGCATATATATGAGTACATGTATGTGTACATGTTTGTGTGTGTGTGTGTGTGTGTGTGTATATTATATGGAAGATAGAGGTTGTGCCAGAAGAGATCTAACACTAGGGACAACTTGTTAGCCACAGTACAGGGTTTCCAGACACCAAATGGAAGAAAAACGCAGGTGGGGACAGGAACATGCTGAAGCTGGTTGAAGTGGATGGGGAGAAGGAAATGGTTGCAAGGGAAAGCAGTTTTTGCCTTAGGAAGGTCTGGGCTCCAGATTTTGATAAGGAGAAAAGAATTGGTAAACCATAGAACAGTAAATGACCACCACCTTCCCAGGATCGAGGATAACTATGTCCCAGAACTGAGAGAGGATGTTGGTTTGAATGGGACGAGGAGGGAGAGGGATTAAAAATCCTCAAAGCTCTGCACTTGGGCTAGGCTAGGTCGACCCAGAGCATGAGTATATTTCACCAAAGCCTCTCTGCCCAAGAACAACAAAAATGGCTGTGTTTCTGTAGCTCTTGAAGCCTCACAAAAAGCTTCACAGATATTATCTCATTAAGTTCTCACAACAACCTTAGGAAGTGAGTACTATGACTATACCCAATTCAGAGATAAGGAAACTGAGGCAGAAAGCAGTTAAGTGACGTGCCCCAAGTCACACTGCTAGGATGAACTGAGGCCAGAGTCACACACAAGTCAGTTCTATCCACATTCCACATAGCTTGACATTTATATATGTGTGTAAATATGTGTGTGTGTATATGTACTGTGTGTATATGTGTATATGTATTTTTACATGGGCACATATATACATATATAAACACATTACGGTTGACAAAGTACATAGTTTTTCTTATTGGACCCTAACAATAGTCCTGTATGTAGTAAAAGAGTTGTTATAATCACCCCTATGTCACCAAAGCCAAAACTGAGGCTGGATGAGGGTAAGTCATCTGCTCAAGGGGACACAGTTCATTATGTGGCCAAGCAGCTGGCTCTGAGGCCCTTGCTCCTGTATTACACCATGATGTCCCCCAAATAATCCCAGTCCCTGAATATTCTCCAGCTACGACAATCTAAACTAAGGAACCCATGAGGGCACACCTTTGGGGTCCTCCCCATGGTGATCCAGGTGTCCAGATCTCTCACCCAGGTCCCCCAGCTGCCTTAAACTTCTATGCCACAAATCTGGCACCATTTGCAAACAGTTTGGTGCCTAGCCTGGTCCCTTTGTCCCATGTAGCCCACCCTGAAGGCCTCTCTTACTCTGACCCCTCTCACACCAAGGCTCTCTTCATCCCCAGCCTTTCCCTTGGTCCCCAGCATCCAGTCCTCACCAGCGATTGCATCCCTGCAAAGTGATGCTGCCTGGAGGGTGAGACTGGCCTCCCAACTGGCAGGGACACAGTCTGGGGGGCACACACTGACTCTCATGATCCCACAGCAGGCCAGAGGGACAGTTGCAACCTGCCACACAGCCCACCGATTGCCCACAGGTCTCTGGTTCTCCACATTTCTGGCCACACACTGGAGCACATTCTTGGTACTCCTGGCCAGCTGGGCACGTGATAGCTGAGGATTGATATGGACACAAGTCAGGAGCAGCATTGTAGGAGAACTAGGCCTCCTTGGCCTAGCTGGTGCTTCAAACACCACCAATTGCCCTATTCTCTGTACGGTGAGACTCTGGGGAGATGAAGGACAAAGGTCGTTCTGGGGAAGAACAGAGATCGCTCTGGGAAAGGACTGTCACCCAGGTGGAGACTAATAAGGAGGATCAGCTTCTCTACTGAGAATAAAGGGGAAGGAGGAAAGGCAGGGAAATAGGAAGGTAGACAGAAGCAGAACTCACGACACAGAGTCTGGTTCCTCCAGGGGCTGGGCACACCCTCCCGGGCGCAGTGGCGGGCATAGGCAGATAGCACAGGACACAGGCAATCATGACCCAGGGCACAGCTACACACTGCTGACAGGCACCGTAAATGGTAAGACTCTTGTTCCACTAAACTGTGGCATTGCTGGGGGCATAAGGGGCATGAGGAGAGGCATGAGGGGCTGAGTCAGTTACTGCACAAGACTCCTTCCCACCATCCCAACCAGCACATCCCCTGATGCTAATGATCATCTCCACAGTATCATGCCTTGGTGCTTGGGGTACCTGGAAAACCGGGCTTTGGAGAATGGCACAGGTGGCTTCTGCATAGGGCTGGCGCTGAGTATGGGTGTTGCAAGGGTTAAGTGGAATAACAGTGTCCCCCAAACGACAGGCACGCTCTGCACTCAGCTGGAACTTGACAGCAAAGGCAACTACACTGGATTCCACGTCTCCAGCGGGAGTCAGGAAGTCATCCTGCTGGTTCCAAGTGAAGGTTCCACACATACCCCTCACCTGGGACCACCAGTAGGAAGAAGCCAGTCAGCGTGAATCCTTCCATCCCTCCTCCCCTTCCCCAGAATCCCTCACACTCAGAACATGGCATTTCTGAGTTGGGAGGGAGATTAGAAGCCATCCCATCTAACTCACCACTGAACCCAGAACTCCTCTACAACGTGCCTCAAAAGTGGCCACTTTCTTATAAATACCTTCTTTGATGAGTAACCTCCTGAAGCCCCCCACGGTACCTCCAGTCAGTTCTGATCGTTGCTTCTTCTCACCTCCCACCCATTATTCCTAGTTCTCCCCCACTGGGCCAATCAGAATAGGTTAGATTCTCTTCAACACAAGGGTCCTTTGCAAGAAGTGCTGGACTGGAAATCGGAGGATCTAAATTCAAATCCTGACACTACCTCTTAACACTATGCCACCTTGGGCAAGTCATCTCATCTCTCAGTATCTTCCTCATTTATAAAATCAGGAAATTGAAAGAGATGACCCTGAATGTCTCTTCCATCTCTAAGTTTCTCATCCCTAAGTCCTATCTTATCCAGGCTAAATATTCCCAGTTCTCTCTTCATGTGTCAATCTCCAGGCCCTTATTATCCTCTGCACCCATTCCTATTTGTCAAAGCCCCTTCTAAAATGTGGTATCTCCCCCATGGGAGCCCAGTGTCTCCCCAGAGCCTTGGTCCCCTCACCCAGACATACCCGATGGGCATAAAGGGGTTCCAAGGTAATGTATGCGGCAGGTTCATGCACACCCCAGAGGAGCCAGACACCAGGCCCACGAAGCAACAGGAAGGTAGAGGAGGCATGATGGACGCTGAGACCCCCAGGCCCTACCCAAGGCAATGCCACCTCTTTTCTGCCTACCAGCACTGCCCCTGTGGACAAAGAGAGTATTGTTGGAAGGAAGAGGCTCCCTGTGACACAGAAAAGGGAATGGGAGTGTGTGTATGCCATGCTAGGGGACAGGGGGTAAAGAACGGAGCATTCTGAATGTTTGGGAGAGAAGCAGTGGGAATAGGTGAGGCAGGAGGTAAAGGAAATGGTCTGGAGATATAAAGACAGAATGTCAGAGCAAGGGGCACCTGAGTCCCGGAGCTGAACATAGACTTCACCCAGGGTGACAGAGATGGCACGGAGACAGTTCCCAGTCTCACAGACCCCATGCTCCAATACCATAAGCAGCTGCCCCTTCAAATAATCCTAGGATAGGAAAACTCCTCAGGTCAGAATCTGTGCCCACTAGTGAACCCAGAATGGCAACCCAGCTCACATGATAAATGCTTCACCACAATTGGGTGGGCAAAGACCACTTCTAGACAATGTTTACCAAACCACCACCCTCTCCCAAGAATTTCTTTCCCTTTCTGTTCCCCTCTGATGCCCACCTGTACCAGACTGTACTGGCAGCCCCCAATGCCCTGGAAGAAGAAACTTCGTCCATCGAAGGTAATGTAGTGCCCATCCCCACCCACTGCACATTCAGCTGGGCATGGTTTCTGGGAACAACGCCAGCGGCCTTCCAGGCACACACTGAGGGGGGAAGGAGAAGGTTAGATCAACAACCATATTCCAGGAGAACATAGAAGCAGAGCTGGGGTGAGCCCCTTTCCATCCCTCCCTTTCTTCACCTTAGCAGACAGAGCCCTGGACCTGGAGTCAGACTCTGCCTCAGATATTCCCTAGCTGTCTGACTCTGGACAAGTCCTTAACTTCTCTAAGCCTCAGTTTTCTTATCTGTAAAACGGGAACAATAATAGCACCTACCTCAGAGGGGTTGTTTTAAGACTCGATGACATCATCTACATAATGTGCTTTGCGAACCTTAAAGTATTATAACTTTTATTATGGCTACCTCATTAAAGTTTTTATTGCTATAAGTCACTCTGGCCAAGTTAAGGGTCTCCATGAGGAGATCAGAGGTTTCTCTGAAGGCATCCCAAAGCAGGAACGTGAGGGTGATTTGGAGAACAAGGGGTTTGGCACAGAGAGAAGTGCCCAAGAATGGGAAAGTCAATTTGGGTCCAGAGAAAGAGATCAAGGGATTGGTCAGTACCCTTTCCTGTATGCTGGGCAGGGAGGAGAGAGTGCCCAGGGCCTCACCATGGATTGCATAGCTGGAACACCGTGCTGCCTGGGGAATAGCGCTGGTGATGGTGATAGCAGGGGCAGCGAGTGGCAGGGACACAGAGGTTGTTGTCTCTGTAAAGCCCTGGTGGGCATTCACAGCCACTCACGCAGCCCTCTCGACACTGCCCCTCCTCATGCTCACCCACTGCCCCACAGCTGGGTGGGCAGGATGACACGCAATCTGAGTATAGCTGTCCTCCTGGGCAAAGGCGCTCTGGAGAAGCATTTAAGATATGATACAAGATGGTGCAAGAGATAGCACTCCCTCCCTGCCCACACCAGGTACACTTTCAGGGCCAGAGATAACAGTGGGGAGTGTGGAAGATAAAACATGCCTACTATGGATACGCTGATGCCCAGATGGGAACAGTGGCAATGTCCCAGCTGGGTCTGCCTTCTGAACCGATGACCACCAGAAAGACATTCATGGCATACAAAGGTCCAAATAGGCAAAAGGTCCTCTGTGATCTAGTAACGATAGTGCCCATGTGGGACAAGGCCCAGGTGTAGTCCAATGCCTATGTGTATGGCCCAGTGCTATAGGGGAGGAGGAAGTGGGAGAGGAGGTCCTGGTGAAGGAAAAGAGTAGAAACTATACCACAGAACCCAGGCTTCCTCCAAGGGATGAAGACATCGTGCTGGGCACAGTCACGGGCATAGTTGGCAAATGTAGCACACACTGCCTCCCTCCTCTCTGTCTGCCCACCGCCTGCCACGCAGTAGGCAAAAAGGCAAGCTTCATGGAACCCACTAGGGGGAACCTGTGAGAAGAGGCACAATAAGCCAGCAGCCAATGATGATGTGTCCCTTGCCCTCTATGGGCTCTCAGTCATGCCCCTTCTGGCTGGCTGTCCTCTACTGGCCCTGCCCCAGTCCCTGATTCAGAGAATCATGTATTAGCAGAGCTGAAAGGGTCTAATCCAAATTGTCTAGTCCAAACTTCCAGCCTAACCTTAGGAAGGACAATCTTTCCAAGGTCACATAAGCAGAGGTCAAACTAGAACTAAGGAGTCAGGGCTCTTCCTTCTAGTCTGGCTTTGGTTTGACTGCTTTCAGTTGAACTGCACAAGCGAACAAGCTGAGTCTGGGAGCAGCTAGCACAGCTCCCAGGGAAGGAAGGTAGTGGGGTGTAGAGGGTAGTGTGTTGGAAGACTTGGTTCCAGACCCTTACTAGCAGTGTGACCCTGGGTAAATCTTAAGTTTTCTGAGCCTGCGTTTCCTCATGTGTAAAAGGGGCAGGAGGGGAATATTGACAGCTATATATTAGTCATGATGGTTCTCTTACTAACCTCCAAACCTTCCATGCTGTTCCCTCCCCAAGCCCCAGCACCTGGACATGGCACTCTCTGAAGACACCATCCAGCAGCTGGTGACAGATGTCTTGAGCTTCTGCCAGCAGTACCCCCATACCCACACCTGCCTCTATGTGTTCCATAGGTCCCATGCAGCCTTGTGCTGCTTCCACTGCATCCAGGCACCCAGGCTGGGAAAGAAAGTAAGATTGGTAGAGCAGAATGGAGGAAGGGAAGTCACTTTTGAAAAGGCCTAGGAATGCCAATCTCTCATGAGCATCCCACCCCACCAACCCAGAACTCTTCTAAATATGAGGAGAAGACAAAATAGAGAAGATACAACTAGGGAAGAAGACACTTGAAGGGATGGCACAGGAGC
Organism: Potorous gilbertii; assembly: GCA_028658325.1. Taxonomy (NCBI): domain Eukaryota; kingdom Metazoa; phylum Chordata; class Mammalia; order Diprotodontia; family Potoroidae; genus Potorous; species Potorous gilbertii. The sequence goes on from CM053770.1 coordinate 74,596,433, forward strand.
CAGGAGCAGAACACCTGGCAGCATCTGGTTTTGCAGTCGGCTGGCCAATTAACAAGAGCCACCAATAGTTCCAATGCCAACCACCCTTTTGTTAGCCAACTCCATGTAGTGTAGGCCTGACTGGTGCCAAGCTCATTCCTGGAGCACCCTGTTAGATACAATGCCTGGAATCAAAACCTGCTCCTGCTACTGATGCCACATAGGGGTTGGGGGATAGAAGATTATGTTAGTTCAAGAGAACAAGAGAAGGGTGAGGAGGGTTCTGGAGAAAATGGGGTTGATGGTGTCTAGGCTAGGCCCAGGGGTGTGAAGGGAGTTGGTGGAGGGGAGAGGGTCTGGGATCAAGGATAAGATCTCTCACTTCTGAGTCAGGAGACTTCCAGGAATTGCCGAAAGTGACAGCTAGTACAGCCTGCCCCCCATCAGGCTTCAAAAAATCATCTGTGGGAGTTTGAGGAGGGAGCCCTCAGCCTTCCACTTTAGCTTTATCTCTCCCCTCCAAGTTCTCTTTCCAATCCAACCCCCTTCTTCCCCCACCTCCCCACACACACACATTCATTCTATCTCTGCACCCCTTACCCTCAGGTTGGCCATTATAGAGCCCACAAAGACCCCTAGTCTGTCCCTGGAGTTCATGGTCAACTGTGAGTGAGATAGAACCAGCCCTGTCCATCCTCACTACCACACCCAAACCACCAGACAGCACCAGCCAGTCCCCTGGCCACTGCAAGCTCAGCCCTGGACAAGAGAAGATAAAGAGAGAAGATGTGGTTAACTCTGTCTCACTCCTTGTCTCCATTCCTAGCTTTGCAAGGACAGATTTAGGAGTAAGGAGTGACAAGAGGGAAAGCATTTCTTTCTCTTGTATCTCTAGATAATAGAGAACATATCTCTAATACCTGATACTTTTAGTGATAGTCTAGTATAGTGAAAAGAGTATTGCCACTAACTAGGAGATATTGCTCGAGTCATTTAAACTCTACCAACTTCAGTTTCCTCATCTAGTAAATGGGGAGATTAGATTTTGAGGTCCTTTCCATTTCTAATGACTCTTCACAATACCCCTCTGACACAGGCAGAATAGGTCCAGAGAGTGTGCTAACTCATCCAAGGTCACACCATGAGGCAGCAGCAAAAGCCAAGTCCCCTTACTCCCAGCACAGTGAAAGGGTAAGAGGGAGCACCTTAGGGCCTGACTTCCCCATCCTTCAGTCTTTGGGGCCCCTCAATTCCCCAAAAGATGCCCACCCTTTAGCTGGGCAGATGAGGTTCTTCAGTAGACAGTCACATCTGATTTTTCCTCCAAGGACAGCACTTACTATGTTGTAGTAGGGGCTGCCCCTCCAGCACCAGTGCTCCATTCACTGAAACATTGGAGCCCCAGATCAGCACCTCATCCTGTGCCATCAGAACCTGAACCGTCTTGGAGTAAGAGAGAGTAGAAAATCATTCATTCAACATTTTGTAATAACGACAATAGCAGCATTAATATGAGGCTTACTAGAAATTGTGTTAAGAACTTTTCAAATATGTGTTCCTCACAATAACCCTGGGAGGTAGATGCTGTTATTACAGATAAGGAAACTGAGGCAGACAAAGATTAAGTGACTTGCCCAAGATCACACAAATAATATGAGTCTGAGGCTGGGTTTGAACACAGATCTTCCTGATTCCAGGTCTGGCATTCTATCCACTGTGCCACCTAGCTGCCCCCAAGGAAGACGAGATCGGGAGAAAAGTCATTCTTTTTAATATTTAAGAGGTGAGAGAGCAGCCTCAGCAGAGTGATGATGGTGGGTGACAGGTATCTTTTCCAACCTTGTCCTGTCCCACCCCTAGTTTTGCCTCTCTCTAGCGTTGACCCCACTCCCAGCCACTCACCGGCTGGCAATTATCAGGCCGAGGGCAGTGCCTGCCAGGAATGAGGTAAACAGCCCAAGTGGCATCAATATCACCCGCAAGTAGGTAGGTGCATCGTCCCAGGAAGTGGTAGTGACGCTTGTCAAAGGTCCGGTAGTGGAAGCCTGACCAAGTCATACAGGTGGCTGAGAGGCCCTGGTGCTGGCGCTGGCTCCGGAGATGGCCCACTGCCCCAGGCAAGGGCTGTAAGAGGGCTGGTGACAGATGATTGCCTGGAGAAGATCATTCACCTTGAGCAAAGGGATGAGAGGGCAGAGAGCAAAGGCATGGGGGAGGAGAGCAGAGTGCTTAAGCGCAGGTTACCTTGTGGGGTAGTAGTGTGTATTCTATAGGCAAGAGAGCAGAGGTGAAAGGACAGTGGTAGGGGTGGCACACATGGACTGGACATTTGTTCTGGGGAAAACCTGAGGGATCATAAGCTTGGCTCATGTGTTGGGAGCATACTCACCTGTTAGAGGCCAGGAAGGACAACTAAAACAAAGTTCTGAACTGTCATTCCACCAGCTGCGCCCCCAGGGCTGGGCACAACATTCCTCCAAGCTACCTGCTGAGGCATTCAGTAAATCTGGCCCTACTTGGCACTGCCACGTGGCAAAACAGTGATCTTTGGTGCCAGTACCTGCAAAGGGAGGCAGTATTTGGTTTGGATGTGGCCAGCCAACTTTGAGGAATGTGTATCTCCATCCACCTAACTCTCCCTACAACCACTCTGTCACAACCTCATACCCCAGTCTTGGTCTTTACCCCATTTCTCCTGATACATCTTTCTGATGTAGGCTCCCTTGTATTCTCTGTATGTTCTAGCAGATTCAGGACAGCCTTACCTAGAGTGCAACGAGGACCTCTCCAACCTGGGCAACAGGCCCTCACAGTCCGGTTCCAGGTTACTGGTCGGATATCAGGTGGCCTGGAATATACAGTCAGGAGGGTTAATGCAGCATTTCATTTTTCTCAGAGCCATGGGGAATGAGGGGCCATAATGTCATAGAAATAGGATTTGAAATTGAAGTGCTTCAGGGGAGTAGGTCCCTCTCAACAAATCCACAACTTTCCTCTCCTTTCAATCTTTCCCATACACCTTTCCCTAGTCATGCTCATTCTACGCCCACATCTCTCAACCTCAGATACCCTCTACCACCAAATTGTACACGTATAGAAAGAAGGAATGTTTGAAGTTGATGAAGGATGGTAATCAAGGTAGACACTCTCTCTCTGTCTCTTTCTGTCTCTGTCTCTCTCCCTGCCTACCACCATCACCCTGTCTCTGCCTCTATCTCTGTCTCTGTTTCTCACCTCCTCTCTTTCTCTCCAACCCTTTCTCTCTCTGTCTCTGTCTCTCTGTCTGTCTCTATCTCTGTCTCTGTCTCTCTCCACCCAGTCTCTCTCTCTTTCTCTCTGTCTCTACGACCACCCTGGTCTCTCTCTGTCTCTGTCTCTCTCTGTATGCCTCTCCCCCTTTCCTATCTCTCCTCTCATCCATGCCTCTTGGCCCCATTTATTCTCCTCTACCTTAGACATACCACCCCATGCTCACCCTCTCACATCTTTTCTCCTCCCCTGAGCTCTCCTGCTAGGACCTATACCTGTCATCCCATTGTCTGTGCCCAATTTTCCCCCTTCCTCTTCTCACTTGTAGATCAGGCAGAGAGCAGGAGATGGGGAGCTTGTGAGCTTGCTCCTGGCCAGGTCCAGCTTCCAGCCCCGGTCAATATAATGGTAGAGGCTGCCGCAGGGCACCAGCTCTTCCTGCCCAGGGGTCACCACCTCCTCTACCTGGACAGTCTCTGTCCGTTGGCACCACCGCCTGCTCCAGAGATAGAAGAGCAGTTGGTACCACAGGACCCCCAATTGAACTTTAGCAAGGATTTCCCCCACAATCACCCTCTGCCCCCTTATAAGGGAGATCAAATTAGGGGAAAGGAGGTGCAGAAGGTGTGACAAAGGCCAGGGGCAAAAGAAAAGGAATCTGGTTGTCTGAGGGGTCATGGAACCGGAGCAAAGGGAATGTCAGGGAACTGAGAGAGTAGGCAGAAATTCCCTGTGGAGTTGGTAGGGACCTGGCATTTCCTGTTCTAACTTTGTAAATCATAGCCCCAGCCTACATGGGGGTTGGATGGCAGGGTGAAAGGGAATATGTTAGAGAGGAACTGACAGTAAGCCTTCAGGACTAGGACCCAGGTCCTAGGAGGCCTTGGGAGCCAGAATCTTACCCATCAGCCCAGGCCCAAATTGCCCAGAAACAGAGCAGGGCTGGGAGCAACATGGGACCTGCTCTTCCTGAGACCACCTGCAGAAGACAGTGGAGGGTTGTAGAGGAAAAGAGGAGCTGTGCCTCTGAGAACTGCTGGATGGCTGAACAGATTCAACAGCTGCCCTTTACCCTCTATTCTCAAGATCACTATCCACCACCTACTCCGATATTCCAGTATGTCTGCCTGTCTGTCTGCCTATGCAGGCAATCCTTCTCAACCTGTCCTGTCCTCACATTACTCACCAGTATTCCTTTCCAGGTTGGTCAGACAGTGTTAGAGCCCTCAGGTCTAAGGAGGCATTTATCATCATCTCAGCTCCTCCTCCTGTGCAACATCTGAGCAGTCCCAGATTGGACGGGACCCCTGGATACCACCAAAGGCCGGCAACTGACAATTCAGCCTGGAAATTGTCTTTCCCATCTGTTTTTCTACCTCTGTGTGTGTGTGTGTGTGTGTGTGTGTGTGTGTGTGCGTGTATGTGACACAGAGAGGCAGAGAATCTGCAAAATATGTATTATAACCACATAAACACACGGACATCCCAACAGTTTGAAGTCTGTATTATTGTCTTTTTCTAAAAAAAAAGATCTTTCTGAGGCTGGGTTAGGCTGTTTTAATAAAAATGTTTCTTTGAAATTTGGTATTTTTTCTTTTTTTTAATAGTATGTTTTGAGGCCATCTTCCCCACTCTATGTAGTTCTACCCAGTTCCCTAGTAAATTCTTCTTTTCAAACCCCCAAAAAAGAGAATTCCTGCCTGTACGTTAGCATGTGGGTATGAGAAAGGGAGAGAGAAAAATTGAATGGGAGATTGAATGGACTCCTACACATCTCAGACTGTATGCATGTGCACATGTATGTATGTGTGTTTCTTTTTCCGAGTGTCTCTGAGCTGGTCTGTGCCTCCCTGCTATGAGGTTCTCTCTCAGAAAAATATTTTCAGGTTTACTTTTGGCACTAGGTCAAGAAGAGCAGAGGCATTGAAAGAGAGGAGGGACAACTGGAGGCTAGAGGGAATGGGGGGGCTCTATTGAAAAGGGCCTCCTGGTCCAGAGAAGCATCCTGGGTCCAGCTGAGATGAGCCGGATAGGATGATCCCAAGATCCGGGTTGGGAAGGGGCAAGGTCAATTCTGGCTGCATCCTGGTTACCAGCCACCCTCTCATGAATGCCAAAGGCCAGAAAGTGGCCTTGGGACTTAAAACTCAACCTCTGGCCTCTCCCCTCCCCCAAAGACTGAGGCAGCATCCCAAGAATTCTCCACAAGTTTCCTGCCCAGTAACAAGGAGGCCTGAATGGAGCAGAGCCAGGCCATCAGCCAGGCTGGTTCTGAGACTTGAGGAAAGACAGAAAGGGGGCAGGCAGAGGGGAACGAAACCAGCACCCCATCCCTAGGGATCAATCCAAGGGTTGATGCTTAGTCTTCTTAGGGTCCACTACCAGACTGCATATACCCCACAGGATGCCCTAAGGACTAATTTGGGACTAGGCTACAAAAACATATATTCCTAGTCACATACATACACTTGTGATTCAGTATAGATAGACTATGCATGTGTGTCTCTTTCTTTATGTGTATGTGTGTGTGTCTCTCAGTCTCACTGTCCCTCTCTATTTCTCTTTCTCTCCTAAAAACACACATGCACACGTTCCCAGCAGCTCTCTCCCCTCCCTTCTGTAGTCAAAGGGATAGGTGGATATCACAGTATGGAAAACAACAAAATATTTGGAGTCAGGACCTAGGTTTCAATCTCAGTTCTCCTATTTCTAGTAACTATCTGTGTGTAATCTTGGGAGTCACAGAAACTCTCATTTTCTTCATTTAGTTTATAAAATGGGGGGGGGGGCGGGGCTTGACTTTATTGTCCTGAATTCTAAAGGGTCTTCTGTCAAGAGACCACAATCTTGGGCTTAACACACACACACACACACACACACACACACTCCCAGTAATAAATCATCCCAGGATCTCCCTCCAGTCACCAGAGTCATCTGGAGGGTAAGATGATGATGAGCAGGCAGAGGAGTGACCTAAGGCTCCAGTTCAACCATTCAGTTCAATTCAATAAACATTTCTTTAACACCTATTTTGAGCAAGGCACTGTGCTGGGAGCTGAAGCTGTAACAGTGGGAAGCTTTGCCCTCAAGGGGCTTATTTATTAGCAGGGATAAGAAATGAAAGTGAATAAGTATGATGAACAACCAAATGTGATCATTACAAAGGAGAGCTCCGGAGGAAGTGCTCTGAGGCTCGGCATCCAGGCGGTGAAAGAGATAAGAGTCCCAGGCCTGGAGTCAGGAAGACAATTCAAGTCCAGTCTCGGCCACTTTCCAGCTTACTTACTTCAGCAAGGTCTCATCTGTTTGCCTCAGTTTCCTCAGCTGTAAAATGATCATGATGGCACCTCTTTCCAGGGTTGTTGTGAGGATCAAATGAGACAATGTTTTTAAAGTGCTTAGCACTGGACCTAGCACCTAGCAGGTGCTTAATAAATGCTTATTCCCCCTCCCCCCCAACTTTAATTAATTTGAGAAGAGAGACAGCACTTTCATGGAAGAAGAACCCCCCCCGAAGCTGAGCTGGACTTTGGAGGAAGGGATTTCAATCAGTAGAGACTGGGAGGAAATGCATTTCAGATCAGTTTGGGCCTGTAGAGGTCCAAGCAAATTGGAAAAAGTGTTAGGTTTGGCTGGGAAACTGAGGGCATAAAGGAGAGTAGTGTGAAATATGACCAGAAAAACAAACGGACCATAGGGTCTTAGATTTAAAGCTGGAAAAGACCTGAAGGTCGTTTAGTTCAATTCATTCATTTTAAACATGAGGAAACAGGTCTGGAAGGATTTGACCATGATCACCCAGCCAGTAAATGTCAGAAGTGAGACTCAGACATTCATGGCCTTTGACCCCCTGTGTTTCCAGTGCACTCTTCTGCCTTAATTTGAGGTCATATGGGGTTGGATCTCCAATGACAGGTTAAGGGATTTGTCCTCATTATCAAATCAGATAAATTTGTAAAGTGCTTACCATAGTGCCTGGCACATGGTGGGCACTTAAGCATTCCCTTCACCTTTCATAGGCTGTAGGCAGAGACTTAAGTTTTTTGAGTAGAGGGCTAGGCCTAAACAGTTATAGACACTGGGAATATTATTCAGCTGCTATGTAAAAAGATGGATCTGAAAAGAGAGGGAGGGAAATCAGTCCAGGAGCTATTATAAAAGTCCATGTGAAGTAAAGACTCAGTGTTGACCAAGTGAGTAGAAAGTAGGAGACAGAAAGTAAGGGACTGTGGCGTGGTTGACAGTGGCAAAGAGAACCTGCTTTCCTTACAATATTCCTATGAGGGCCATCAGGTAGATGGTGGGAGTATGGTGGGGCAGACATACAATGAATGAACCAGACTTTGAATCAAAAAGCCTAGACACAAGTCAAAGCTCTGTCACTTACTTACTAATTGTATGACCCCTTGAGCAAGTAAGTCACTTCACCTTAGAATTCTCATTTGGATGATGAAGTGATTAGAATAGATGGCCTCTACAGGAGTCCCTTGTGGTTCTAAGTTTGTGAATGTTTTGTTTTTTTTTTATCAGATCACCCTACACACAGCTGCCGAAGTGATTTTCCTAAAGGGCTGGTCGGACCAAGTCACCTTCCTACTCAATAACCTTTGGTGGCAGCCTATTCCCTCTAAAATATGAACTCCTTTGGCACTGAAAGCCCTTCAAACCAAACCTGCTTCCTATCTTTCCAGTCTTCTTTCATATCAGTCCTCCTTAGCATGCCCCCCCCATACTCTATGGTCTAGCCAAACTGAACCCCTTGCTGTTGTACATCCTCAAGGCTCCCTCTCCCAATTATCTCCATGCTTGGGCCCTGACTGTCCTCCATGCCTAGTATGCTGCCCCTCTTCCTGGTTTTCTTCAGACTTCAGCTCAAGTTCCATATTTTACATGAAGAGTGCTGATCTACTCTTCCATTGCTAGTGTACTATCTAGTATTCATTTTATATATAGTCTGTATATGTTTGCATATGTTTATGTCATCCAGGCCTCCCCCTTAGAATGGAAGCTCCTTGAGGGTACAGCCTGTTTCACTTTTACCTTATCTCCTCAGCTTAACATATCTGACCCATATTAGGGGCATTAGAAAATTCATGTTGATTGACTGATTCATTAGTGTCTCAGGGTAGAAATGCCTTTTACTGAGTTGATCAGAAACTTATTTGCAAATTTTAGTTTTAGAGAATTACCTGAAACACTGGGAACTTGGGGTAGTTAGATGATATAGTGGCTAGAGCCCTGGTCCTGGAATCATCTTCCTGAGTTCAAATCTGACCTCAGATACTTCCTAGCAGTGTGAGCCTGGGCAAGTCCCTTAACCTTGCATGCCTCCATTTTCTCATCTGTAAAATGAGCTGGAGAGGGAATGGCAAACATGCAGTATCTCTGCCAAGAAAACAGCCCCAAATGGGATCAAGAAGAGTAGAACAGGACTAAACAACAAGGCTGAGAACTTAAGTGACTTACTTGCCCACGGTCACACAGCTAGAACATGTAAAAGGCAGGGCTTGGCTCCAAGTCTTTCTAATGCCAACCTGACCCTTTATCCCAAAGGCCATGGTGTCATTTTGGGATTATTGTTCCCATTTTAGAGATGAGGGCAATTAGAGAGAATTTAAGTGGCTTGTAGGTGGTCAAGCAGCAAATAGAGGAGCTGGAGCTCAAAGTCAGGTCTTTGGACTTTTGATCCACTGCACCCATAAACCTGCTTCTTCTCATTATACATATATGTAAAATCCACCCACCAAAAGGCCCCACCTCACTAAGATACTTAAAATAGAGGACTACTCCTCCCTCTTCCACACCCTTCCCTTACAGTGCTCATTCCTCCCCTCTCAGGTTGCTAGCATGGAACTTCTTCTAGACTGCCTTCCACGTTTATTTGACCCTGATTTCACCTGTATAAACATGGGGAATGGGAGAGGGGGAAGGGGGGAGAAGAGGGTATGAGTGCCGTGAGTGTGACTGGCCCCACCATAAACACCTGCCCTGCTGGTTCCATTCATTTTCTACCCCGGGTCTCTAGTTCAGAAAATTGGTCAAGGGCAGGCCACTGGGGTGGAATCTTGCTCCCAGAACCCTAACCATGCCCGGGGAGTGAAAAGCGAGACAAGAGTAGTCTAGGGACCCGGTAAGTGGGGCTCCAGGAGAGGAGGGAGACCCAGTTGTGAGAGTGGTATGGGGGAGGGGGAAAGGGGACCCTCGGACAGTTAGAGGAAGAGCATTTCAGGCATTTGCCACGAAGCAGTTAGAGGGACAGACTTAAATTCGCCAACCTGCCACACAGGTAGATTCCCAACCCAGCCTGCGGCTGGACTAGAGGCAGCTAGGCTGCGTGAAAGTCCGTGCTGTCGATTTAGGCTGAGGGACAGTCTAGTCCCATAGAGGCGGGGAGCTTTAGTTATGGTTTGCCATACAATCCCTCACCTCCCTACTCTAAAGTTAGCCAGGCCCCCACACCCCAATTCCCCGCTCAGACTCCTTTTCTGCCTGGCCAGAGGGCCCCGCCCCCAGTCCCCTCCCCTAAGAGCCCTCTCAGCCCCACCCCCCCGTACATACACACACACACACACACACACACACACACACACCCGTACACACACACACCCGTACACACACACACACCCGTACACATACACACACACACACACACACACACACCCCTCCTCCTCCTCCATTCCCGAACCGCGCCCCCAACCCTCTTCCTGACCAGCGGGTGGACTGGGCAGGATGGGGGGTGGCGTGTCGAGAGGACCTCAGTTACCCGAAGTGGTCAGGTGTTCCTCCTTCCCCCTCTACCCCACCTCTCGCCACTCCACCCCCCGGGACTCCTGGCTCCTGCTGTCACTGCCCCTCTCTCTCTGGAAACTGAGAGAGTGGTGGGGAGCTAGGAGGGTGAGACCGCAGGCGGGTGGAGGGTCCGTTCAGAGGAAGGACTGGAAGTGACAGAATGGGCAGAGGGCACTGACCAGGGCAGGCGGAGCCGCCTGGGAGAAGGGGAAGGGTAATCTTCCCAGCCAGAGACAGGACAGACCATTTAGCATACATACAAAGTCACATACACAAAAGGACAGGCACCGCCGTGGAAGGACAGACAGACACACACGATCACCCTCCCCAAAACAGTCCATCTCCCTCCCTTCAAGCTAACAGTGCCCTCTCACATCCCCTTCCCCCGTCCGACAGATCCTCCCTCCCCTCCTCCTCCTCCTTCTCCTCCCCCTCCCCCTCTAGGGGCCTTCCACCTTTTGCCCTGGCTCCTCCCTCTATGGCTCCCTAGCGCCCCTCCCTTCTAGTCCCCCATGCCCTTCCTCCCCAGCTCTCCTCCTTCCCTCCCCCTTCTCTTTCCCTCCTCCTTTCTCCCCTCCTCCCTTCTCCCCCTCTTCCCTTTTCTCTCCCCCTCCCATCTCCTCCCCCCCCATCCCTTTTCTCCCACTTACCATCGCCCATTCTAGGTCCTCTGATCACCTCTCCCCCAATAATTCCCTTCCCCGTTTAGGTCTCAGACCCCCTGCCCCTCCCCTTGGAGTGCCTCCCCCCTGCTCCCCTTCTCCCTCCCCATCCCTCTGGCTTGCCCCTCCCCTCCCCTTCGCGTCCCTAACCCCCTGCCCCTTCCCTTTAACTCTCGCTCCCCTCCCCTCCTCGGACTTCTTTCCTTCCCCTCCCTCCCTCCCTCCAGCTTCTTCCCCTCCCTCTCCGCCCTGACTCTCCCTCTCCCGTCTCCGGGAAGTTTCCGAGCCATCCGTCTGTCCGTCTGTATGTCCGTCGGTGGGTCGGCAGCAGAGCTGCAGGCAGCAGGCGCCATTGTGCGCGGAGCGGAGGAGAGCGGGGAACCCCGGACGCCTGGGTCCGGGGACCGTCTGCTCGCGGCTGTCCCGCCAGGTAAGGAGAGAGGCAGTGCAACGGGCCGCCCGGTCCGCCTCCCCCCCTCCCCCGACACACACGCACAACACACACTCACACACACGCACGCACATACTGATGACAGCTCGGGGGGTGGGGTGGGGGGGACGGGTAGACAGGGAGGAGGAAGGGTGTCAGGGAAGTGGGTGTCTGAGGAATGGGAGAGGAGAAGGAAGGTGGAGATCGGGGGGTCTGAGCCGGGGATGAAGGATGGGGGGGCAGAGAGTGAGGAAAGGGAAGGGATCCGAGGAAAGGGGGAAGGGAGAGGGGGTCGGGAATGAGAAGAGGGGAGGGGGATGGGATGGGACAGGGGGGAGAGGTCTGAGGTGGGAGCGGCAAGGGATGAGTGATTCAAAGAGATGGGGGGTGTGGAGGGAAAAGAAGGAAAGGGGGCTAAGGGGAGAGGCTATGGGACAGAAAAGGAAAGGTGATCTAAGGGGGAGGGGGAGAGAATCAATGGTGTCCTGGGGGAGGGGAGGGGAATTGGGGGAAGAGAAGGAAGGGTGTCCCCTGGGGGACAGGCAGGGAATAGAGGTGAGCCAGAGAAGAGGAAGAGTGTGGGGGAAGGGAGAAGGAAAGGTATTGAGGGATAAGCTTGAGAGGAGGAGAAAGGGAAAAGAATCTGGGGGGGGGGTAGGGTCTTCTAAGGTGGAGGGGTGGGGCAGGGATTTAGGGGAGAGGAGGGAGTTTGGGAGTCGAGTGGGAGGGGGGCAGGGATCTGGAGAGAGGGGGTGGAAGGGTGGGGTCTCAAGAGAGGAAGCATAAATTCTAAGAGAGGAAAAAAAAAAGGAGGCTGTCCATAGGGGAGGGGGAAGCTGGGATGGGGAGGGCAGGTTTCTGGAAGGACAGGGTAGAGGCTAGGTAAGGAGAGGGGGAGAGCAAAGAGGTAAATCTGGTTTGGGGGAAAGGAAGAGAAGGCCAGAAGGAAAAGGGTGAAGGGAGACCCAAGGAAAGGGCAGGGTGAGGCATGGGGGGCATACATATAAAGGGGTCTGGAAAGGGAGAAAGCAGAAACCACCCCAAGGTTAGAGCAAAGGAAGAAAACTGGAGGGTGCAGGGAGCTAACAGGCAGGGAGGGGTAGGGGAGGAGATGGGGAGGGGAAGAGTATGATAGGAAGGGGGCCAGGGAGGGGAAGGGGCAAAATAGAGGGAGAGAACTGAGAGGGGGAGGGGAGAGAGGGATGAGAGGAAGGGGGAGGCAGGGGGAAGGAGGAGAGGGAGGGGAGGAGGAGAGAGAAGGGGGAGGGGAGCAGGGGTGTGTAGCCTGAGAGGTGGAGAGGCAGGGAGAAGGGAAAAGAGTAAAGAAAGGAGAAGGAGGAAGGCAAGGGAAGGGAAGGGGGAGGGAGGGGAAAGGAGAAGGAGGAGGGAGAAGAGGAGGAAGGAAAAAGGGAGGGGGAGAGGAAGAGATGAGGGGGAGGGGAGAGAGAAGACAGTACAGTAGAAGCTGGTTGAGGGAGGGAGAGGGGGAGAGAGAAGAGAGCGGAGGCAGGGGATGGGGGACCAGAAGGGGAAGGGGAAGAGGAAGGCAGGCTTGGGAAGGTGGGGGAAGGGAGAGAGTATTGCCACCAGAGACAGGAAAAAAAAGGGAGAGGGGCAGGGGGAGGAGGAGGGAGCCTGGAGGGGTGGAGGAGGCTGGGGAGGAGCAGGAAGGGGAGGGGAGAGGGAAGAGCAGAGGGGGGCCCACAAGGGGTAGGCCAGGCCAGCCCATCAGCCAGCCAGCCAGCCGGCAGGCAGGCAAGCAGGCAGGCAGGCTGAGAGGAGGGGCAGAGGGAGGAGGAGCTGGGGGGAGCCAGCCAGATTCGGGAGAAGGGAGGGAGAGTAAGCAGGAAAGGGGGAAGGCGGGGAGGGGCAGAGGAAAGGCAGCCAGAGAGATTAGAGAAGGGGGAGGGGAGCCTACCCCAAGGGGGAGGGAAGGGGGGGAGGTATTGCCGAGAGAAGGGGAGGGGGAGGGGAAATGAGCCAGCCCGGCTGGGGAGGGGGAGGAAGGAAAAGAAAGGGGAGGGGAATATTCACTGCCACTGGTGAGGAGGCCTGGGGAGGAGGGGCAGAGAGCTCTTTGGTTTTGGGGTTGGGGCTGCATCGTAGGTTTTGGGTTGTGAGAGGAAACTAGAACCATCTCACACATCCCGTGAAGACCCTGTTGGGAGAATATGAGGGAGGGATCTACCCCTCCCCCAATTGTGGTTACCCCTCCCCCACCACCACTTGCCCAATAGGACCCAAGAGCTCCCCCCTCCCTCCCACTAGGCTCCTATTTCACTAGCTCCCAGTGACAGCTGGTAGGGAGCCTGAGCTCCCCATCTCCTCAGCATACTATACACACACACACCACACACACACACACACACACTCTCCCCAAGGCCCAGAAGTCTCATCTCACCCTGGGAGTGAGGGTAGGGTGGGGTAGGGGAGAAACTGGGCAGGGGCCACCAGAACCGCCCAGACAGAGGAGCATCCCAGCACAGTCCCAAGGGCTCCTTAATGAGCCATTCTCACAGAATCCCTTTCACTCTGTGCCTTAGTTTCCCCTAGCTATAACCCCGAAGGAACTCCCTTTGACATTTACACGGAGATCAGTTAGTGTCTGTGAAGGTGGGGGAGGGACCCAGGTATTCTGAGAGCTGAGAGATGCTGGTCTGAGGGCAGGGCAATCCAGGAAACCCTCTGAATGCCAAACTTCCCTACCATTCAGGTGGCAGCCAGAGCCCAGGTGAAGGGCTAGGAACACTTGGGAGCTAGGAAGGGATTTTACCTCACAGACAGTCATTTCCAAGGACCCTGTTTCCGGAGAGGTGACTTTCTCATAAAATCACTATACAACAACTAGCCCCCTGCTGTGTGTGAGCACTGTACTGGACCATATGTTTGTGTGGATATGCACAGAACTCTACAGTATTGCGACCTAACTTTCTGTTGTATCCCCTTCCCCCACAGAGGGGTAAACACATCTAGGCCTGTCCTGATGGAGGAAAGGGGAGGAAAGAAGAGGGGATGGGAGGGAGAGGAGGGCAAGGGAGGAGAGGGCAGGAAAGGGGAGGGGCTTACCAGTGCAGCCCAGAGACCTGCCAAACCCAGGCAAGGACTTGGGGGAAATAGAACTGATGTCCCTTTATCTGCCTATGCCAGGATACCCTGCAGGTCAGCTACAGATGGCCCCACAAATTGAGCCAGGAAACAGGCCTCATGATGCCCAGGAGCAGACAGCACCTTCAGGGGGAGAAGGCCCCCCAGGTGCATACTCAGGTAAGAATAACAGGGTGGAGGGGATGAGGCAGAGGGAGAAAGGGGAACAAAGTGGGAATAGGACTGAAGAGGGATCCCAGGAACAATACCTGACATCTTGATTTGGTCCAGTGGTTTGCCTTACAGCTGGGGCTCCAGTGATTCTTGGGAGTTCGATGGCCCTCCCTTACCTGAACTTTAACCCTAAAGCACCCCAGTGGTTTAGTCATCTAGAGCTTGTTCTGGTCAAACAGACCAGGCTAAGATATACTGTCCCATGAAAGGCCTTGGCTGGATTGGAACTCGACATACAGTGGAAAGGGCACTGGACTGGAACTCAGAACATCTGAGTTTGAGGCCTGACTGTGCATCCTACCACCCGGGAGACCAAGTCACTTGACCCCTCTGAGCGTCAGACAGATTTCCTCCACAGTAAAATGATGGTGTTGGAACAGGGATGGGGAATCTTCAGAACCTGACCCTCTGGATCCTCAAGTGCAGCCCATTGGCTAAATCCAAACTTTACAGAGCAAATCTCCACCCCTGGACTAGGTCTTTAAGGTCTTTTCCAGTTCTAATCTCTGAATCTATGATCTTTGTCCCCAACATTCCCTCAGCAACCTAGGGTCAGCCAGGCCTCCCCCCCTCCCCCAAGACTCCTACCCTTACTCCATGTTTATTTCCTTTGGTCACTGCAAAACCACACCATTAGACTCTTTAATAAAATCAGACCTGTCTTCTTCCAGGGTCCTTGATTCCCAAACCTGAAGATGTTTTCCAGAGTGAACAAGGGGAAGGGGAAGAACAGAGCACTGCAGAACAAGGAAGTGGACCCCCAAAAATAGAGGCTGAGGGCTCTTGCCCAGGTGAGCTAAGACCCTGTACCCTTCCTTCCTCTTTCTGGTAACCCAGAGTTAAACGAACCCTCCTTCCCCTCAACACACACAGCTCTCTCCGAAAGATCTAGAAATTCCACTGTCTTAAAAAAGTAGTAATTACAGGGCATTGACTGACCCTAAAGAAAAAATAAGCCAACCCTGACTTTTCCCTAGGATCCCCTCAGGGCTTCCCTAACAATGGAAATCTTCCCCTTTCTCCTCCCGGTGCTCCATTCAATGCAATGGCTTGCTCTCAGAGTGTTTACAATCTAGTTGGGTGGAAAGAGTGTAAATTAATATAAGGTGGTAGCATAAGTGACAAGTGCTAAAGAAAATAGTGACGACAGGAATTCAAAGGGATGTTACTTTATTTTGATGCCATGGCGGAGTTGATTTTCAGTACTATTCATTACACACTTGCTGAATATTTGTTGCCAATACTTTCCACAGGATCGCACATACACACACACACACACACACACACACACACACACACACGCACGCACACACACAGAGTCAGTAGCAGCTATCTTGGGCCCCTAACTCTCACTCCTCAAGGCCAGTCATTCACTAGGCTCTTTAGTGACATCCATCCCCCTCTTCTCCCCACTGCCATCACCCTCATATCTGTCTACTCAATGTCTCTTCTTTCCTCCAACAAAGCTACACCCAACAAACACAGGGCCAGTCTAAGTGTTACGCTAAGTAACATAGGGGATGCATGGGGAGCAGCAGACACACCATCTTTGTCTTCCAGAACCTTGAAATGCAGTCCAAGTGAAGAGATATAGATACAGGAAAAGTTAATACAAGTCAACTGCATGCTAAATGACACTCAAAATATGTAGGATGGGATTGCTGAGGGAGATTATTTTGGATGCAATGGGAAGCCACTGAATGTTTTTGAATAAACAAGTGACATAATTAAAAATAGCATTTTAGGAAGAGTAACTGAGTGGCTCATTTTTGGATGGATAGACTATATATGCAACAGTGAATTCAATTCAGTGACTAGGAAAGGGAATAAATTCTTACTGTGTGCCAGGCACTTTGCAAATGTTATATCTCCTTTGATTCTCAAAACACGGCAACGTAGTTGTTGTTATCCCCATTTTACAGATGAGAAATGCAGCAGACATGGAAGTGACTTGCCTAGGGTCACACAGCCAATAAGCATCTCAGGGAAGATTTGAACCCAGTCCTTACTGACCCCAGGTTCAGCTGTGTATAGACTTCAACATCTGCCTTTACTAAATACCTACACTGTGCAAAACACTGCTTGAGGCATAGGAATATAGACACCCTCCAACTCCCCCCAAGAAGCCAGTAACTGTCTAGTCTAGAGCCGTATAATACAGGATAGGGAGTAAATAATACTTGGGATTCCTATTTGACTTTAAAGTTTGCAGAACACCTCATCCATTATTTGAGCCTCACAACTCAGACAATGAAACAAAATCTTGAAGGGGCTCAGTGGTTTGCCTGGGTCATACAGCAACAGAGGCTGGTTTTGAACCCAGATCTTTCCTCCTAGGCTGGCAAACTGCTCTACCAGGGAAGATCAGATAAAGAGCTGTAGGAGCATTTATAAATAGCGGAGATCACAAAACTTCCTGGAGCAGGTACTTACTACCGGTTGAGCCCTGAAGAAAGTTAAGGTCCTGGAAGGCTGAGATGAAAAGGGTGATAAGCAATAAAAAGTTTAGGCTTAGACTAGGGTGGTAGCAGTAGGAATAGGAAGGACAAGGAGTAAGGTGAAATAATATTCTATCTCCTACTATGTGCCAGGCATTACAAATAAAAAAAAAGGAGCAGCTACCAAGCACTTAACAATTATTATATCATGTGATCCTCACAACCATCCTGGAATGTAGATACTGTTATTAACCCCATATTACAGTTAAGGAAACGGAGGCAAACAGAGGTTAGTAGCTTGCCCAGGGTCACACAGCTAATAAGTGGCTAAGGCTGAGTTTTAAATTCAGGGCTGGTGCTCTTTCTACTTCACCCAAAATCAACATGACTTCGTGAGGGGGAGATGAACAAACAGGGACAAGTCGAATTTGGCACCCATGTTTCAAGCCTGAAAAAGTGACAGGAAGGTGATGCCTTTTACAGAAATAGAAGGCTAGGAGGGGGCGAGCAGATTTTTCAGTAAAGATGAGTTTGGAGTTAAAGACAGGATCAAACAGGTGGAAATGTCAGGGACGGGACAGAAACACAATAATGTAGTGTCAGGGATGCCAAGGGAGAAGAATTCCAAGAAGGGGAGGTCATCAATGTCAGATGCCACCGATAGGTCAAGGGAATGGGAACTAAAAAAAGGACACCAGATTTGTCGATGACGTCATTGGTGACCACGTAGGGAATAGTTTTTTCAGACCGGGTGAGGATAGAACAGGGTGGAGTTTGAGGAGAAACTGGTGGTGAAGGAGTAGAGAAAGATTGTATAGACAACTCCTTGGAAAAGTCTGTCTATTGCCTGCATTTATATAGCTAGTAAGTATCAGAACACCTAGGAATCCTGGTCTTCCTGAATCCAAATTCTGCTTTTACCACTGAAAAGAACTTTAGAAATCACCTAGTCAAGTAGTGTCCAACCAGAAGGTCACAGACACATTGGGAGATGGGATATGAAATATACTATACATATAATCTCATTAAATGACTCATCATAATAAATAAGCAACCATACCTTCTATGGACATAATGTCTTGCACACGTGTTATTCTTTTCCAAATGTAGGTACATTTTGTGGTGATTAAGTGTAAATTCATTTAAAAGCAAAACAAAAGTCTGTCTGACATCAGAACTCAGATCCTTGCCTTCTCTTGCTCCAGCAAGGAGGAAATACTTTGAGGCAGTTAGGTGGCCTAGCAGCTAGAATGTTAGTCTTATTATCAGGAAAACTTGAGTTCAAATCTGGATTCAGACACTTATGACTGTGTGACCCTGGACAAGTGACTCTCTGTTTCTTCTGTTTTAAAATAGAGATCATCACAGCACCTACCTCACAGGGCTGTTGTGAAGATCAGCTGAGGCAAAGGCAGTGCTGGTAGACTGAGGTGCCCACGGAGGCACAGGTTGTCAAACATTGACGAATTAGCGAATTGTCTTGTAACAAGCAAGTTTAGGGAGGGGAGGCGGAAGAGACTGCTAGGAAATGATAGCAATGTAAAAGAGTCGATAAAACATCAAAAAAGAAAAAAACATGTGTCTGAAAGAAAGTCTCAGTCCCATTCCTTGTTTTAATTTTCTAGAAGACTGGATGATCCGAAAGGTAAAGGTGGAGGATGAGGACCAGGGAGAGGAAGAGGAGGTTGCATGGCCCCAACCCCTCCCTCAGTTACTTCCCAGCGGCCCCTTCTTGCCCGCCGACCTGGGACCTCTGGCGGCGGTGGCCACGGCCTGTAAGCTGGAGCCTGGAGCCCCGGCGCCTCTGAGCGGGCTGGCTCTGGCATCCTGGCCCCAGGTCCTGGAGAAACCCTACGGCTGCGGCGAGTGCGAGCGACGCTTCCGCGACCAGCTGACCCTTCGGCTGCACCAGAGGCTGCACCGGGGCGAGGGTCCGTGTGCTTGCCCCGACTGCGGCCGCAGCTTCTCCCAGCGCACCCATCTGCTGGCCCACCTGCGCAGCCACCGGGGCGAGCGACCCTTTCCATGCCCAGAATGCGGGAAGCGCTTCAGCAAGAAGGCTCATCTGACCCGCCACCTCCGCACGCACACTGGGGAGAGACCCTACCCCTGCGAGGAATGCGGGAAGCGCTTCAGCCAGAAGATCCACCTGGGCTCCCACCAGAAAACGCACACTGGAGAGAGGCCCTTCCCCTGCGCCGAGTGTGAGAAGCGCTTTCGCAAGAAGACGCACCTGATCCGCCACCAGCGCATTCACACTGGGGAGCGGCCCTACCAGTGCACCGAGTGCGGCCGCAGCTTCACGCACAAGCAGCACCTGGTGCGCCACCGGCGGGTGCACGCCGCAGGCCCTGCCCCACCTCCCCCGCCGCCGCAGAGCACCGACCCCCTGTGCCAGGACGCGTCCTCGGCCGCTCCAGGGCCCCAGGCCTTCCCCTGCGCGGACTGCGGGAAGGACTTCGGCTGGAAGAAGAACTTGGCCTCGAACCAACGGGGGCACCGCGGGAACCGCCCCTTCGGGTTCTCGGAGCGCGCGCGGAGCCAGGGGGAGCGGCGCCCCCCCGGGACGGCAGCGGCGGCCCACACGGCCATCAAGGCCTTTGCCTGCGCTCACTGCGGGAAGAACTTCAGCCAGCGCCCGGGGCTGGTGGCGCACCAGCGAAGCCACGCCGGCGAGCGGCCCTTCCGCTGTCCAGACTGCGGGCGCGGCTTCTCCCACGGGCAGCACCTGACCAGGCACCGGCGCGTGCACACAGGTGAGCGGCCCTTTGCCTGTACTCAGTGCGGTCGTCGCTTCGGCTCCCGCCCCAACCTCGCTGCCCACACCAAGGTGCACAGCGGCGCCCGGCCCTTTGCCTGCGCCCAGTGTGGCAGGGGCTTTAGCCGCAAGTCACACCTGGGCCGCCACCAGGCAGTGCACACCGGGAGCCGCCCCCACGCCTGTACCGTCTGCTCTCGCTGCTTCAGTTCCAAGACCAACCTGATACGCCATCAGGCGGTCCACACCGGCTCCCGCCCCTTCCCCTGCTCGCAGTGCGGCAAGAGCTTCAGCCGCAAGACCCATCTGGCCCGGCACCAGCGCACCCACGGCGAAATCTCGCATCTTGACCCCAGCTTGTCAAGCCCAACCTGGCCTGTCCCCACAGTGCCTGCCCCAACACCACTTTTCCTCTGAATGGAACATCACCCGTGTCTCTGGACAGCCCCCTCAGCACCCTCTTTCACCTAACTGCCCGTTTTATCTCCTGACTGCTCTTTCCTACTGCTCAGAAGCTCCTGTGTTCCCCTCCCTCCCTTGACCTCCTTGCCCACCTTCAGTTTTTTCTACATAGCACCTGTGCTCGGTCTCCCAGCCTCCTGCAGCACCCTTCACCCCCACCACCCTCCTTCCTTCTCTTCCCATCCCCTGGATGCTTGACAGCTTGGACAATACCCCATCCGAGTGAGGACGACCCAGAGAGAATCGTCATGAGACCCAGGACTGCATCTGTAAAATGAGGGGGTGATACTGAATGAACTCTAAGGTTCTTTTCTGTCTGTAGCATAGTACATCAACTTGGAGCCTTGGATCTTACCGGATGGAAGAGAGTTAACTGACCAAAGGAGACTAGAGGACCAGGCTGAACCATATGGGGAGGCTACAGAACTCTGAGGGAATGGAGAATAGAATACACTCCCTGGTTGCTCTTCCAGGCCTTTTTCACTCCCCTTCAAAGCTGTAGGACTCTCCCCTCCCCCTCAAAAAAAGGGACAGGAGTCTGTTCCAAAAAAAAAAAGAGGGAAGGAGAGTCACCTGTGTATTTGTGTCATTAAAAATAAATTCTGAACGCTTGGGGGCTGTAAGATTGGTGGGTGCTGGGGCTTTCTTACCTTGATCAATCAAGGGATGAGGGAAGTTGGGCCACCTATTTGCATAGGTAGCTCCCTGGGTTTCTCCTGACCTCCTCTGTGAGCCTTCAGGTTCTCAGATAATGGTATTTTTCTTGCAAAACACTAAAAGTCAAGCAGGGTAAGACAATCCCTTCCCTCACCACAGCACTTACTCTGTTCCCCTGCATCCCAGTAGAAAGCAAGGACAACCCAGCCACTTAGCAAAATCATACATTTTGAAATTTGCTAATTTACTAATCCTAGGTAGTGGCCCCTACCTCTAGCTGAAGAGCTGACCAGCTTTCTTCCCACCCCTCTTTCAACAGATGGTAAAGGTTCAAAGATGGGAAATGCAGAGAGAGAGTCTGTGGATATAGGAGGTCCTTTCATCTCTTGACTGTAGCAGCATCAACCAGCTATCCGAGCTGTGTACCTTGGATCTCTATGCCCCATCGTGGAATTCTCCCAAGGCCCCTCCCCCTCACCTCTGACCCATTTTTGCCCCCTGTGACTCCAGCTCAGTGCAGAGCACAGAGGAGGAAGGAGGAAGGAGGGTCCCATACCTGTTGTTTCCAGCCTGTGCCCCAAACTTGCTCTTTTTATAGATGGGCAGTGCTTACTCCCAGTTTTTGTTTCTCAGCCAAAGAAGGGGATTTGCAACTGATGGGCTAACAAGAGTGGAGCAGAAATGACAATGAGCTAACTTTTTGGGGGTATGAGGATAAAATAATAGGACTGATACTTAAACTTAGATACTGATGAATGCTATCACCTTAAAGTAGATCTGACAGGGACCTAGATAGTAATTCCAAGGATGGGGTCATTAAAACATCTTTGAAATTCTTGGAGTTAATTCAGAGTCTGAGGTGTGTGAGAGAGAGGGAGAAAGAGATCTAGAACTTGAAGTGACCTCAGAGGTCATCTATTCCAATCCCTTCATTTTGTAGGTGAAATTGAGCAACTTGTCCAAGGTCAAATAGGTCAGAGGCAGTATTTGAACTTCGGTCCTCCAGAGCCAGTGCTCTTGCCCTTGTACAACCATGCCTCCTGAATAACCTCAGTGTTTATAAATCTTCAGTGGTGTGTTTCTATTTTTAAACAGCCAAAAAAACCTTTTCAAGCCACACCTGAAAAAATAAAATAAATGATCTAACTAGTTAGGGTTTTGGTTTTTGTTTGTTCCTTTTGTTTGCAAATCAACAAGATATAGCCATAAAGTAAGGATACAGTTTTTTTTTCTTCTGTGGTTCCTAAATTGGTAACCGAAGATAGTTCTACAAAAGGGGTTTCTTACTTTAAGTGGAGGCAAAATTACTGGCATAAGTGTGTAACCTCCCAAAGTAACAACCTTAATACTCGCATTTGCATATATAAATTCTGGTATGTTTGTGAAAAATATGCCCAGTATAAGGGAGAGAAGGGTAGCCTTAATGACAGGAAGACCTGGGTTCAAATCCCATCTCTGACACTTTAGTAGTTGTGTAGTCATGGGCAAATCATTTTATCACTCTCAAAGCCACAGGTTATTAGTGGTCCTGGACAGTGTTGGACCTGGAGTCAAAAAGACTCAAGTTCAAATTCTACCTCGACACATAATACCTGTATGACCCTGAGAAAGTCACTTGGCACCTGTTTCCTTTACTATAAAATGAGAATGTTGGACTCTTTAAGATCTCTTCTGGCCCTAACTCTGTAATGCTATAAGAACCATAAGGCAAAGTTCCTGTTCTCAGGGAGCTCACAACTCAGGGAGATTACACTAAAATACGAGAGGCAATAATATTTTAATTGTATGATCTATTTTTCAAATGTAATAGGAAGTTAGAGAAGGGTGAAGTTGGTGAAATCAAGGAAGGCATCATGGATGAGGAGGACCTTGAGCTAGGCTGAGCTTGAGCCTTGAGCTGGAGGATGACTAAGCCTTTCCTGCCTCTTGCCATTCCGACAGACTCCTCATTCTTTCTCTCCTCGGCTTCTTCGTAATCCCTTTTTATCTTCAGTTCCCCTCTCTTTAACTATGCTCCCTAGTCTTTCCTAGGGGTGCTGCCAACCTCTGTTTCCAAGTCTCCATCACACAGACAGGAAGTCTTGCAAACAAACCAAATTCCTTTCCTACCAAGATTTATGTTGTGATATCATCTTATAAGCCCAATCACCACTAAATTGTCATTTCTGTCAAGACCATACAAGTTACATCAAATTGAACACCAGACTACCTCAACCTATCTATGGGGTTCCTTGCCTATCTTAGCTTCTTTTTTCCCCAACTTACATAGCTTAGGGTGTGTGATACAGTAGGCAAAATGCTAGAGCTGGAGTTGGGGGACCTGGATTTGAATCCAGGGTCTGCTTCTCCCTACTTGTGTAATCTCTGGGCTTCAGTTCCTTATCTATCAAAAGGGAAGATGTCAGGGATGAGATGGCCCCCAAAGTCCCTTCAAATTCTCTACCTCTGCTCTTTGTCCCAGTACTGGGTCTGTTCAGCAAGGTGAATTGAAAAGTAAATGTCCAAACATCAATAGTCAAGAGAACTTTCCCTGTACCCCACCACTTGGACTTATAGGACTGCCCCTTAACATGGCATCTGGTCTGTTGCTCATAAAATTTTAATTCAATCCTAGCCCCTCCAACACTCTGACACTTGAACCACTCCCAACTTTCCCTGCCTCAAAGTGCTCCCCTCCCCCATATTCCTGGAAGTCAATGCATATTCAACTCCATAGCTCCTCCCAGGCAAACCACCCACCCCTATTCTGAGCAAAGCAGTTGAGAAGAGCAAAAGAATGTTTTTCCCACTTTCTCCCAGAGACAAAGCCCCAGAAGTAGGCTGCGAGGTCACTGCCACTTGTCTACACGAAGATCCTGTTTGTCTGCTAGTAAGAGACAGGCCTGTGGTGATAAACTGGAGGCTGGGTGAGCTAACCAGAAGGAAACAAAATCCCTAGCGTCAGAGTCTAAGGAATAAAATGGGGAGTCTTGCTCCTGTTTAATGCCATAACCATAAACCTGAACCAACATATTCAGTGGTCCAAGGGACTAGACCCTCAACGGATCAGGATTTATGCCCTGTTCCAGGAAGAAGAGGAAGAGGCAGATGATTATTTGCCAAGCTTGCGTCAAGGTCTTAATCAAAAGAAAAACCAATAATAATAAAGAAACACTCATAGGGGATGTCCTGGCATCAGTACACTTTCAGTTAAACCTCTGATTTCTCCACTGCAGCACTGGAGAATGAGAACTTATGCTCTCATATGTGTCCCTAATCCCACAAGATTTCTGCAATATTCCCAAACAAAAAGGACAAATTCAAAAGGGTTTGCTAGAGTCTAAAGACTCAAACTATAAAGAGGGTTTTAATTAAAATGTTTGTCACAAGGAATTTTTACAAAATACTTACTTTACCTACTCATCCCTGAACTAGGCCTGTAGAGGATATGTCAGCTGACATCTATCTATGTAGCACCTTTTTAAATTTTATTTTTTCCAATTAACACAATTTTATTTTCTCTCCCTCCCCCACTGAGGAAAAAAAAAACAAACCCTTATAACAAATGCATTTATATGGTACTTTAAAGTTTGGAAAACATTTTACATATATCATCCTATTTGACCCAAATTATTATATTACATTATACATATTATTTTATTTGTCATTCTCATCCTCAGTTAATTTCAGTCTAACTGAGGAGACACACAGAGGACAAATACAGTATTTCCTTAAGTGTCTGTTTCTATTGAGAGGCAGTGTGATAGAGAGGATAGAAAGTTGGCCTTGAATCAGAAAGATCTAGGTGGAATCTTGCCTCTGATACATACTAGCTAAGTGACCAAGGAAAGGCAAGTCACTTAACCTCTCACAGACCCAGACAGTTCTCAGAGGCTGATCTGTACTGGTGAAGAGAGTTTCCAGATTAGGAGCTCCTTATATCAATGAAATCATGGATCCAGATATAAAAAAGTGTCCCTTACTGTACTAAATAGTAAGGAGAATATAAAAAAAAAACTAAGTAGACAGTATGATCCCTGTCTGCAAAAATCTTAGAGTCCATTTGAGGAAATGAAGCTAGCACACATAAAACTGGAAAGTATGGCACGATAGTCTGTAGTGCTGGAATCAGGAAGATGGGGGTTTGAACGTCACCTCAGACAGTTTCTAGTTGTATTAACCTTCATAAGTCACTTTCTCTCTAAACTTCACTTTCCTCATTAGAAAAATTGAGATAATGATGGTGCCTACCTCGTAGAACTTTTGTGAGGATTACATGAAATAATGTTGGTACAATGCTTTTAAAATTCTAAAAGCATTGTGTAAATTTAAGCAGTCATTACAGAATCATCTAAGGTGTACTATTCAACTCAACCATTTCCTTATTTGTACAAAGAACTGTATCAGGTTTTGGGAATATGTTGTTAAAAACAGTACATTCCCAGCCTTCAAGGAATTTACAGTCCTGTGTGTTTAATGAGATATACACAAATAAGCATAATTAATCAATCATTTAACAAGCATTTATTAAGTACTTACTATGTCCCAAGCACTGTACTAAATTTGGGAACATAGGTAACATAGACCCCACCATGAAGAAGCTTACATTCAGACAGGGGAGATAATAAATGACTAATTGATTGATTGACAAAGATGTAGATAATATATACCAAATGAATATCAGGTGGTACTGGAAGGGAGAGCACTGGCAACTGGGGGGATCAAGAATGGCTTTATTTAGAAGATGACGCTTGGACTGGGTTTTAAAGGAAACTGGGGATTCTTTGAGGTGAAGGTGAGGAAAGAATGTAATCCAGGTATGGGGAAGTAAGGGCAAAAATATAGTGGAAGGTGGTTAGAACGGAGGGTACAATGAATGATCTAAACACAGTACTCTGAGAAAATCTGGAGATGTCACTTTCAGCTAGGAGAATTGGGGGAAATTTCATGGAAAAACCAGGACCTGAATTAGATCTGAAAGGAAGAGATCACTATGTAGATCACTATGTAGAAATAAAAGCAGAAGTGCATTCCATTCTCACAGGATGACTTTAGTGACTAAATTGAAGCGAGTATGGGAATTACAAAAGAGCTAGTAGTCCAGCTTGGCTACAATAGAGTACACAAGGGGAAAGATAGGAACTAAGACTCTGAAACCAGATTTATCTACAGTATTCACAGGGATAGCAATCTATCATCACACACTTACTGAATGTCTATTATGTCCAAACACTGTGTTAGTTGTTAAGGAAGTTAAAAAGATATTTCAAAGAATTTGTACTCTAGTTAAGGAGTTAAGACATATATGCCTAAAAGACAAATACCAAGGCAGTGCATGATAGCATGCCAAGTAAATGCTATAGTACTTGAGGGAGAAAAAAATTAGGATGAAGTAGGGTGGTTTGGGACGGCCTCAGAGACATGGTGGAAATTGAAATGGGCTCTTAAAGATGAGTAGAGTTCCCATCAGAAGGTGTATCCCCAGTCCCAAAGCCCATCAGGCTTCTCCTCACTGGTGAAGATCAACACCCTGCCCTGCAGGAAGGCTGGGGTGAAGTTGGTGCAAAAGGTCAAATTTCTTGGGACCTTCTTTGACTTGTTGAGTCTCTTCAAGCTTTGAGTCACTTTGGGTACTTCTGGCTTCCAGTGTTGAGAAAAAAATGGATGATGCTAACTCCACTTCCAGGAGAAGAGCTGGCAGTCTCTACTATCTCATCTACACTAAAGATTTAGAGGAACTTCCCTTTGGGTGAAATTTGGGACTCATTCTCAGTTGAGCTGAGTTACCTCACTCTCTAAGGTAGAGTTCCTTCATTCTATATTGTCTGGTATATATTCTCATGTGTATTCTTTTTTTGCTACTAATTTAGATAAATGGGTTTTTTAACTAAGTGCTGGGGAACTGGTATTTGGTGGGAAAGGGGGTCAAGCCTTGAATACAAAGTTTGGAGTCTTTTTTCCTCCCAAAAATCAAACAGTGGTCAGTTAAGATAACTAGATTGTCTAATACTCTAAACTAATAATATTTAAATGAGCAGATAGATATAATTCTAACCTGGTGCTCCCTCTCTCTGAGGAGAGCAAAGTGACCAAACCATCTGGCCCCAGCTTCCTGCTTCTTCCTACCACAACTCCCAGAAATTAAATTCTCAGTAGGGAAAGGGTAGAGGGAAAAGAAGCTAGAGATTTCTAGTCTACTTTCTTTTGAGCACTCATGCTCTGGTTGGGGCTGGGGGGGGGGACGACAGCCCTCAACAAGTATTAGAGGCCTTGCTGTAAAAGAATGCTGTAAACAAAGCTGTGGAAGCTGGAATTCAAAAGGCATATTTGAGAAATAATGAGTTGATCCCTCTGGTTAAAAACGGAGCGTCCACTAAGGGAGGAGTGTGAGTGATAAAGTTGGAAAGTAAATTAGAATTAAATTGTATTCAATCAATAAGCATTTATCAAGTACCTATTTTGTGTCAGGCAATGTGATAAGCACTGGAGATAAGAATAACTGGGGATGGTCTCTGCCCTGAAGGAGCTCACAGTCTGATGGGGAAGAGACAATGTTAAAACAAAACAAACAAACAAAAAATGTACAAACAAGATCCACAGAAGATAAATTGGATACAATCAAGAGAAGGAAGGCACTGGCATTAAGGGGCATCAGGAAAGTCTTCTAGATATGGGAGAGTTGAAACACTAAGTCATTGCTGGTGGAGCTGTGAGCTGATCCAACCACTCTGGAGAACAATTTGGAACTATGCCCAAAGGGCTACAGAAATGTGTAGCCCCTTCTGACCCAGCAATATCACTTCTGGGACTCTATCCCAAAGAGATCATAGAAATGGGAAAGAGTCCTACATATACAAAAATATTTATAACTGCTCTCTTTGTGGTGGCCAAAACCTGGAAATCAAGGGGATGTCCATTAATTGGGGAATGGCTGAATAAATTGTGGTATATGAATGTAATGGCATACTATTGTGCTATGAGAAATGATGAACAGGAAGACTTCAGAGAAGACTGGAAAGACTTACACGAACTGAAGCTGAGTGAAAGGAGTAGAACCAGGAGAACTTTGTACACAGCAACAACCACAGTGTTCGAGGAATTTTTCTGGTAGACTTAGAACTTCGTTGAAATGCATGTACTTAAAAAATTTCCTCGAGACAAAACACCTTCCACATCCAGAGAAAGAACTATGGAATTGGATCACAGATAGAAACAGGCCAATTTCTTTTGTATTATGTTTTGTTTTGTTTTGTTTTATGGTTTCTCCATTCATTTTAATTCTTCTATGCAACATGCATTTAATAGGAATGTATGTGTAGAACCTATATAAGATTGTATGCCATCTCAGGGAGGGAGTGGGAAGGAAGGAGGCAATGATGGAGAGGGAGGGGGAAAAAATCTAAGATATATAAAAGTGACTGTTGAACACTGAAAACAAATGAAGTAATTCAATTTAAAAAAAAAAAAAGGAAAGGCTTCTAACTGAAGGTGGGATTTTAACTGAAATCTGAAAGAAGCCAGGAAACCAGAAACCAGAAATTAGGAAAAATATTCTAGGCACAGGGAACAGCCAGTGAAAATGCCCAGTCTGCAGATAATCTTCAAGAGGACAGTAAGAAGGCCCATGACAATGGATCACAGAGAACATACATGGAGAGGAGGGGGATAGGATTAAGGTGCAACATGACTGGAAAGGGGACAGGTTGGTGGCACAATGGATAAAGCACAGGCCCTGAAATCAAGAGGACCTGAGTTCAAATTTGACTTCAGATACTTACTAGCTGTATGACTCTGGGCAAGTCACTTAATCCTGATTGTTTAAAAAAAAAATGACTAGAAAGGTAGGAGATGCAGATTGTGAATTGACTTTGAATGCCAAATAGAGGATTTTATGTTTGATCCTAGAGGTCATAGAGAGCCACCAGAATTTACAAAATTGGAGGAGAGGGTGATATGGACAGACAGCTGCTTTAGGAAGATTAATTTGACAACTAACTGACTGGAGCAGAGAGAGTTTTGAGGCAAGGAACCCAACCAGCAAGCTATTAAAATAGTTCAGTTGGGAGGTGCTAAGTGTTAATCAAGGCCATGACGTTGTCATCGGAGAGAAGGGAGTTTTATCCTCAAGCCATCAAAGGTTTTTGATAAGGAATGATGGGATCATTGCAAGGTTTTAGGAAGATTAAGCTGATTGGAGTGGTCTGGACAGTTTGAGTTGAGAAACTGAAGGCTAAGAGGTCAGTTAGGAAACAAAACAAATCAAGGTAAAGGTCTGAATTATTATAAGGGAGTATGGAGATTAAATGAGTAACTGTTCTGAAATAGTCTTGCAAAAGTAAAAGTTCTGTAAAGTCCAGTTCAACAAACACTTGTTACAATGGTTATTGTCCTTCATCTTTGAAGACACTCACAAGGTCTCTCTCAAAAGCTTTGGATCTGTGCAACATGGGAGACACTGGCACAGGACCATTCAGCATGACGTGCCCACATTAAGAAAGTGTGCTGTGCTCTCTGCGCAAAGCAGAATTGAGACAGCACAAAGTAAACATAGGATATGCAAATTTGGGGTATCTACCCCAAATGTTCACATGGACTATCTGTGCCCAACCTGTGATAGAGCATTCCGAGCTCATATTGGTCTGATTAGCCACAATCAGTCACACTGAAATTTCACTTTATCATGGTGATGTCATTTTGGTCCTCTTCAAAGATGAAGGACAACTACTAACCAACCAACCAATGAAAGCAATTCAGTTTCCTGGCATGGTGCTGGTAGACTGTCCATATTTCACATAATTTTCCATAAGCCCTCATGGCTAACAGTGTCAAAGGCCTTGGTCAGACCTACAAACGTGTACAGACCTCTGTTCTGCTCCTGGCATTTCTTCTGGAGTTGTTGGGCAACAAACACCATCTCTACTTTTCCTTGGCTCTTTCTGAAGCCACAGTGGCTTTCAGGTATATGACCATCTTCCAGAGGAAGGATCAACCTATTAAAAAGGACTCTAGCAAGAGTTTTGCCAGCAGTGACTAAAAGAGAGATCCCCCTGTGATTGTCCTTTACCTCTATAGAGATGGACAATGGGACATTGGGGGATAACCTCCTCTTGCCATATAACCTGGAAAATTTCAGTCAGCTTTTGTACGAGCAATGATCTCCACCTGTTCCACCTAACTCTCACTTATTACAAATATCCTATGTGAAGGAGCTAACCCTACGACTCAGTTGCAGAACAGATGATGACTTTAGTTATTATTAATGATAAAGTTTTCCTCATTAGGAATTCTCAATATAAATGAACTCATAGGTGTGGTTTCCCCAAAACATGCAAGGCTCTAACCTAGGTACTAGGATACAAAGATGAAAAATAAAAGTCCCTGCTCCTCTCAAAGAGCTTTTGTTATTGTTGACTCGTTCCAGTCCTGTCTGATTCTTCATGACCCCATTTGGGGTTTTCTTGGCAAAGATACTGGACTGGTTTGCCATTTCCTTCTCCAACTCATTTTACAGATGAGGAACTGGGACAAACAGGGTAAATCAACTTCCCCGGGGTCACACAACTAGGAAGTGTCTGAGGCTGACTTTGAACTCAAGTCTTCCTGACTCCAAAGTCAGCACTCTATCCACTGCACTACCTAGGTGCTCCTGTAAACTCAAAGTATACAATCCCCCAGAGAAGATACAATATTGGACACAAGCTGTCATCAGAATTACTAGAGGAGTTTGCAGTGCCTGGGGAGGTTTAGCCAAAACAAGAGGATATTGAGCCCGTGGCAACTGTCTTCAAGCATCTGAAAGATTATTCTGAAAGGGATTAAATTTAGCCAAAACCAGAAGAAGTGGGTGGAATATGCAGAAGAAGACAAATTAGGACTAATGGTCAGAAAAAACTTCCTAATACTCAGAGGTACCCAAAAGTAGAGCAGACTGCCTTAAGAGGTAGTGGGCTTTAAGCAGAGACTGACCAACCACTGGTCAGGTGTGCTGGACAGAGGCTTCCTGTCAGGGATGGACTGGACTAGATGGTTATTGCAGTTCCTTTAGACTCTCAGATCCTCTGATTCTGTGGGAGGACTGGAAGCTAGATGAAGCTTGCCTGGGTAGCTCAGGACCAGCACCCACTCATGTGGATGCCAGCATTGCCTTGAAGAGAATACAACCCCTTCTTTAAAAAGCTCGTTGGGCACAGTCAAATAAGTTCCTGGAGGTGCACAATGAACCTATCAGTTCTTGGAAAGGATAGCATCCTCCTCCAATTCCCCCACCCCCCTCCCCCCAAAAACAACTATCTTCCTATAGTCAGGGAGGAGTGTCAGGGTTAAGGAACCATATTCTTTTCCTGGAGACCCAAAAAAAGACCCAGTCAGGTCTGGCTTCTGTACAGCCTGGAGTAGATTCTAATTTGTCCTGACTGTGATGATGTTACATAATGATATTACATAACTACATTACATAAATCACAGCCCTGCATATTGAAGGAGACCCTTACTGCCTCGCTGCCTAGTCTGGCACTAGAACCCATCGAGGGGGTTAGAAGTGCTGCTTGGCAAAGCAGTTGATATTTCCCAGTCCTGAAACTGACCTGCAATGATTCTGGGTCTTAGGAAAGACTGTGTGCTAAAGTGTCTTGTGACTCGAGGTCGAGTTTTCCATCTGTGTCCCCAACCTTTCCTTTCTGGCCCCTATTTCAGTCCTCTGTTCCCTCCCTGAGATTTCTATTGCCTGTTTCAATGCCTCTCTTTCTTCCATTCTTCCATAAAAATACTTGCTGTCAGGAAGGTTTCAACCTGTCATCTCAGCAATTAGAAGTGGAATCCTTCAGTGTGAGCTTAGGGTTCTATCCCTAAATCCAAGGAACTTACATATATTTTTTAATTTTCTTTTTTATTATCATGAACTAGGAACTTACATTCTAATGGGAATTTAAAACTTCCACTATCTGCCACAGTCCCTTCCTCTTGTCCTGATGCCCTCCCTCTTTGAAAATCTCTGACTCTCAGCTCCTTACCCTCCAAGTTGTGCTTATCAGGACCTCCCATCTGGAGACCTTTATTTCTGCAGCTTGCCCGCATTCACACTGCCCTGCTCTCCTGGTATATACTACCTGCACTGCCTAGTTCCATTCACTTGAATATTTCCCTTTATTCCACTCCAGGTTGATTTCTACCTCCTTCACCCCACTGATTTCAGCCTCCCGTCCTCTGAGTTTAGTTTAAGGGTGTGGTTTCTCGTCTCTCCTTGAACTCTCTATGATAGTCTTAAATGACTCCCATTTCCTTCCTTGGGGAAGCAACCTGGTTCTCTACTCCTCCATTCCCTTCGGTCACTTCAGCAGGAGGCTTTTGATTGGTAAAGAGGTAGAGGACCAACAACGGGGAGGAACTGGAAGAGATTTAATATTTTGCTATGCTCAGTAACTTTTCACTTACTGTTCTAGTCTGTACCCTGAATTCCTTCATGCTATAATAAAGAAGAGTTGCATAACCAAATGAAGTCGGAGTATACTACTGAGGACAGAATGGAGAAGGGGTATTATTTGAGCAGAAAAAAAAAAAGACTAGAGAAAAACCAGGAATCCCATAAGCTCAGTTTTTGAAGGAGAAAAAACCACCAAGGCTCCTTCTAGTGCTTGAAAGTTTTGAGCTGATTTCCACGTTGCACAAGCAACATGCCATGATGACTAAGCATGCAGAAACAGAATTTGGTGTGCTACTTAAATACAGCTTACAACAAAGTTAATCCAGGGCATGTTTAACAGCATGCCACCTTTTTATTCAACAAATAATTTATTAAGCTCCTGACCCTCTTTAGACATCAGAGGATGTAACAAACAAAATAAAGAAGTAAATAGAGCGCTGTGCATGGACTTAGAAAGACCTGACTTCAGATCTAGCCCCAGACACTAGTTGTGTGACCCTAGGAAATTCACTTGTCCTGTGCTTGCCTCAGTTTCCTGAACTGTAGAATGGGTGCGGAACAAATGAGATATTTGTAAAGTACTTAGCAGTGTCTGACACATAGTGGTCCTATATAACTGTTAGCTATTATTACCGTCTTTATTAAGTAGTAACTGCCTTCCAGAAGATTTCATTATAAAGGGGATATAACATGTCCACACATAATGTATAACATAAGATAATTTGGAGAGAAGGAGCACACCATTAGGAACTGGTGGGGTTAGGAAAGACTTCATAGAGGAGGTAGCGTCTGAGCTGAGGCTTGAAGAAAGGCAAAGATTCTGAAAGGCGAAGTGAGGAGAGATTACTTCAAGGCATAAGGGATGATAAAGTATTAGATCCAGGAAATGGCTAACTGTCCATGTTGTCTAGAACATAGACCTCAGGGAAGGAAGGAGTGTGAAATGCGGCTGAAAAGATAAGCTGGAGTCAGATTGTGAAGGACCTTAAATTACAGATGAAAAGAGTTTCTTTTTCTCCTGAAGGCAATGGGAAATCCCTAAAGTTTTTGTGAGCCTGACAAAGTCAGACATATGACTTCATGTGACATGTGACATCCCTATAGGGCTCCTCCCTTACCTGGCACTTGCACTCACACTGCTGGTAAACTTGACACTTGATTTTCTAAAAGGACATTGTTAAAAAAAAATACAAACCACCAAGGGGTTTCCCAATAGTAATTAGCCAGGACATATAATTAACTATGAGCAAAGGCATTTACTCAAATGGCAAAATAAGAAGAGTGGGTACAGAACATTCCAATCCCCCATAAACCCTGCATTCTCCTGATAAGACACACCACATCTGTAGGAAAAGTCAGTTAGAACCCAGAAGACAATGGGAGTCAGACACATGCTAGGATAAACATGTAGCAAAGACAATTCCTGATAGTATAGGGCCTGGAAGTCTTTTCTCCCTATGTAGAAGTTTTATGCATCTCTCTTTGGTTATGCAGTATCTCTACTGGATTCTCAGGGTCTGCTACATTCCATGCCCTGACTCTCTCCTCTGCTTCCAGGGGGTCATGCTCCATGAAATGTCCTCCCTCTGATGAGCATGTCTCTATAGTTATGCCTGCCTGAAGTGTCTTGTTTCTACTTTCTATTGGATGCAGTGTCTCCTACCTGTCTAACCCACGATTCCCTCTTTCTACTGCAGGGGTCTCTTCCTTAAAACTTGAAATCTCTTCCTTTCTCCACCAACTGCTAAAATTTCTCTAGGGCTTGGCCTTAATAGTTTAGGTAATTTGTTTGTTCAACCAATCACTGTTAAGATCTTCTTAGCTTTCATTTTAGGAATATTTAGAGATCTTTTATAGTTTAGTTACTTTGAACAACTCATTAGAACCTTATGATTGCATTCTGGGTTTTCTGTGATTACATCCATTGCAGTATCTAGGCAAGTCACTCCCAAATCACTCTGGTAGGAAGCAGCTGAGATGGGATTTGAACCCAGGCTATCAGACACATATCTCCTATTCTTTTTCTAGCAGACCATGCCATACTGTCTTTTGACCCTTGCTTCTACATTTCCCTTAAAAACCTTATGAGAATATAGCAATTGGGGAAAGGTAGAACCAGGCTGTTCAGATAAGAATTTGACTCCTTAAGGGTAAGTAGCATGTCTTCTACTTTTCTTCTGCATGACATGTGCTGCCTTATAACCCTTGTGGAGACTTAATGAGCCTGCTTCCAGGCATGTATATTGGGAGAGGCTCTTACCCTAATTCAAAATATGCACTAGTAGCCTATGACTGTCTCCTGTTGGGTTAGTTAAAAGTGATTTAAAAAAAAACCACCTTTTAACTGGCTGCTGAACTATAACTAGGGATGCATATAAAAGGCTCAAATGAATGGAAGAACTCACTTCCATGGCTTTCAAGTGAGGGGAAGAAATTCTATAAGTCTCTGGGTTGGGGAGCCCCTCCTCTACCAGGGTCCCCCATGGCTGTGAATCCTTGGTGCTGCTATTTCTTCTGACTCTGTTGTATCTATTCTTTCCTATCTTGGACAAATGATTATTAGAGACATAATGGAGCAGATTATCAGATTCAAAAGATTGCAGCAGCCTCCGGAAGTTCACAGCAGAGTCAGAGGCAGGAACCAGACCCAGAGAGGGGCTAGACCTACTGAACAACCTATTTAACCCAATCCACCAGTGAGTCAACCCAGCAAGTGAGACACTAAGACACAAGGTTCTTCAAGCAAGGGAGAAACTCTTCTATCTGCCATGCCCAGAAATTAACGTGGTTTTGTAGCAACTATCTTATATTTGAATCCACATTCCTAGGGACCAAGTGAGTGTATACAGGGGAAACTGTGCACCAGGTTTGTTTGTGGTATGAGTTTTTATGGGGGTTTTTTTGGTAGGGAAGAGTTTTTGTGCTTTGGTTTTTGCTATATATCTTCTCAGTAAATATCTCTTTGTAAAAGCTAATTGATGTTAAATTTGTTTACATGGTATTGAGAAGAAATCAACTTTTCAGTTGGTTATATGATATTTGGAAAATGTTAACTAAGTGATAGTGAGGGGAATACAACCCGTGCCACAATCCTTCAGTATTATCCCCTCCTCTGAACCTTGCAGGGGGAAGCAGTAGCAACATTCTGGGGACCTGATCTTCCTGTTAGAGTGAGGGTTAGGAGAATCAGCCCCCAAATCTCTATGTACTTCACTTGGATTCTCCACAGTCTTTAGTGCATTGATTATGTAGTAAGAAGGTCTTCAGGCAGCAGTGCAAACCTTTCAGTTTTGGGAACACTGAAGGAAACAGCTGGTGCTTTGGGGTTCTCTAAATGACTGCTGGCTGATTTCCTTAGGTTATTTTGGCAGTCTCATAGAGAACGGATGGGAGAGAAAAGAGACTGGAGGTGAGGAGACCAATTAGTATTTTATTACAAATGTTCAGTTAAATGTTCAGACAATGAAAACTGAGGAATAGAACTACGCTAATGGCTATGTAGATGAGAGAGGCAGCGAGGGGCTCAATGGAGAGCACTGGGCAACAGAATCATGCAGGGTCTGACACTGCTGAAATGATCAAACCACAAAGGGTTTGGAAATTGTGGAAATAGAATTGACAAGACTTGGCAAGACTCACTCTCCTCTAAACATCTCTCTTCCTTTGAGGGCATCATGCTCTGCTCCCCATTCTCTCTCACACACCCCTACCCCCATCCAATCAGTTGCCAAAACTCTTCCTTTACAAACCATCTTCCACATGGTGCCAAAATAATGTTCCTGAATTACAGACCTGATCATGCCACTCCCCTACTCAACAATTACAAGTGACTCTTCTTTACCTCAAGGATAAATGGCAAGCTTTTCTACTTGGCACCTAAAGCCCAGAGCAATCTGGCTCCAGCCCACCTTTCCAGACTCTTTTCACACTCCTCCCCTTCATGTTGCTGTATTCTTGCCAGACTAGCTACTTACTATTCTCAGAACTTGGCATTACTAAATCTCTCATGTCTGTGTCTTTACAGAGGTTGTCCCTCACTTCTAGAATGTTCTCCCTCTTCATTTTCACCTCCCTTCAAGGCTGAGCTTGGGGATCACCTCCTACAGGAGCCCTTTTCTTATCTCTTTCTCTCCCTGACCATGGAGGTCTTCGTGCTCTCACCTTTCATTCACTTGGGGTTGGATCATCTGTACACGGTTGTGTCTCCTAGGAGAATGTAAGCTCTCTGAAGGCAGGGACTCTGTTGTTTTGTTTTTGTCTCCCTTGCACTTAGCACCATGCCTTAGGCTTAGAAAGTGCTTAAAGTTTACTGAGTTTAATTAAATATAGGAGAGATAGGTAGACAGAGACAGAAATAGAGAGACAGAGAGAGACAGAGAGACAGGCTGGGAGAGAAGGAGAGGCAGAAAGAGCACTAATGAGCTAACTGGAATGGCAGTGCTCTGACGGCACTAGAGTAGTAGAAGGAAAAAACAGTCTATTCCATTTTGGACATAGTGAGATCTGGGGGCTGGAGAAAGAATATCAAGGAGGTAATGTCCAACAGGCAGTTTGCAATGCAGGAATTGCATCATTTAGATATCTAGGTTTAAGGCGCAAGCCCCAAAATCTTTTTGTTTTTGTCTTTGTATATGCGGACACTAGCACATAGTGTATGATGAATAAGTTTATTCAAGTGAATTCTTTTTATCTCACCAAACTATACATTTATGGGGTCACCTGTGAGACGGAGTGGCATTAGGGGTATAAACAATGTTGGGCAACTCAAGTTTTTCTGGAGCACTTTTTCTCACCTTTCTTTTGCCCTATCCCACTACCTTAGAGCATATTTATTTTTGTACATGTCCAGTACAAAGCAGGTACTTAATAAATGTTCATTGACTGACCTACATGTCATAGCTCTCTTATTGAATTGAGAGTGCCTTGAAGAAAAATATTCTTTTTTTTTTCCTTTTTTAATCTTTGCGTCTCCAACACCTAGCACAAAGCTAGAGGGGATACTAGGGCTAAAAGAAACCTCAGAAGCCTTCAGAATCCATCCTCTTCATTTTTAAGTAAGGAGCCTGAGGCCCAGAGAAATGAAGGAACTTGCCCAAGAGAGCCTAAGTAGTAAGTGCCAGCACTCACATAATCTGATTCCAAACCCATTGCTTTTTCAAATGCATCACATTTGCTCTTCTTAGGCCCTAAAGAAATGTTTGCTGGTTCCCAGCCTCCTCCACTATCAGACAGAAGGGTCTTCTCTTTCTTTCCCTAGATCTGAAGTTAGAATATGATGTCTCCAAACCTCAGAGGGTCCTCCTTGTCTTTTCCCCAATACCGGAAGTGGACAAACCTGTCAGGATGATTGGGCAATAAATCACCTCTTGTTGAGGATCGAAGAAGTAAAAGAAAATAGCTATTGCAGGAAGCTGATTTTAAGTCTCATTGAGAGGTGGAGTTTGAGGTTTGAGGGTAAGGTGACAGGTGACCGCCTCCCCTGCGATAAGACAAGCAGGAAGAAAAAAGCCCAATTATAGGGGATTTTAAACACCAGAAGTGATTGGAACCAGCTGGTAAGGAGAGGGAAGTGGGGGGTTCAGGAGGGGGCAGCCAGGGGCAAGAAACAAAAACAGCTGTGTTTGAGTTTATTGTACATTGTTGTGTTTGCTTTCTTAAGGGGATAAAAGTTTTGGTTGGAGGAGTGAGAAGCAAGTGAAATGCTGCAGGGGACATCTTTGGTGAACAGTCAGAAGGCAACATGAACAAACTGATCTTTTAGGGAATGGAGGAAAGAGGGGTATCAGGAAGTGGGTGAGCTATATGATAGAAGGAAGGTGCCAGTGTTTGTTCCTACTTTACAGAGGGCCAGCCCTGCCCAGACTCATCAGTTCAATTCAACAAACTATACTTCCCAATGTACTAGGCTTCAGAGATACATAGGCAAAACCCAGAATAGTCCCTGGCCTCAAAGGAGAGGACAATCCACTGAGGAAAGATAACTTATAGGAAGATGAGTATACACAAAACAAACAGGAAATACAAAGTAATCTAGGGGTAAGGTGGAGACAGGAAACAGGAGTAACTGAGTGGAGGGGTGGTCAGGAAAGCCTTCCCATAGGAGGTAGCACCTTAACAATGCTTTGTGGGAAGAAAACATCCGAGGGATTTAGAGAGGCAAAGGTCAGCAGGGAGAGCATTTCAGACACAGGAGGTACAAAAATATGGAGGCCTGAGACAGAATGTCATATATGATAAGCCGTGAGTAGACCAATCTGGCTAAAACAGCATGTAAAGGAGAGCAATGTCGGATCCATCTGGAAAGACAAGTTGAAGCCAGATTGCAAAGGGTTTTAACTCCAGGTAAAGGAGTTCATACTTGATTTGAAGGGGAATAAGGAGCCACTGAAGCTTCTTGAAAAGGCCAGAGACATAATCAGACTTCTAATTCCCTTCCTAGAGGTCGAGAACAGTGTTCTTAAAAACAAAAACAAACCTCTCCTCCCCCAGACAGGGTATACCAAGACCCCCTGAACAAGGACAGACTTGCGTCTCATATTATTCTCCCTCCCAAATGCAACAATCTAGCCAAAATGGTTTTCTCTCTGTTCCTCACATACAATGCTCCGTATCTCACTCTGTCTCCCTCTATGTACCTTTGCATCCCATATACCTGGAATGCCTACCCTTCTTCCCTCCAACTCCTATTAAGAGACAGCTCTACTTGGGAGTTCTGAGCTGCACTTGGCTAAACCTGATAGATATCTGAACTAAGTTTGGCACCAGTGTGGTGAACCTCTGTAAGAGGGGCCTACCTACTAGGCTACCTACAGAGGTGCCAATGGGCCCACTCCAGAAATAAAGCAGACCAAAGCCTTCTATGTCAGGCCAAAGTGAGGTCTGTCAGCGAGAGAAGAACCAGTCTCAAAAAAGAGGCAGCTCAAGTACCATCTTCTTCTTGGTGCCTTTCCTGATCCACTCAACTGCCCTCTTTCCCTCCCAAGCAACCTAATACAACAATTGTGTATATATTTGCATTTATTAACTTTACATTTATGCTAAATATATTTATATAGGAGGCAGCTAGATGGTGAAGTAGAATGCTGGATCTGGAGTTAGGAAGAGTCATCTTCCTGAGTTCAAATCTGACCTCAGACATGAGTTATATGACCCTGAGCAAGTCACTTACCCGTTTGCCTCAATCCTCCTCTGTAAAATGAACTGGAGAAGGAAATGACAAACTACTTCAGTATCTCTGCCATGAAAATCCCAAATGAGGTCACAAAGAGTCAGATATGACTGAACAACAAATATACATATATATGTATATGTATATATGTGTGTGTACATGTATCTGTCCCATTAGAATATAAGCCTCTTATGAGTGAGACTGGTTCCTTCTTTGTACTTGTATCCTTTATATAGCATTTGGTAGGTACCTAACAAATTGATCTCCTCTCCCCTGTTCCCAACTACTAACAGAAGCAGGTTACCACAGTATTGTGTGGGCCTCTCCTCCTTGCAAATGTGGAGTTTAACACCTTCTCTACCCTCACCTCCGACTTTACCTTTACTCTGTGTGATAATAGCAGAAAGTTACCCAAAGTAAACAGTGATGGACCCTAACTTAGGTAATTCTCTATTTGGGGATTGTGTTATATAATCTGAGGAGATCTAAAAGGGAGGACCAGCCTTAGGGAATAAGGTCAAGTAAGCCACCTTCTTGAAGAGAGCTGGGGAGGTCTATTTGTCCCTCCCATTCTGATCTAAAATGGGTACCTAAAATTTTACCATGAGAGATACATTTCTTAGAATTAGGCCCCTATTAAATGTAAAATGGACTTTAAGAAATAGTAAGTTAAACCCTTATCAGTCGTTAATACCTTAGTGCTGATGTTGATTAATGCTAAAATGAAAACCCTTCCTTAAGAAAGGAAAGATACATTTTAATGGAGTAGGAGCAGAGGCTCCTAGGTAGAGAGCACCAGGGCAGCCGAGAGTCCCAAGCTCTTTAGAGGAAGGAAGTGGGGTCACATGAGGGAATTGGGGGATGAAGGAGGGCAGATTTGGAGCCCCTGCGTCTATTTGAATTTTACCCTTCTTGCCTAAGGTATAAAAGAGACATCCTCAGGGCAGGAGGTGTGACATCACCCTGATGAGAGGCTGCCCTTGGTTTTGGCAGACTAAGACTGGACTGTTCCTCATCATTTCAGCTAGGTGGTATAATGGATAGTATTGGATTTATTGTCAGGAAGATATGAGCTCA
Organism: Potorous gilbertii; assembly: GCA_028658325.1. Taxonomy (NCBI): domain Eukaryota; kingdom Metazoa; phylum Chordata; class Mammalia; order Diprotodontia; family Potoroidae; genus Potorous; species Potorous gilbertii. The sequence goes on from CM053770.1 coordinate 74,636,818, forward strand.
AATTCTGCTCAGATATTTATTTGTGTGACTTGTTTCCTCATCTGTAAACTAGGGATCATTACAGTGTCCTCCTCACAGGGTTGTTATGATCTGATCAAACCAGGTCATAACATGTGTAAAGTGTCATGTAAATGCAAGCTATTCTTTCTCCTAGTTGATATGTGAAACAGCTGAAACCCCATCTGGGAAGTTAGCTGAAACAAGAGAGAAACATGGGTTTGTAGGGACGGGCAGACTTCTTCCTCAGGTATATTTGATTGGAATCCCATCTCTGATTTTACATGCAGACAAACTCTAACATCAGACATGGAGGTTTCCCTAAAACAGGAGTGTCAGACAGGAGAACAGGCAATGTTTAAAGCAAAAGCAGTCTGAACACACAAGCCTTATGGATCTTGGTACCAGCAAATTTTTGGACTATCACATCTATTCAATACAGAGGGCTGGCTAAGCCACAGGAGATTCTGTGATGCCAATTCCAGGACAGTTTCAAGGACTAGCACATATAGGATGAGTAGGATATGAACAGAGAAGATGAGCAGGGCAATAGAGAGTTTGGAGAATCGACAGACTGTCTAGGTTAGCGCCCCTAAAGATTTAACCCACAATGCAGTTAAATGTAGTTTCCACTACTCTGAAGCCTCATTGTGGAATGGAGATGACCCTGGGGTCTCAAAGATCAGAAGGGCACAAGATCTGGCAGTTTCTACCCACTGAAAACTTAAATATAGTCTGTTACTAGCCTTGGAACATGGTCCTAATAACAGAGTATGTGTCTGTTGTCTAATAACCAGCCTAGTGAAATTGTAGGAAGATAAGTCACTGGAGGATTAAGCTACCAAGTGGTGATTTCTTTCTTTTTTTTTTTTTCAGCCAAAGCAATTTATTAACTCTCTATTAAGACATATTGAATTTGCTAACTACTTTGAGTGGAAAGTATTTATTTACACATGAAATCACCTCTCAATCAGTAAGCATTTATTAAGCATTTACTGAGTCGGGCACTGTGCAAGACACTTGCGGGGGAGGGTAAAGACAATAAATAAAACAATGACATTGAAATGTAGTTTAAATGCTATATATTTTTAATGGGGAAAGAACAGAAACACCTACTTCAATACTACTCATTAAAATTTTTGAATGGAATATATTGCTAAATAAAATTTAAAATTGAATGTAAAACTAACTAGAATTGGAATATGTATCATTTAAAAATTTATCTTGAATTCTGGTTCTGAGGAAAAATAAATTTAAAGAAAAATGAGGAGGTAGGTGAAAAAGTCTATGGAAATTCCAAAACAGAAAGCTGGATACTTTCTAGAAGGGTGTTAACCATTTGATAGCACCGATTTTTTATGCCTAACTTCTCTTCAAAACATGTCTTTTCTTTTTCTTGATTCAGGTGTATTATTAACGTGATGTTTAACAGCCATGAATAGACCCCATGGTCTGGTGGGGGATGGGAAAAGGATTCACAAAGGGAATGAAAGGAAGGAAAAGGGAGAGCAGAGAAAGGAGATGCACTTGAGGTAACTGGACAAGCGTTGGAGGAGAAAACTGAGGAGGACAAAAAAGAGGGTGTGTGTAGTTAAGATAAAAAGATGCCTGGGCTGTGACTTGTGAAAAACAAAAGGAGGCACCACAGCGAGTGACAGGAGGTGGTCGGGACCACCAGGTGGCGATGTCTGCCCAAAATAGATGTCTGGAACGTCCACTGACTTGGTGCTGATGATAACGCCAGGTGGGCCTGGGCAGACTCCCTGTCTATGGTGCAGTATTTGTGTTCTTTTTAGCTCCCCACTTCCACCTCACTGGCTTTGCCCCTGGTCTCTAAAGCAGTGTTAGAGAGAAATCCCTCCTGAAGCAATCATGACCATTTTCTGGGGATAGCTCTACCCTATAGGGAAGAACTCGATGAAGACAGAAAACCAGAATAAGGAGCCTCTGGGGCTGTCCATGGCCTCACTAACCTTATCCCACAAAATTCTCCCTCAGGTGTCCCTTAGTCCTGCCAAAGTTGACTTCCGGCCACTTCTCAAACACCACTCACACTTTGTTCACCTTGACTCTGTTACAATCATTTCCTTAACCTGGAACTTACTCTCCCCATATCCTGCCCCAGATGAAACCCCACCTGTGGGTCAGTTCAAAAGCCATCTCTTCAACAAAGTCTTCCCAGAGCCCTTAAGCCGAAAGTGATTCCATTCTCCTGCGAATTCTCAGAGTACTTTGTAACTCATGCACTTTCATAATCTAATGGGGTTTTTTATTTGTTTGGGTGGGGAGTTTTGTTGTGTGTGTGTGTCTCTGTGTGTGTGTGTGAATACATTTTATTGTTCTTATGAGTTTGTGAATTGATAGTGAGCAGGGACCATGTCATGTCCATTATTGTCCATAGCAGTGAATTAACAAAAGTGAGGGATTTTTTCCCTGAAAACTGAACTGACTTATAGTTACTGTGCTAATTAAGGAAGGAAGTAACAGTGTTGAATGCAAGGGAAGTTACCTATTAAATGTTCCAACCTAGTAATTAATAAAAGGCTAGTTACTTGGCACTGCACTTTGAGAACAGCTCATAAAGTACCCCGCTCAGATCCAGATTAGATTGTATTTTATTCCCGCCTTAGCAGTTGAGGAATCTTATCATTTAATTAATCTTATCACCAATCCATCTGTTTACAGTCAGCAATGGATCCTTTTTTTTAAGTGTTTTTTACATAGTGCAAAATGGGAACCTGCATCAAGGACCTGCGCCCCCTCCACCCTGTGGCCACCCCAAACAGATGAAATCTTGTGCCATTCTTTGTAATACACCAGAACAGGAGAGCATGTGAGAACTACTGGAGGGGGATCCCTGGCCCAGCACTCTCCCCATAGCAAGACCAGAGGAAATCATTTGCAACTGGCCTATCACTCTCCTCATCTGAGGCACCGGCAGCAGTCACACGATCTGTTTGCTAAGGAAAGAGCAAGGTTAGTCTAGCTGTACAAGTACGTATGGTAAAGACACACTCAGGAAGCTTAACACACATGGCCACTCACTTATTATGTGAGCCAAGAAAAAAGATAGAAATTGGCTCTGAACAGCCCTTGCTCTCTTCTTTCTGACTGTGGTGATGCAAGTGCAGTGACCAAAAGAAAATATATCAATAAGAAGAAGGTGTTGTTAGCATAAGGGGGTATAGCTCAGTGGTAGAGCATTTGACTGCAGATCAAGAGGTCCCTGGTTCAAATCCAGGTGCCCCCTGCCACATGACTTTTACCATCAGAGCAACTTGCAGCTCAAATGGGTGGAGTCATGTTTACTCCCTCCCCTCCTTCGACAACTTTTTCCCCCTGCCTGAAGCTTCAATCCTAAAGCAGAATGAGACTTAGGAATGGGGGGAGTTGCTAAGGTGCTTATTAGGGAATTAGAATATTTGATTGCTATAACTAAAAATTTTTGGTTCAAATCAAGTGTCCCATAGTGTTCATCTTTAACTAGTCTCAGGTTTACCTTTTTATAGTAGGTCCTTTGCCTTTACAACTCAATGTTACCCTTCCTTCTTTTACTGCAACTCCCGTCTTCTACTTTAGGGATGGAACAAAAACCCTCAGTGTACTAGATAAATCTCACCTTTTGTCACTAGAAGCAGCATGGAGTCAGAAGCAACAATCCTTACACATTTATCTGTTTTGCCACCAATCTCTGAACCCTGGTTTTCTCATCAGTAAGATGGGGCTGCTGTCTACCTCACAGGATTCCTATTAGAATCATAGATCTTCAACTGAAAAAAACCTGTCAGCCTATCACAATTTACAAATGAGGAAATCTGAAGCCCAGAGGAATTAAGAGACTTACTCTATCACACAAGTGAGTGGCAAACGCAGGATGTGATCCCTGGTTTTCTAACCCCAAAGTCAGAACTTTTCCCACTGCACTACTGCAAATGAGATAACGTTTAGAATTTGCAAAAGGCTATTTAGATGTTAGCTGTCATTATCTAATAATAGTGCTTTAATGTTTGCCATATATTTTTCTCTAATTTCCCATTTGATCTGCACTACAGTGCCTCAGTCAGTCAACAAGCATTTCTTAGGCCACCTAAGAGCCAGGCATTGTGCTAAGCGCCGCCAGTACAAAGACAGGCAAAAGACACTTCCTGTTCTCAAGAAGCTCACCAGTCCAAAAGGGGAGATGAGATGAAAACAATGATGCACAAAGACAGACGCGAGATAAGTGGAAGATAACCAACAGAAAAAAGGCACTAGTAGTGAGGGGAATGAGAAAAGGTTTCTCATAAAAGGTGAGATTTTAGCTGGGACTTCTGGAAGAAAGTTAGGTAGGGAAGGAAACAGAGATGAGGTGGGCTGAGAATTTCAGGCACAGGGGAAAGTCAGTAAAAAATACCCAGGGCTGGGAGGTGGAGCACTGAGTATGTGGGGGAAGGGGGATGTATGAAGACTGTAAAAGTAAGTGCTCCTATTATCCTCATTTGACAAAGAAGGAAACTGAGGCTGGGAGAAATTAAATTACTTACCCAATCATTTAACTATTAAATATCTGAGATAGAGTTCAAACTCAGGTCTTTCTGACTCCAAGTCCATAAGTCTATACACTATACCATCCATAATTTTTCCTCATTATAACTTCCTATTACATTAATATCTATATCATTACATTTTAAAACTTAATCATATGCTATTTTGCATGTTTTTCTGAAAGTTCTATTTATTTTAATTATGTCCCACAATTTGATTGTAGGTTTCTTTAGGTCAGAGTAAGCTCCATTATTTTCTTTTTAAATCCCCTCAATACCTAGCAGGGGTAAGGAGGGCAGGCTGGGGGGTGGAGAGTGGGTTGTACTAGACACACATACACACATTATTGAATTGGGTTGAAAAAAATCCCTAGAAGTAGGGAATCTTAATATCGTGTGGTCCACTGAGGCAAACTGGTGGTGTGACAGCCCTGTGCTGGTAGAGAGGGAAGATGTGTGGTGCTGTGAGTTTAGGGGCAGGAACAATTCCCCTTGAAGCAAAGACATGCAGTGTAGCCTATGAAAACTGGAGAATCCAAAAACAAGATTTTAAAGGAATTTAACACAGGGTCAGACTGAAAAGAGATTCTTCCAAAAGAAAAGATCCCTCTGGGAACTGCTATTTTGTCCCATGACATGACTTAGAGGCAGAGCATTTGACTAAGATCAAGAGTTTTCCATAGGGGACATCCCAAATTATTAGGGTTACATTTTAGCCTGAAGAATATTTTACTCACTCAAAATGCATGAGTGTCTCTACAGGACTCTTGCCCATTTCTATTATCATCTTCTTAAACAGTGAAGACAAAGTCTGTCCTAAAGTAACAGCTTTGCTCAAGCTAAAAGTCATAGGTGTGTTATAGTGAATGGGAAAATTATTCTAAAAAAATAAAAACCCTAACATTTCAAAAAGAAAAGTTAAGCTCAGCCTCTGGATTAAACATGAAAGGTCAGATGACTTGGAGATTGAGATTTCTGCATGCCCTGCTCTCTTCTTGGTTCAACCCTGGATGATGGTAACTTCAGGAAGAGTAACCACACACAGTTGTTCTTTTCCATTATTGAAGACATTGGTGTGATACTAGCTGTAAAAGACCCCAGAATTGCAGAACTCCATGGAATTGACCTCAAAGCTCATCTGGCAGAGTATTGGTCAAAGAATGGTAGAATCCCAAAAGGACTTTAGAGGATCTCTAGTACCACCTGTGCCTGAGCAAGAATCTTCTAGACAACATCCCCATCAAATAGCCATTAAACCTCTCCTTTAGACACCTCTTGCCACTGGGAACTCACTGCATCCTAACTAATTCTTAGGAAGCCATTAAGCTCAAATCTACTTACCATTCATCCAAGTTCTTTCCTCTGGGTCCAAGCATCTATTATGTTTTTTTTTTACTCCCCCCCTCTACACCCCACCTCAAATCTTTTCATCACCAGTTTCTTCAACTGATTCTTATTTGGTCTTGTCTTTAGTTCCTTGAGCATCCTATTTACACTCCTCTACAGGTTGTCAATGTCTTTCATAAAATGTGCTGCCCAGAACTGAACATAAAACTCTAGATGTGGTGTGACCAAGACAGAGTACAATCAGATTATCACTTCCTTCACATCACATATCCAGCCAGTCTAGGATGGCCTTTGTTTATGGCTTCTAAGTCTTACTTTCGTTAACCTTCTAGGTTAAACTAAAGCCACCTTCCCCAATATATCTCAAGAAAGAGATTTTTATCTATAAAAATAAAGGTTCCATATTATCCAAAATATTTTCATTAATATTTTGTATCTTCTCTCTTGTGTATGTATATCTCACGTCCTCTTTACTCTGCCCAAATGTGAAAAGGGATGCCCTAAAACAGAAGTTTGGGGGAAGAGGCTGAATAACCACTGGTCATTGATTAAAACATTTATCAAGTACCTACTCTGTGCCAAGCACCAAATTAGGTGCTGGGGATACAAAACTCAAGTATCAAACAATCCTTACTCTCCAAGAGTTTATATTTGATGAAGGAACCAACACATACACATACAAATAAATGCAAAGTACAAGCAAAATGGATGTGGGAAATATATGGGCTGGAATAAACACAGGATTTGGAGTCATGGGGCAGAGATTCAAATTCTATTTCTGACACTCTGTGACTTTGGGTAAGTCATTTAACATCTCTGAACCTCAATTCCCTCATCTGTAAAATGAGAAGGTTAAACCTTTGCAACTCTAAACTTATGTTCCAGTGCCTCTGTTTTCCCATCCTGGTTATGGGTCTATGATATTTTTGTCTCCCACCCACTAGCTGACCCCCTGAATATAGACATACAGCCATTTTTCATTAAATGTTTTTCTACTACTCAAAAGGAGAAAAACAAAGCAGAAAACATACAGCTTCCAAATTTACAGCAGCAGTATACATAGAAGCTGTCTTTAGCCTGTTACCTGTATTGTTTGATGACTAGGAGGCACGATGGTCACTCCTATTTTCTTGATTATTCTTTGGCTCTTGCACACACCTCACTCAGCCCACCCCACCCATACATCAATTCATTTATCCTGGAGGTAATCCTACTGTGGACCCTCAGCTTGATTCAAAGCTCACCTTGGGATGAAATCAGAAGTGGCAATCACTATCACTATCACTATCAGGTAATAGAGAAGGGGTTAAGATAGGATTCCAATAATCAAGACACCCATCAAGAATACTCTGTTCCTTCCACAAAGGAAGTTTACCCCAAGGGATTCCCCACGGTTCATGTTAAATGGAAGTAACAGAAACATGACAAAAAATTTTCTTCATTATTCTTCTGCTGTCCCTGACAACTGATGGTTTTAAGTCATTAATATTATCAACAAACATCCCACCTCTTGCATAAAGTCTGCCTTCAGAAGTTCTAATCATCAGTGTTCTCTCCCATTTCTGACTGCCCTGAATACTTAGAAAAATGAGGTGGCACAGGAGAAAGAATGGTAGACCTGGGCTAAGTCCTGACTCAATACAACTGATGAGCTCTGTGACCTTGGGTCATTTAGCTCTGCACATGTTCTGTCATAGTCACAGGTTCTTGACATTAAAGTTTTGACATATACTCTATCATATACTGTCTTACATAGTTCTCAGGTTACTTCATACATTTCCTCAGCTAAGCTTCCTAGGGCAAGCACCGGGATTTTTCTTGTATTTCTGGCAAAGGTTTGATCATATAGCATACTTTGATATTTTGGTGGATTCAGGGCAGATTCCAATTATGTTCAAATCCTTCACAATTCATGAAACAGGTACACAAGAGAAATTTGAAAAAGATCTTTTGAATTGAGTTGCTCCTGTCCACACTAATTTTTTTCCCATTCTCCTTGTCCCTAATACCTGCTATTTACTTCATTCTAACCGTGGAAAGATCCCTAGCCTGGAAGTCAGAAAACTTGGGTTCTGGTCCTCTGTTACAAATTGTGCAACTCTGGGCAAATCACTTAATCTCTGTCTCATTTCTTCATCTACCAAAAAGAAAAAAATTCCTTTCCTATGTAATGATAGATATCTTCAATATTTGAAGGATTATCATGTAGAAAAGAAATTAGATTTATTCTGTGTGAGTCCAGAAAATGGCACTATAATGGATAGAATTCATAGGAAAAGATATTTCTACTCCAATTGTTAACTGAGTGAGCACCTATCAGAGATATCAACGAATCATGGATGAAGAGACAGAAAGGATTTTAGAGGCTATCTTGTATCAGCCTCATTTTATAGATGAGAAAACTGAGTGACTTACTGAAGGTGACAGGTTTAACAAACAGCAGAGGCAGGGTTTGATCCCAGGTCAGCCACTGCTTTCTCGGCCTCTGTAGTGCACATGGGGTGCTTGGTTTGTGTGACAAGTTTCCAAGTCGCTGTTAAGATCAATGAACGGATTAGGAGTGAGAAGACCCAAGTGAGAGGTCACACTTAATGAACTGTGTGACCTCAGCAAACTCCCTTAACCTCTCTGAGGCTCCTTCGACTTAGGTAAAATGAGGAGGCTAGACTAGATGGGGGGTTCTTATCCCGGCGTCCACGGAAAGATATCAAGGGGGCATATGAATCTGGATAGTTAAAAAAATGCATCTTTATTTTCACTAACCTCTAACGGAACTCAGTATTTCCTTCAATTATTTAAGAACATTATTGTGAGAAGGGGTCCACAGGCTTCACAAGGATGCCAGATAGGTCCAGGATAGAAATAGTTAAGAAGCCTCGGACTAAAACGACCGGTAAAAGCCCGGATCTGTCCAGGCTGTGGTTCACATTTCAATAGCGCAGGGCCTCAAAGCCCAAACATGGCAGAGGCATCCGGAAGCCAGAGCGCTGCATCCTGGGAGATGTAGTTTCCTGAGGAAGAGCATCCGAGGGCAACCGTGGGGAAGGTGTCCAGGACGCAAAGCGGGGGACCCTGCGGCCGGAGCGCAGCTGGTCCGGGCCTGTGGTCGTGCCTGCGGTCACAGCCCTGCTCCAAACAAGGGAGGGGAGGAGGGGGAAGAGAAAAGGCGTCCCGGGTCCGGGTGGAAGACGAATCTGCCGAGACGAGGCCGGCGCCGGCCGGGAGGACGGAAGAACCGAGTTAAAAGTTGGGCCTCAGACACGAACAAGACACTGCCTAGGCTGGCGGCGCTGGGCAAGTCATTTAACCCTGTTTGCCTCGGTGTACAATGAGCTGAGAAAGGAACAGGGGTGTGTAGACCCAGGCATAACAAGGACTGACACCGGCACCTCGAAAAATGAGGGTGGCGTCACTTCCTCTGAAGTGGAAGCGGAAGTGCTCCACCGGAAGGAGCGGTGGCTTCGGGCCTGTTCCTTAGGCAACCACGGTCGGCCCTTTGTGAGAGGTCGCTGGCGGAGGCGGGGATGGGGAGAGAGGCCTGGTTGTTTTACTATAGGGGCCCCAAGAAGGAAGGCGTCCTCTGCCTGTGACCGAGCCCGTCTGACGCCCGATGGGGGCGGCGCTGGTGCCCCTGGTGACCGGCGCTCGTGGCCGGACCCGGGCGGAGGCCGGAGGCGTGGCCCGCGCTGGCCGCCTGGGGCTTGTCGCTTCGCCTCCGCAGGGCAGGCTTCTCTGCAGGGCGGGGCCGGCCTCTGCGTCCTCTCGGGGAGAGGCCGCCCGGGAGAGTGCTGGGAGCCGCGGACCGGGGGTCGGAGAGCCGGGGGCTTCCGGGCCCATCCACGACCCGCGGCGTGGCCTTGGTCATTGGCGGCGCCCAGACGTTCCAAAGGCGTTGTTATCTCCCTTTAACCCGAGCGAGTGGAGAGCTGGGTTGGGGAGAGAGGGAATCTCACACGGGAATGTCCGACTTTTGTAAACTTGAATGCATTGTTAAAGTGCAGAGTAGAACCAAGGCAGATCCTTCGATGCCTGAGAGATTTCAGTTTAAGTGAAAGGGTGACCCACCTCACACAGGCGTTGGAAGATATATTTATCTAGTTTTACGGAAGTACTTTGAAGACAGACTCAATCCACAAATTTCTTAAGCACCAATTACTATGTGCTATCAACCAGGCAAGGCAAGGACTCTTAAAAAAGAAATCATCCCTGTCGTTCCATTGCATGATGTAACGTACAGAAATAAGCATAAGCAAAAGAAATACAAGAGAATGCTAGCCTGTGGGAGCATCAGGAAAGTGTTCATGTAGGTCACGTTCATTAAGGGAAAGTAGGCTATATAGAAGGGGATTGTTGGTTGTTATTCAGTCATGTCCAATTCATGATCCCATCCAGGGATTACTTGGCAGAGATACTGGAGGGGTTGGCCATTTCCTTCTCCAGCTCATTTTACAGATGAGGAAACGGGCAAAAGGGTTCAATGACTTGCCCAAGGTCACACAGCTTGAAAGTATCTGAGGTCAGAGCTGAACTTGGTTCTTCCTGATTTCAGATCCAGCACACTATCCACTTCACACCTGGCTGCCCAAGAGGACCATGGTTATATATAAATCTATAACTGGCAGGGTTCTTAAAGGCTAGTCCAACCTACTCGTATTCAGAGACAAATCCGGGGCAGGTGTGTGACTTCTCAAAGTCAATAGGTAGATTTCCTGATGTTTGAGTTTTCTATCAGTGAGGACAACCACCCTCACCAACAGTGCATTCCTGGATACTCATATCAGAGGAAGCCGTGTAAATGAGTGACTAAATTCATACGTTTATGTACATATATATACATATATTTGGCAGTAATTAATGACTGACAGATGTTCTTCACCCTTCTCCCCCTAACCTCCTATATGTACTCAATAAATTTGTGTTTACTTTGGAACTTTGATGAATCTGGGATATCAATCTGCAAAATCCTCTTCATTAGTCTCTCAGCCTCCAGTGTTTTTCCTCTCAAATCCCATACAGATATCAAAGTGCTAATTCTAAAACACAGGTCTGACCATGTTCCACTGGAAGTTCCAGTGGCCTACTATTGTTTCTCACATATAAAGTATAAATGATTTTGTTTGACATTTAACATCTACTACATTTTGGCTCCATTCTAACTTTACCTACTTACTATACATTACTTTACTCAAACTGGCCTACTAACTGTCCTTCACATAGGACATTCCATCTCCTATTAGCAGGCAGCTAGGTGGTGCGGTGGATAAAGCACCAGTACAGGAGTCAGGAGGACCTGAGTTCAAATCTCACATCAGACACTTGACATTCACTAGCTGTGTGATGTTGGGCAAGTCACTTAACCCCAATTGCCTCATCCTATGTCGTCTCCAGTCATCCTGATGAATATCTGGTCACTGGATTCAGATGGCTCTGGAGGAGAATTGAGGCTGGTGACCTGCACAGCCCTCCCTCACTCAAAACAAAGTCAAGTGCAAGTCATATCATTATTTCTCTGATTGAAGGACGAATACAATTTCCATCTCCTATCTGTGTACCTATGTATTCCCCCATCACAAGAATAAACTTCCTCCTCACCTCCAACTCTTAGAATCCCTACTTTTCTTCAAGCACACCTCTTTTATGGGACATTTCTTGATTTCTGTGTGCTAGTCTTTCCTTCCCCCCAAATACCTTATATTTGCTTTACATTATATGTATATATGTTTGTAAAGTCTTTGAAGGCAGGGATTGTTTTGTCTTGTTTTTGTATTCCTTTGTGCCTAACTAGATACTTAATATATTTGTCAGTTGCTTGCTTAACATTTGTATTTCTTCCAACACTGAATCATAACCCAGTTGTGTTTTGTTTTTTAACTAAGTTTCAGGTGGATAGTTTGTAGTTATTGATTTAATATTAATTAAGCTTCTAAATTCTACACACCCCTATCCAAGGCATCACCACCATCACCATCATCATCATCATCATCATCATCATCTTTATATAACATTTTATGATTTATAAGTCCTTTTCTTCACAACTCTATAAGGTAGAAATAGCTTAAACACATAATCCTTTTATGTCACCATACAATTAAGGGATGGGTTATAGTGTAAGATTGTGGGAACTTTTTTTCTGGAATTTTTTTTTTTTTTTTACAAATTGTATATTCAGGTGTAGGTCTGCTTGAAAGCAGGCAAATGGACTAAATGACTTCTCAAGGTACCTGTCAGTCCCATCAATATTGATATAGCTTTAACTTTAGTTGCTTTCCCTTCCCTGCAGATGGCACTGCTGCTCTAGAAGGGATATCCTCATAACTTTCCCCTTTCCCTTCGCCCTTTATTCTTTTGCTTAATCTTTTTTCCTCTTGTACAGTTTTCCAGCCCATTCCAACTGCTACATTTAATTATAGGACTAGAAAATTAATCATCACCTAGATGTTATTATTTCAGAGAAACTAAAAACTACCCTTCTCCAAAACTAATCCTCCCCTGCCTTCTAGTACTCTGACTGAAATTGCCCTATTAGGTGTAACTCCTTTGTCTTCAGACACTGAAGATTCCTATTTAAAGGGAAATGTGTTACTTGGAAAAGATACAAGATTAATTTGACTCTTTAACAAGAGTCATTAATCATTAACTTGACTTCATTTATCAGATTCTTAGCTGAGAACATTCCTTGATTCAGGACATAAGATGGAAGTTTTAATCTAGATAACATGTTTAGATAAAGGTGAAGAGTATGGGTGCTATGCTATATGGGGAGAGTCAAACGGGAAATAAGATGTAACAGAAGAGGCTCTTGCACAATCAGAAGAAAAATTCAAGACAAACTTCAAAATTTTATCTAGATTCCTGTCACTCACTATGAATATTTGGTACTCATCATCAAAACTTCATCATAGCAGAAATATCTTTATTTTTTTTCCTATTTAAAAACTATTTTATTTCCTATTTTTTCCTATATTTTCCTATTCCTATTTAGGCAAGAAATTGGGCCTTACCTAACGAAGAGGTCTCAGTATTAAGGTAAAATTGACCTTCTTTGCTTTCTACACATTGATAATAACTTTTTAGTGCTTTAAGGTTTACAAAGCATTATCCTTATAGCAACTTTGTGAGGTAAGTACAAATACTATTATTCAGCTTTACAGATGAGGAAACTATGTGCCAAAGGTCACATAGCTCAAGTTTTCTGATATGACACACATCTTTTTCAATTTTACTACAATAGATGAGTCTCCACAAGGAGGCTAAGAAAGGCATGATAAGACTTGTTTTAATAAATTAGAAACAGAAGTATAAAGAGGCTGAGTTCCAGAGGCACTTAGCATGTTAGTGGCAGAACTCAGAAGTACTAAGTAATTCTCTTGAGTGCTAGCTCTTCCCTATATTAGAGATACTAACTTGATCACTATTCCAAGAGCAAGAAGTGGAAAGTGGGGAGAGAACAATGCCCCTGTGTCGCTGCATGGTAGGAAGATGCTTTATGTGGTCAAGGGTCAGAACATGGATATAGAGAGCTATGTAAACTTGGGCTCACACATTCACCAATTAGCACAAGATACGGTAGGAGTCCCAGTACTAAATGAAAATTGAATTTGCCAACTTTTGAAGTTTCCAATGGAAAAAAGCATTTACCAAAAACCAGCATCTAGCATTATTTGTCATATGAAAACATTGGAAGTTTTCCCAGTAAGACCAGGAGTAAAGACAGGATGTCCATGGTGGTTCTAATTATTTTTCATTGTGGTAGAAGTTGTATGGTAAAAAGAGAAGAAAATTAAAGGAATGCATGTTGACAAAGAGGAAACAGAATTATCTCTATTTGCCAGAAATATATCATAAAACCTTAGTATATCAACAAAATATTCAAATTGATAGCTTCTAATCATCAGCACTTATGTATATTAATAAAAATAAAGAAGAAGAAAACTGCCATCTAAAAAAGTAACAAAATTAAATCCATGGGAATTAATCTAGCAATACACATAAAGAATGTGTATAAACACTGTTACAAAAACAGTTTTCACTTGAATAAATGATGATCTAAAAAAGAGAAGAAATATTCAGTGATCTTGGCTAGACCAGCCCAAGATCATAAAGTTTTTATACTTACTAAGTTAATCTGTAGATTCAATCCTAGGCCAAACAAATAGCAAAGGAAATACTTTATAGAATCAGACAAATAAAGTTTATATGGAGGAACAAAAGGTCAAAAATAAGGAAACAGTATAAGATAAAAGGAATTAAGGAGGTTAGTATATAAAGTAATTATAACAAAGAACTGATATTTTTGTTGTTTTTATTTTTTAAGGAGATAATATGTCTCTATGTTGAAAAGGACAAAACTGGAGAAAGAGCAAAAACTGCAAAGAGACAAATTTCAGCTCAAAGTAAGAAAAATCCTTGTAACTACCAAACCAATCAAAAAGTGAATCAGGCAAAGCCAGAGTTATCAGGTCTTCACAAGAAGTCTCCAAGCAAAGACTTTTCAGTTATGTTGGAGGAGTTCTTAGTAGGTATAAGTTGAACTAGACAACCTCTGAGATCCCTTTCAGCATTAACATGATGTGTCCATGACTCTTGTTATTATAGACTTCATGGTTTGTTAGAAATAGAAGGGACTTTAGAAATGATCTACTTCCCTTCCTTTCCAAATTACTCTGTAAATATTTTGTATTTACTTATTTGTGTATGGAAAGATTATATAAACTCTATGAGAAAAGACTTTTGAAGTCTTTATTACTGAAATATGTACTATTGGTTTTTTTTCCCACTGAAACATACACTCGTTTAGAAAGGATATTTCTATTTCATCTTTCCTTCATCTCCTCAACATCTCCCCCCAGGGCACAGTACCCAGAAAACAGACATTGAATGAAGAGAAATCTGAAGCTCAGAAAAGTTAATTAACTAGTCCCAGTTTACACAATCAGTAAGCATCGGGATAAAGATTAAATCACAAAAGTCCTGGGTCAAGGGTTTTTCCATATCTCCATGCTTCCTTTCATCATTTTCCCTTTCTTCAGGCAGAGTCCAGTGCAGCAAACAAGAACAATGATATCAGCAAATGTAAAAACCTTGAATATACAACAGAATCATCCATTTCCCATTTTACTGAATCTCTACCTTAGTTTTGCATTTTGGGGTTTTTTTGTTTTGTTTTGTTTTTTTCAATTGACTCAGCTAATTCCCTTGAGAATATAGGGAGAGCCTGGAGCTGGTCAGGGTCTTGAGAAGGGGGAAGAAAATAAGTATGAATCCTAAATGAATGTGTTTAAATGCCTGTATGAACACATACATAGCCTATATTGAATTGCTTGCCTTCTCAGTGGGATGGGTGGGGAGGGAGAAAGGAAGAGAAGTTGGAACTCAAAGTTTTATGGACAAATGTTGAGTATTGCTCCTGCATACTGAAAAATAAGAAATACAGGTAATGGGGTATAGAAATTTATCTTGCCGTACAGGACAAAAGAGAAGATGGGGATAAGGGAAGGGAGGGATGTTAGAAGGGAGGGCAGATTGGTGGAAGGGGTAATCAGAATGTTCAGTGTTGTGGGGTGGGGGGAGGGGAGAGGGGAGAAAATTTGGAACTCAAAATTTTGTGGAAATGAATGCTGGAAACTTAAAATAAATAAATTTTTTAAAAATGCCTGTATGAATCCTGGGACTGTTCCCAACAAGCACTACTGCTGGACTTGTTAGTCATTTCTGTCTTATCTGACTCTTCATGATCCCATTTGGGGTTTTCTTGGTAAAAGCCATTGGAGTGGTTTGTCATTTCCTTCAACAGCTCACTTTATAGATGAGGAAACTGAAACAAACAGGGTTAAGTAACTTGTCCAGGGTCACATAACTAGTATCTGAAGCTGGATTTGAATTCAGGTCTTCCTGATTCCAGGCCCTGTGCTCTATCCATTGTGCCACCTATCTACCTGAATTGACCAGTAATTACGGAAAGTAGGAGCATATGGACGATTGGGGGCCTTTCTTGTAATCAATTAGAAAGGATGTAAACAGGCCCAGGGGTGCAGGTTGATAGTAGTAGTCCCATGAGGGGGCATCTTCTTGTGATTAGTGCGTCTAGCAGTGCACCTGTGCTCAAACCCTGGACCACAGGCCTGATTCAGGAATAGCAAGGAAGGGAGGGAGGAGGAATCCAGCATGAACAGACTGGTCTGTCCCAGGAGAAGACCAGCCCAGGCAGCAATGCCCAAGCATTGGCAGAATTCTATGGGTGTCTTTTCTGACCATGACCTCTGGAGCTCTTGCCTCTCCAGTATTTACTGATTTCCAACCAGGGCAGAACAGTAAGTAGTTTGAGTCTCATTTGTAATAAGCACTTTTACATTGATTTCCCCTGGTTTATAAGATTGGGAACTAGAAACAACCTTGAGAGATCATCTAGTCGAACCCCGTTATCTTAAAAATGAGTAAACTGAGGCACAGAGAAGCGGTGTGACAACCACCATCTATTCAATTAAATTTAGTACATTTACTTTCCTTGAAACAGTTTGTGAGGTAATTTTAGAGCAGATTAACACCTTCATTTGAAAGAGGAACAATAAATGTTAGACTAAAAAAAGGAAAAGACTATTTTAAAGGAACAGTTCCTCCAGTTCTCAGGCTCATTAATGTTTGAGGACATAGCATGGAAAATAGTCAGCATTTTGACAGTCATCAACATACCTTAAGACCAGAAACATTTTGTTTTTTTAATTTAAAGGGATAGAAGAATGCATCCTGCTCAAAAAATCAGTCCAGAATGACTGCATCCCTGCCCCCCTCCCATTTCCATACATGTAGGCAGGGTTATATGGGTGTAAGCACTCTAAAGTTTGGCAAAGTGCTTTTACATGGGTTATCTCATTTGATCCTCACAACCTGTGAAGTGCTCTAGATATCCCCACTTTTTAGATGAGAGAAGTTAAGTGATTTAATGAATGTGGGATGTAAATATAGGTCTTCTTGATCCAAAATTAGCTCACTACTCACTATGCCATGTTGCATTTATTCAAGAGGAAACAGGGCAGTTTGGAGACTAAAATCCAGTGATTCTGTAACCCAATCCATAGCTTTGATTCTGACTCCTCACCCACAGTATCATCCATGACCCTACAATGCCTCTCTCCTGGTGTGTTACTACTATTGATCAGTGGAAGAAAGTCTACCCTGTCACACTTTCCCCAATTCACCTTCACACTGGGTTTTCAGGCATCAGGTGTGGAGTCTTCAAGGATTCTTCCCAGCCATCTCACCACCCCTTACCTAATTTCTACCCTTTCACAGCCAGCAATAGGCATTAAATCTTGTGGGAACATTGGTAAGATGCAATAGAAACTATTACAGAAAAGCAAACTCCTACAGCAGGGAGAAGAACATAGGCTGTTTCTGGTATTCTCCTGGCACTATTAAGTTAGTCCCTCATTTGAGAAAATATATTTACTTTAATATACAAATATAATAGATAAGTCCTTCTAAACCCCAATATTATTCCAAGCTTTGGAAAAAATCAAAATGGCTTCTTCTAACAAACTTTTTTTCTGGTAGATAATTCTCTGAGTCACCTGCCTTGCCTTATTTCAGAAATCTATACCAATGTATTTTCAATTAGTGTCTAGAAATAATTATCAGGGAAATAGTCAATGACTAGGGAAAACTAGGCTTCTCTACTACTCTAGCTTACAGATTCATTACTTTAAATTAATGTGGTGAAGTCAAATAATGCCCTACAATGGTGAAATAGCTGGCATATTTCCTCAGTTTTCTAAATTTGTTTTCTCTCTAGCCTACCTGTTGGTGATTTTCTGATGACTTGATTCACATCCTTCTTCCTTAGGTAAGATTCTTTCATTCAAATTGTAACATTTTTTAAAAATCTACATTTTTTTTAAGTTCTCAGTTTTCTTTGATGCTCCCTTTCTACATTTCAGGCCCCTCACTTCCCTGTCATGTGCATCAAGTTGAAGATAGCTGTTTTCCTTATGCAAATTGAAAAAAAGAGTGTGCATTCATTACACGAGATCATTCCACAAAATAGTGGAAGAAGGTGGCCTACACATGGCTAGAGACCTAAAGAAAGTCAGTCAACGTTTAAACAATTTTCAGTGCAACTAAATAATCATTTATTGAGCATCTGTTACATACAAGGCACTGTGTTATTTTCATAGTATTAGCCTTAAGCAAAACTTTGTTGAATTGAATGCTGAGGCTGCTAACTGGTGAAGTGGACAGGACTGGGCCTAATGTCAGGAAGACCTAGCTTCAGATACTAGCTGTGTGACCCTGGGCAAGTCTTAACTGCTGCCTGCCTCAGTTTCCTCAACTGTAAAATGGGGACGATAATAGCACCTACCTCCCAGGGTTGTTGTGAGGATCGAATGAGATCATATTTATAAAGTACTGGAATATAGGAGACACTGTATAAAAACTTAATTCCTTCCCTTCCCCCTGGTTTGTTCAATGAAATCATTAAAATGTGATAAATGGAGAATTAACTGGATTACTGAGTGTAAATTTCCTCAACTTCTATTAGGAAGCCTCCCAGGAAGGAGTTGACAGTAACGCTGGTGGACTAGTCAATGTAGTCCTTAGAAATAATGCAGACTTTGTCCTTTGATGGAACTGGTGAGCCTCAGCTGGTGTTTTGTGGATCTATAAACCTGATTATTGTTACATCTCAAAATGTCTTCCCTAGAACCTGAAATCTTGCAGTCATTGGGTTTTTGGATTCTACTTTTTGGCTTAAGGCCAAAGTCAGCAATCTATGGTACTCAATTTAAAGTAGCATACTGCATGATTTGAAGAGTATAGTTAAGAGTCAATTCCATGAAAAATTAAGTAGCTACTTTTTCCCCCTGGAGTCTCCTTATCCTCTTTTCCCCCAATGGCAGATTTTTATTCTAAGTTAGTTATTAAGTCCTTCTAAGGTGTGTACTAACAACAGCTTTGTAGTTAAAAAGGAAGTTCAACAAAGGCCTTTCTTTTTATGTAACAAACTCTAACTCTGCCAAACAGACTACTAAGAAATGGGAACCAGGTGGTAAAAGCCAGGACCTCTGGTACACTCCACCCTTCCCTAATAATGGAGTGAATGAATGAAGATTTGCAAACTTTATGACAGATTCCCAACACTTGGGTTAAGGAAAGGAAGACTTGTTCAAATTCGTATTTATTATTTAATTAAACCATTATCAGTCTATAAGACCTTAGTTGGAATAATAAACAGAATTGTTTCTGTTTCTATAGAGAAATCCCCTCTATAGCATCAAGATTCTGCTGAAGACCTCCCCAAAGGGGTTAACTATTATCTCCTGAGACAGCCTAATCCACTTTGGGAAAGCTCTAATAGGAAGTTCTTGCTTTACATTGAACCCAATCTGCTACCCTACACATGACTGCTCCTAGCTTTGTCCTCTGGTGCCAAGCCAAGCAAGCCTAATCTCTCTTCTACATAATAGCACTTGAAATACTTGACAGTATCTCTTAGGTCCCCTTAGATCTTCTCTTTTTCAGGTTAAATATTGATGTTAATTTGACTGATCTTCTTATTACATGGTAAGGTGACCAATTCCCTTACTGTCCTAGGTCATCCTTTGCTGAACATGCTCCAGAATGACAATATTCTTTACCAATCTCATCATCTAGTTGAGCCCTTAGAGATTAGGCCAGATGATAGATAAATATGGATCAGTAAAGAGGAACAGGAGGCTTCTCCGGCATGAAGTATTCCTTGGAGACAGTCTTGGAAAGAGCATCAAAGGAAGACCTGTGCTCACCAGTCCAGTGGTCCAAGCTTGATCAGCTCCAAGCTGATGGAATTATTGGCCATGTTGCTGAACTGCTGATCCCAGCCAGGGCAAGCAAAAAAATGTTCACTGCTGTGAATATTT
This sequence comes from Potorous gilbertii, assembly GCA_028658325.1. NCBI lineage: Eukaryota > Metazoa > Chordata > Mammalia > Diprotodontia > Potoroidae > Potorous > Potorous gilbertii. Next base: position 74,656,577 of record CM053770.1, read on the forward strand.
CTTTGGTGTTTCTTTAGGTCATGCATCCGAGTGAAGAGACGCCCACACTCAGGGCATGGGAAGGGCCGTTTACTACCCGGTACATGCTGGTGCACACGCAGGTGCTTCTTCAAGCCCTGTTTTTGGGCAAAGTGATGCCCACATTGAGTGCAGAGGAAGGGGTGCTCACCAGTGTGCACACGCTGGTGCTTCTTCAAGTCTTGCTTTTGAGAAAAGTGGTGCCCACATTCAGAACAAGGGAATGGCCGCTCACCACTGTGCACACGTTGGTGCCTTTTAAGATCCTGCTTTTGGGCAAACTGGCGTCCACATTCAGAACAAGGGAAGGGGCGCTCCCCACTGTGCACATGTTGGTGTTTCTTGAGGTCCTGCTTTTGGGAGAAGCAGCGCCCACACTCTGAGCAGGCAAAGGGGCGCTCCCCACTGTGCAAATGCTGGTGCTTCTTGAGGTATTGTTTCTGGGTAAAGCAGCGCCCACAATCTGGACAGGGAAAGGGGCGCTCATTTTTATGCACCCACTGGTGTTTCCTCAGGTACTGCTTCTGGGCAAAGCAGCGCCCACACTCAGGGCAGGGGAAGGGGCGCTCCTTGCTATGTACCCACTGGTGGGTCATCAGGGCTGACTTCTGCCGGAAGCACTTCCCACATTCTGGGCAGGGAAAAGGTCGTTCCTTTGTGTGGACGCGCTTATGTACCTTGAGCTCATGACGCCTCTTGAAGTGCTTTCCACATTCAGGACAATGGTGAGGTTTCAAGGAAAACTCGTTCTCAGAGGCTAACTCCTGGTTTTGTATCTTCTCCATGAGAGCTCTCTCACCTGGAGAAAGGCTGTGCAAGACTCCACTATCTCTCCTGTTGCTGCCAGGTTCAGTCCTCATCAAATTATCCATCTGTCCAGGGGACAGGAGATTTGTTTCTTGAGGCTTTTTGTGGCTGGGGGACTGAGAACTTGTTTCATCTTGTTCCCCTTGGAAATTCCCACTTAATTGCTGTTTCCTAGGATCTTTCCTAGGAGGCTTCCTGACCCCAATACCTATAAGAGAGGAAGAAAAATCAGTGTTCCCTAAGGGCTTCTAACAAGGGATTATGGAAAGGAATTGCTCATAGGACATAGTATTAGTGCTGAAAGGGATCTTAGAGGTCAACCAAAGTCACAGAACTAACCTAAGTAGGACTCAAGCAGTGGTATGCTACAGCATACCACTCAAATTGGAGCCAACTATTAAATTTTCATTGTGAGCGATGACACTTCCAAAATTGGCAAATGCTACAAGTTAGGGCTTGATTTTTTTGTTTTGTTAATTGTCTAAGTTTAACAAAGTGATGGAGAAAATATTAATAATGCAGATTAAATTTAAAAGTGTCATAGGTATATCCCCACCCCCCACCACCTAGTTTTTAAACGTTTACCAGCACACCACTGGATCCAAGTCTTCCGACTCCAACCAACACAAGTACTTATCTGCCAACAGTCTAAGTCCCCATGACAGCTAGTAATATACATATGAGTGCTCAATGCACTGACTTGCTGACTAAGTTCCTGGCCTAGAAGAACATGGAGGAAAATCCTCACCCAAGTATGAGTTTTCTGACTTACCTCTTCTCAACAAGTTCTGCTGATCTTCCCAGGTTTCAAAGACCTGTCCCAATCTAGTAAAGAGCTCTGGCAGGGCTCCCAACCTGCCTATTGGAAAAAAAGTCAAAATTCTCAGTATGAGGCTCTATGATGCCAAGGTTCTCCTAACGAGCTGTGCTGAGGCAACCATTGTCCAATCTAGCTGTAACTGAAGTCAGGTTATGAGAGTAAGAGGTATGTCTAAATCTCTGTGCATGTGCATCAACATATCCACCATGATATCCTCTCACAGGGGTGAGGACCTTGTGGCCTCAAGGCCATGTGTAGCCCTCTCAGTCCTAGGTCCTCAAGTGCAACCCTCTGATTGAATTCAAAATTCACAGAACAAATCTCCTCAGTCAAAGAGCCACACTTGAGGACATAGAGGGTCAAATGTGGCCGCAAGGCCACAGATTCCCCATCTCTGGGATTCAGCCCCAAAACCTTGGGAGGGACCCCCATCCCTTGATTTCCAAGATTCCATCCTAATCTGGTTCTCAGATTCAACCCTTAGGATCTTTTCTTTCTTGCCCTTCTGTTACCTAAATCTATTCCTTTAGTTCACTCCCTTGAGGACTTTACACAAATTTTCTTAAATGGATGAGTCAAAATGATTCTCTTCCCTAATAGCCTCTTACCAGTCTATCAGGTATGTTTCTCACAATGCTTCCAATTCAGACACTGGATGAAAGAAGTGAAAGAAATTTTCTCTACCTTCCTGAAATTGAATCTTCCTCACAGATAAATGAATGAAAAAAAAATCAAAACTTACCAGCACTCAAAGAACTCAAGGTTTCGTAGTTCTCCTTCATCACATCCCAGTACAACTGCTGTTGCCAGGCAGCCAACATCTCCCACTCTTCCTGAGAGAAAGTGATGGCCACATCCTCAAATGTTAGAAAGACCTGAAACCACCAGTCATACAATGTCTTATTCCAGTCTTTCCAGGATTCCCCTGAACACCGGTTAACGATTCTCATCCACAGTTACTTTAGGATACTTATGATTCTTTCCTACATCAGGACCCCTTTTCTTTCTCCTCTTTCCTCTCTAAGCTATAGTCTGTGGCAGAGAACTCTGACAAAGACTTGGTCTCCAGAGACACTGTTCAAATGTGCTGTTTATCTAGGAAGGTCCTGATTTGGATGAATGAAAGCAAAAGCAGCCTTTTACCTTTCTCACTAGTACACAAGCATGGATCCATTCATTTATTTACATAATGGTTGATTGTATATGACTGACAGCCTTATGTGATGAGAAAAAGGACAGATGATTTTCAATATGAAATAGTGGAGGGAACACCTTATAAACAATTCATTCAGTATGGCTTCATGAAGAACTGGTCCAGAGTCTTCACAGCTAGCATTGATGGAGTGCTTTAAGCTGTGTAAAGCTAGCATTAATGGAGTGCTTTAAGCTGTGTAAAGCTAGCATTAATGGAGTGCTTTAAGCTGTGTAAAGCTAGCATTAATGGAGTGCTTTAAGCTGTGTAAAGGTAGCATTAATGGAGTGCTTTAAGCTGTGTAAAGCTAGCATTAATGGAGTGCTTTAAGCT